>JAVLUZ010000853.1:0-96379 GCA_036768485.1 Mermis nigrescens
ATTTCTGGGGGTGGGGGTATTTTTGGTTTCTGGGGGGGGTACATACCCCCCAAAACCCCCCCCCCCTCTCACGCCCAGGTGTGGTTGTGAGCCTCTTCACAAGTGTCCCAACTCAGTTGGCTATAGAATGTGTATTGAATCTGCTTAGACAGGATATTACCCTAGCTCAGAGAACAACTATGAGTGCTGAGGTCATTGCCAAACTGGTGGAATATTGTGTCAGGAGTACTTACTTTCAGCTTGGGGAATATTATTACCAGCAAGTAGATGGTATGTCAATTGGTTCACCATTGTCACCAGTACTGTGCAACCTGTTCATGAATGATTTAGAAAAACAGGCACTGCAAACAGCACAATATAAAAACCTACAATGTGGCTCAGGTAGTTGATGCACACATTCATCTTGTGGCATTATGGAGATCGGGAGTTAGAAGCTTTCCTCAAGCACATGAATAGTCAAAATCTTGCTATCTAGTTTACCATGGAGAAGGAGGTGGAAGGCACACTGTCTCTCCTGGATGTACTAGTTAAGAGATCCCATGACCATCTAGAGACATCAGTGTACTGTAAGCCAACCCATACAGGTCAATACCTAAACTAGTCAGTCGAACCATCAGAAATTCACAAAGGCAGGTATAGTTAGAGGAATGGCCATGAGATTTAGGAGCATATGCCAAACAAATCACAGTAAAGAAGCTGAACATCAGAAAATACTTAAGGAGTCTCGGGCTAATGGATACCCTGGCCCATTAATACAAAGAGCCCTACAACTTGCACCTCAAGGGGTGATGCAACTAACTACATTGCAACAGCAGTAGTACCATTTAGTGGGGCATTAACCATGAAGCTTAAGCGAGTGTGCAAAGCATATGGAGTGCGCCTTGTGGCAAAGAGTGAAGACACCATCAGAAAAAGACTACAAAGTGTTGCCCCAAAGAGACCCTTTAGATCTATGGCAGGGCATAGGTGGCAAAAGTACCACTACAATGTGGGAAGGAGTACATTGGGGAAACTGGTAGAAGTCTTAAGAAAAGACTTGGGGAACATATGAGTGCACTAAGGAATTTGAAAGAGGAACAAAGTGGGGTTGCTGAACACTGCATAGCATGTGGATGTAGACCAGATTGCAGACATACATCAATACTTGCAGAAGAAAGCAATGGGTACCGTAGGAAAATATGGGGAGACCCTGGAGATGGAGAGGGCTAGTGGGCAGAATATAGGTTCAAGAAGTATTGAGATCAGTTGTATATGGAATAGAGCCCTATTGAAGAGAATATACCATTTTGGAGAGGCCCCTGGCCCCAGACTAAAAATATTATTATGTTACTTTAAAAGGAACAAATAATGTGATACAACTGGCCCAGTGAAGCTCAGTTGAGTAAAACCGCAGACTTTAGAATTAAATGATACTTAGCTGTAAAGGTTCAATTCCTGGTGCCCACAACTTCTTATATTCTGTAAGAGCCTGGCGACAACGGTAGGTTAACTGTCAAAACGTTGCGTATTATTCTAAACATTGAATAAAGCATTTTTATTATTTTATGTGACTGCCAATAGGCCAAAAATACACTTTCTTTAGATTCCATAATTATGTAAAGTCATAATTGATTGGCTTCCGGCAATGTTACTAATAGTGTTTGAGTAATGTTTGTATGGTGTAACTGTCATAATTACACATTGGATGTCCGCCCCAGAGGTCTATCAACTCCGAAAATAGATACATTTTTGTCAAAAATTCAGAAAACTGTTTTCAAACATTGGTGTCTAGGATATAAATCAATTTTCGCTAAATCAATTCACAAAAAGTTTTGATTTTTTTCTGACACTCATTTTTCCAACACTTTCACTCTTCCTCTCCTGTTGAAATACGTGATTAACAGAGCAAACTCTAGCAATATGCATATTTTTATACAAGCAAATAGGTTGCTTAGAGTAATTGATAATGAAGGAAGAAAAATCATTTTCGTTTAAATTTAAATGCAAATTTGGAATATAAATTGCATTGTGAGGCATTAAAGAATTAATATCTATCCAAGTTGGATTAAAAGTTTTCAAATTGACATTGATTGGCAAAGAATAAATAGAAAGTGGAGGTATTAAAATTGTGTCTTTGCCTGAGATGAAAGCAACTTGAGCTTTAGGTGTTTTTGACAAAATTAATGGAATGGGTGTGTGTTGATCAAAACAAGCACATTTTTGTTTATAATCAAATGTGAAACGTTGAGAAATGCCACATAATTTATTTATTACGTCACAGCCTATTACTATAGGATAAGAACTATTTTGCATTATGACAAATTTTATAGGTAAATTTTGTGTTTCAATTTGTTTGAAATAGTTTCACCAGGTGACTGTATAGCATGACCAGTGATAGAAGTGGCTGCAACCGTTTGACGCGGCTGCAAGGGCTGGTCTTCTTTACACTCTAGATAAGTAGCATAATCTAATATTTACACTGTAGACCCTGTGTCAACAAAGGGCTAGCAGCCAATGTCCATTTGGCATACAGACGTGTGATATGAGGCCGGGACGTAGCAATCCCGGTGTGCAATGGCGACAATGGGTGTATGGTTTTGGCACCAATAATGTGTTTGGCGGATGTGTCTTGCTGTTGGGGGCGGTAGCAAACCATCAGTGGTTGTTGGCCAAAGTGTTATGCATGTCTAGGACAGCACAACACAGCGTAGAAAACCAATGGCAAGCAGATGAGCAAACACCGCATCCCCAATGACACCAAATACAGCACAAGACATATCATAGCCCTAAATAGCCTAAACCAAGCAACATTATTATAACAAAACACCAAAATATTGAATTAGTTAAGGTCTGTCCAATTCCTCCTTTAAAGGAACTTATAGCATGTTTTGTTTGCGTGAAATAAACCACTTACTGCGGTCGGAGGTGTGAAACTGTCAGACCATTAGTGTCTTTTACGCCATCTCCAATATCGCGCAGAATTTGACAAACTTGCACTAGATCTATGTTCAGGGTTGAGGTGAAAAAGACGAGTTGCTACATTTGCTGTCACAACCGCCAGGTTTCAAGAGCGGTAGGCTCCAGTGATGTCTGAAAGGGCAGTTGGCACACTATTCCACGAAGAACCATGGGGGCGTCAAAAACGATAGTGGTTGGTGAATCTAGGAGTATAGAAGCATCCAATTGTCAGTTGCAAAAGGGGTTTGACGTCAACTACACCATGGGAACTCACCCATCGGTGCTGACTGGCATCATAATGGATGCCAGAGGAGCTTGAACGCACTGAGTACCTGCGGAGACAAGCTGAAACTAAGTCTTGTGTACCTAGCAAAATAAAATAAAGAGTTTCGTTAATTACAAGGGGTAGGAGTGCATAGCACTCTTACCTACGATAATTCGAAAAATAAGATTGGATTGAACTTGAACACATGGCCATATGAGGAGGGTTTCCCCTGCAACTCGAGCTGCTACATCATTACACTGAGTCCACAACCTTGCAGCTAAAGTAGTATCTAAACGCAGTAACTGTTGCACAGTTTGGAGTTGTGCATCAGCCATCCGACAAATATGCATCCAGATTTAGAGAAAACGGGTGGTTTCCACACATGGGCATGGGGGGTTGGGGGGAGTATGCACCCACCCCCAGAAAGTTTAAATACCCACCCCCAGAAAATTTATTTATTACTTTTTTAGCAATTCTTTGATGCCATTGGATAGTGCTCAATGAGAAACGTCGAAAAATGGTGTTTTTCGCCATACAACCACTTTTAAGACCATTTTTTAACCTTTTAAAATTTTTCACCTCCTCCAGAAAATTTTTCATCCCCCAGAATTTCGGTGCTGCCCACCTATGGTTGTTTCCCAGCAAATAAAAAGAAACCCTAAATACTGTAATAGAGAATGTATTTCTACTGATTCTCCGGATTTAATAAGATTTGCAGGTGCAGTGGGAATTTCCAAAAAAGTGTGAAAAAATTCGAATCTGGCAGTGCCAAATGAAAAGTTTTCATTATCATAAGCTTGCATTAAAGTTACTTGGTCCGAAGCAATAAGAAAATTAGGCAAAGAAATATTTTTCGGCACAGGTAACTTTTGGATTACAGTGAAAGCTCCTTGAATATTTCAATAATATAATAAAGGTCCTGACCGCTTAATTATGTAAGAACCACCTTGTACATAAGGGCATGGGGTTTTCAGGTCATTTGGCTCCCATATTATCATCAATTTCACACTGGCCTGATTTGGGCTTACATGGAGAAGATCACCAAGATTAGATGTTAAATGAATACCATCATAAGTAGCAATTTGACCTTCTCGTATCATGCCATTGCTAATACTTTAACATACTGTCTTTACAACAATATTCATAACACACTTGCAAAGTAATATTAGTATGCCATAAATGATATTTCACTTTATATAATTTTTGGCCATGAAAATATTCAGTTTACATCATTCTTTGACAACAATAACTATTTATGGGGTCGGTGACTTTAGAATCTTGGGTTATCCCGCGAGATCCTAAAATCCGGTGTTAGTACATATTGTATGCATTAATCCTGCACACTTATAGGCTTTCATGCGTTGTGCATCTGAATTAGGTGTTCAAATACCAGCTACAAACGTACGTATAAGTTCTGGGGTGGGTGGTTGACAAGCCAATCCTGACGAGTCCCTGCTGTTTGATGTTCACAAATTTGATAAGCTTGTATGGCAAATAAAGTGTGATTAAAAGTAAAATAGCGAGAAATAGTGTAGAAATACTGAATAAAATGGCCAAAAATGCAAAAATGTAGCAACATAGCTTGTAGTAACTTGTATTTCTTTAAAATAATTAAGATAATTCCAAAAGTGATTGGCAGACTCAGCAATTAAAAATACTGGTTGATTAATATTAGCTTGTAGTGACACATTATCACAATTTAATGGACTCATACCTTAAAGAATAGCACATATAACATCTATTTCACTTACTATCTGTAGACTCATCAACCCAATCTGCATCATTTGGTTTGACCAAGTCATTTAGAACTGCAAAAACGCGCCAAAGGGGTTGGTTGGCATGATGGTGGTTCAATCCCAAACAATTTCGACCTGATGGCGGTTGTGGCATGGACAATGGGCTGGGCAATGAAAGGTTACGCGCATAGGCGGGGTTGGACAGGTATTGCAAAACAGCGGACAATATTGGGGTGGTTGCAGGCAGTTTTGGCTTATATGGCCTAAACGGCCACTTTGAAAACAGCATATTTGAGTCAAACTTTGTTGCAGTGGAGTTGGACAGGGAACAAGCTACCAGATGGCTGTCAATCAGCCTCTAGCTGGAGTTGTGTTTTTGCCTGTCAAGCTAACATTTTGGCTTCTGCAAAAGTATTCGATTTTTGATCTTAATCAAAGTGCCAAAGATCACTATTCAGACCATCAACAAAGAAATGGCAACTCAGTGCATCTAAAATATTGGCTGTTACCACCAGATAAGCTTGCATAGCTAATTGCTGTAGCTCAAAGGCATACCTGATAACGGGTTCCAGGGGCCCCTGTCTACAATTATGCAATTGCAAGGCTTTTAATTCAGTGTTTTCAACAGGAACAAAACAACAACGGAGTCGCTCAATCAAGGCATTAAAGTTGAGAGCGAGCCGCTCATTATCAGGGATGGATTCATAAGCTACTTCAGCAAAATCTCTAAGATAGGTCGGGAGTATTACCCTTTGTTTTTGGTTATCCCAAACATCAGCTACACCAATGCAAATGAAACGATCAGTCCAACAATCAAAATTTTTGTTTGACTGCCCGTGAAAATACTCACCTATGCTAGCAGTTTCACCTGTGCTGGCAGAAACTAAAGGGGGCGCTGTGTGGCGCCGCCTGATGAGCGTCTTCCATTTGACACTGTTGGCATCTTACCATTACTTCTAAATGCTCCAATTGTTCTCTCATTTGTTCCATTGTATTAGTTGGCGGTAAGCTTGTAGAGATCTTACAACTGCTCATAAGATTTTGAATTTTAATCTAAAATTCTAAAATATATATTTTGCACAAGAAAAATATTCAGAATTCCAAAGCTGTAAGAGTCGTAAATGTCAGGCATATACAAAAGTATTCATCAGCAATTTAGCGAACAACAGGCAATCATATAACAATAGAATGATATTTTATTAGCAAGTGTTCACAAGAGGATATTTGTACCATACACCATAAATATACTAATATCATATTTAAGTACTGTTGGGCCTAAACATCTGCTCTGAATAAATATATGGAATAATTCAAGTCGAATTTCATAAAAGCATTTGAACAATGATTCACGTCAGAGCAGCTAACACTCAGTGCTGCCTTGATAAAAGGCTATTTTAAGCATAGTGGCACTGAGTCCACTGGAACTACATTTGCTTTCCAGTGGGAAACCATTGTTGTTGTGGTAGCCGGCCAAGTTGACCATGCAATTGATTAAACCAGGCCCATTGCGGGGCTGGTTGACAGGAGCAGCACTGTTGGAGCAGGCCACTGCTGCCAGGCAGCCCAATGATGCCATTGATATTGTGACGTCAATCTCCATTCTAGTTGCCAATGGCAGTATCCCATTGATTGGCACCGGCCTCCGGGGGTTGGGTATTGATTGAAGTGGCCCAACCAAGCTGGAGAGGAACTCCCTCCATGCCCCATGTGAAACACAAAGGCCCAATGAGCGCGGGCACCCTGATCAAGGATTTCAATCAGTCTGGTCAGCACCAGGTCTTCGGGTATAATGTTTGCTGAGGATATCCCACACGTATATGTGGAGATGCATGGCCAGTGCCATGCCGGAATTTTGGTGAGCTGATTGAATTGCCATTTCATTTTGGCATTGATGTGGTAACCAAACAGGTTGGATGCCTCGGACCATCCTTCACTGAAATTATGATTTGACTGCCATTGACAAAAAGCCCGCACATAATTGGACAAGTTGTCTGCAGTTAGTTGGGGCATGGAGGCTGACATATTGATGATCCGCAAACATACAATTATTTAAGCGGATTTCTAAAAATTTATGAACACTTGATTGTAAGAGTCTGCACATAAATGTATTATGAATTATATTAAGCGAGTATTTGTCCAAAACTAGTTAGGGTCACTGCCTAAGACCAATATGCTGCCTTAAATATGTGTTTACCATTAGAAGTGTTGCCCTTGTGCTTATTACTAAGTTACACATTCTGTTTTACGCTGTTTCCATCGGCATCACATTTATAAGGCAAGCAACACATTAAGACAACTTTTATGAACCACGTGGTTTCATGCCTTGAGTGACCACCAACCATGCCATATTGCAATTTATGTAGGTCATCTCAGGCAAGTTAATAAATGTGCCACTACAGTGTACACACATGTGTCAACACGAAAACATGCCCCCAAACAATCTAAATGTAACCTCACACCAATTCACTCATTAATAAACAATGGAGCATACTGTAGTGGCCAGCTCACTATGCAATTGACTGGTACACTACATCTACGTCACCTATGAATGACTACAAATGGCTGGTGGGCAATAGTATACAAAAACACAATATCACAGGAAAGGCGCATGCATATAGTGTGCATGATTCAAGATGTGCGTTTTGAAGATCACACTTCTAATGGGGCAAATTAATTTGCAAAGTTTTGAATAGATTTTATGCAATTATGAAAGGGCAAAATTACATATTCTGATCATCCTTTTTGTTTTGACCATTTGACATTATGAAGTAAAAATGCATTTAATGACCAGAAAGTGTCCAAGAATTGAGTCTTGGGTTGAACGTGTCAGTCCGTGAATTTTTGGTGAACTCTTTAGATCACATTAAAAGTAACCTTTGGTAATTTTCAAGGTAAACAAAGTTTGTAAGTTCAGATAATAATATGAAACATGTATCTTAGGTAGCGCGTTAGCGCGTACCTATAATATACTTGGGTACCCCCAACACCTGTGCACTCCCCCTACAGCTATAACGGGACACTTCTGGAAGGTGCGGTTTTTTTTAAAAGAAAGATAATAAAAAAATTCGCTGCCCGTGTTTTTTTGTTTTTTCTTGAAACTCAAAATTGACTGTGTAAAGAAGGTGTAAAGTTTTTGTGTAACGTTATAACATAGGACAAATTTTGGGACCTTTTTACTGCGGCATGTGGACAACTGAGTATTGATGACTCGAAGGATTGAACAGGATAGGATAATAGAGGGATGAATTCTTCAGATGACACTTTTTTTGTTTTTTGAAATTCGCATTAGTTATCGAATGGCAGTGTAAAGAGTGCGAAAATCTGGGGGTGAAAAAGCACTTTTTGGTCGAGTTTTCAACCTGCCTATGTCCGATACTAACTCCGGTTATGAGGTTTTTAAAATGTTTTCTGACAGAAATGTAGAGCGGATCAAGGGCTACATTCTGCATATAAGCAAAGTCTTCTATGCTCTATGGTGAGTTAGATCCTGGGGTTTAAAGTTTACACTCTAGTGGATGGTGTAAAAAAACGGATTTTAACTAAGATTTCTCTGCCAAATTTTTCCGCTTATGAGTCAGTGTAAATCGAAGACAGCATTAATAAAGTGCCTCTCAGGTGCTAAACATCGCAGCAAACCGCATTTAAAAAAACGCAATATTGAGTTATTTATGGGGGTGTAAAGTTCGAAATCAGAGGTAAAAAATGGGCGAAAAAACACGTTTTTTACGAAGTTTGATTGATAAATCATACCAAATAATTTTTGCAACAGAATTTTGGCACACAGGAATGTACTACGATTTAAAAGCTACAAATTGTACCAAACCGAATTTCTTTAAACTCAATGGGGAGTTCGGTACGGAATTTTAAAGTTTACAGTGTTCTAAATGATGGAAAATACGTTTTTGTTGCGTTTTTTGTTCGCCACTTTCTCCGTCCAGAAGTCGGGATAAGTCTAATAGAATAAAAATAAAGTGCTTTATATCGGATGCATGTCAAAGCAAATTGTCTATACATTAATATTTAGCGAGTGTAAAGTCAAAAATTTGGAGTTTAAAATGCGTTTCTGTCTTGTTTTTTTCTGCCTGCTTCTCCGGTTACGAGTCAGGGACACGTTTATCAAGTCTAGAAATGGACCAGGAACCAAATTTGATATGCCAGTCTGGCACATATGTTTACACTCTACGGTGTTGTAAAGTAGTTTACACCAATTGTTAGTTTGCCCATAGAACATTATGTAGACTTAATTTTTTCATAAATATTAATCGTAATATCGGAACAATATCAAAATTACGAATCTGACTAAAATCTTCTTTACACTAGGTGTTTACATGAAGTTTACACTACATATGTATTTATCTTCGTTTTTGAGCATTCCAGAAACCTAATTTTTTCCTGGAGTCTGGAAGTTTTCAAAGGATCAAATGTGAGACGTCACGTAGGTGCGTTTGTTTACATCCAACAGTGATGTAAAGTAGTTTACACTCATTGTTTATATGTCCTCAGACCATTGTAGAGACATAATTTTTTCATGAATGTTGATCATAATATCCGAGTAATTTTTTACACTGCATGTTAGCCTTTGTTCTAGAGCATTGCAAAAACCGAAATTTTTTCCTGAGATATAAAAATTTACAGGGAATGAAATATATACGTCAGTTGGGCGCGCTTGCTTACACTCAGCAGTATTGCAAAGTGGTTTAAACCTAATGTTTATTGTCTTTAAAACATTATGGAGACTCATTTTTAAATAAATGTTGAAAGTAATATGGGAGCAATATCAAAATTACGAATCCGACTAAAATATTCTTTACGCTATGTGTTTGTGTAAAGTTTACGTTACGTGTTAACCCTAATTCGATAGACTTGCAGAGACTTTGTAACTGAAGTCAAGAAATTTTCAAGGATTCATATGTGAGACATCAATTAAGTGAGTTTGTTTACCCTCAAAAGTAATCTAAAGTGATTTAAAAATTATGTTCAAGTGTCCTTAGATCATTGAAGAGATGTAATTTTGTCTTAAATGGGTTGCATTAAAGTTAAATCCTTCTTAGCCGTGTTTATAATATGTTTCACAAAATCTTGCACATGGAGAGCTATCGTTTAATTGATGTAAATTGCCTGCAAAAGTGGTTTAAAATGAACCAGCAATCACACTACTGTGCACAGAAGTCGACAAAGATATGCAGCTTTATTGTAATCATGTACATTAATAAGCCGTAAACTGTTAGTATTCTCTACACCTAGTAGTTGTGTAAAGTTTGCACTATTCATTTGTTGTTAATATGTAGTCTATACTACAAATTTATTTTACTACCAAATCAAAGCGTTAGTGTTCCTTACATTTGATATTTGCGTGAAGTTTTTGAATTTTTGCCGAAAAACTTTGCCTTCTAATTTACCAACATCCCGCCTTTTCCATTTTCTTAAAGTTTAAAATCTTTTATAAGTCTCTTAATAATTTAATGGTAGGTTTTAACTTTAAGTTTCTCTTGGTTTACAACTCTCGCTTAGCAAGCTCATTTTTCAAAACTTTTTCATAGTGATCAGATTAGTCGCGTTTAGTTTGGAATTGGTGGACGGTCGTTATTTTATTACTCGGCTTAAATAAACCAAGTGACTATCTTTTGATTATTTTCTTTATCGCAAATTCAAACACCCAATTTTCAATTTGAAAATTGACCCAATTTTCAATTTGAAAATTGATCCAATTTTCAATTTGAAAATTGAAAATTGGGTGTTTTCAATTTCAAAAGTCACAACACATTGTGCTTGTGTATTGATTGAGTGAGGATTTGCAATGTGAATTCGTTGGTTAAATATTTGTGCTTGATTATAAGTGAACTGCACATTAAGAAGAAATAACTTAATGGAGTTTTAATTTGAAAATGGATGGTGTCAATAAGGTTGTCTTGTTTAAAAAGGATAATGCTGATGTTAAGAACAATATTGTTTTCCGCGTTCTTGGACTGTTGTCATTATTGTGGCATGTTACTGATTGTGTTTACTGACTGATGTACTGAAATCACGCTAATTAAAAGTAGTGTACTAGCAAAGAAAAATGCTCCGATGGAACAAAAAAGATGAATATACTTGGAATTGTGGATTATTATGGATGTAAAAGGAGGGGACTAGGAAAAATCTACCTAAAGTCGGAAAATCTGCTAAAAATCACACTTTCTCTAAGCAACGCAAAAAATCGATGTATATTCTGCGGCCTCTAAAAAAGTGTCTTTTTTAAATAATGTTCGAAGTTTCAGATAAGAGTGTATAAACGAAATCTATCAAGGTTACTTTTTTAAATTGCTGGCACCTGATTGATAGAAAACTAAGAGGTATTGTATTTAAAGTTGTTTTATTTTGTTATGAGCATTATAGCAAGCAAAGCAGGAGCCGATTGATTAGTGCACACAATCGTTTCGGGCATGCTAGTGTATCTACATTTAGTCTGTTTCAAGTCAACTTACGCGTTTCCTACTGTTTTAAACCAACCATGTCTTCAATTGTCTTCGATGTTTGCTATTTCATTCAATTGGCTTGGAAGACTGTTAGTTTACTTAATATCATTTCCCATAGCTACTGCATAGCTAACGTGCTGCTGTTTCAATCATTGTTATGGTTGAATATTTATTTTAATCTGTTGGCCGCAGAATATACATCGATTTTTTGCGTTGCTTAGAGAAAGTGTGATTTTTAGCAGATTTTCCGACTTTAGGTAGATTTTTCCTAGTCCCCTCCTTTTACATCCATAATAATCCACAATTCCAAGTATATTCATCTTTTTTGTTCCATCGGAGCATTTTTCTTTGCTAGTAGTTAAATGACTGAAAGAAGATATAAGTATGAGTATTTCTCAGGATGAACTCCTTTGATCTTACATGAAAAGCAACTTTGGGTAATTTTAAAGGTGAGTGAAATTGATAAGTTTAGGTTGTATTTGAAAGTGATAAGATCAAAAGACCAAAAATGGTACAATTTCTCAGTGTAATGAAAAATAGCATTCAAAATTGAAATGTTGTCCTTGATAATATGAAATTGTTCAACCAAATTTTACGAATGACAAATTGTATCTCACTCTCTCAAAATCTCTCTAACCTTGCAGAAGATGTGCGCCTGACTTGGAGAAGGTTGCAGAGATAAGTATGCATAAATAATTTTGCATGCATGAAGAAATGAATGGCCTGATAGGACAAGAGCGGTCAATTATTAAAGGATTTCTAAATTGCATAATGTTTAGAACAACATAAGAAACTTTGCATATTTACTTTTCAAGGTTATTGTGAATATTTGCAATGAATCCACAAAAACTACCCCAAAAGTGCTTCGACAATCAGTACAGCATAAAGCACAATATGCACATATGTAGGAACTCAATTGAGCAGTTTATGACTGTGGTAAAGTGGGAATTGTAATCAAGCTAATACAATTAACATGTTATGCAATAGATTTTGCGAAAGTATTAATTTTTGTATTGGGTAAAATTATTCAAATTAATTGTTCTAGCCTCAGCTAATGCAATTAGCATGCACAATAAAGTAACTGGTATTTAATTTTTAAAATCATTACTGATATTTACATTGAGTTCGCAAAAACAATTTAAAAGAGGTTCGAAAATTAGTGACAGCAAAGGATACAAGCATGCACAGCAACAAAATTGACTAAAGAGCTTAAAACCAGATATAGACTTTGGTTTAAGTTAGCACACTTAATATGTGTTGCATTTTCAACAAAAAACCTGATTTTTGTATTGTAAAAATTATTTGAAATCCATTCAGTTATTAGCAAACATATACAAACGCAGAGTTCAGTAAAATAGTCACAATTAGATTATGCAGAGATTTTTGAAATAAACTAGTTATTTACACATTGTGTACCTTTTTCAGCCACAACTTCATAGTTTTTGTGTATTCTTGTGAATTACTGAGAAATATTTCGCATCAACGAGGGGTAAAAACAATATTGCAAGGTTCAAATTAGATATCAGCAGCTTATTGCTCATCACAGCCATATGAAATAACGTAGTGAAAATTACACACTTAATTATGTTAAAAGAATCAAAAATAATTGATAGCACATATTTTTATTGAAATACCCTCAAAAACAGGCTTTGCCTACATCAGGCACATGGGTTTGATGTTGATGATCAAGCTGATGAAATTAAAAACAAATTTTTACCATCACACATACAGGCAGATTTCAAATAATATAAAGTTCAATCAAGCAGCAGTGTTAAAGGGATTGACACAAACAGTTGAGCTAATTGGCATAAACTGGCGCACACGTGTTGGCCGCTGGGTTGTTCCAGTGTACGGTAGGTTGTGAGAGGTCTTGAGAAGTGATCAGTTTCCCAGATTGCCCCCCAATATACAAGATCATGGTCAGTCTTACTTGAGGGATCTTATCTCATACCTACTGTACGTACTCTGCATAGAGCTTGAATGCCGGAAACTGGCCATTTTACTATGGTGCATGGAGTATAAATACCCCATTGAAGTATCCGCCTACTTGGTTTTATCTACTCTATCATATTAAAACTTGCCACCTAGAAACAGGATTATAACATACATAATTATGTGATACATGATATTAATACAAAAACTGCATTTAATCATATCTTTGTATCTTTAATTACATATTTGTATACTATCTTTCTTACAGCTGTGTTAGCACATTAGATGTCTCTGTACCCGCTAGTCAAAAAATGTAGTTAGATGGGGTATCTTTCTGATAATATGTAAGATGACAAAAAGTACCTTTTGCCAACATGCTACTAGATACTGCAGCAGCTGGTGCAGGTAAATACAGGGTAGGCTGCTTGGCTAAAGCATACTGTAGATTTGCAAACTCTACACAATGTGCAGCATGAAGAAATTCATGCAGTGGCGCTTCAGACACTCTGTTGTAAGCTTTGGCAATTTCTTGATTCATGCCTTTTCTAAGCTGATGACAAAGGATTTTGTCCAAAGCTGGCGAGTCAACCTGGAGTTCAGGCTGAACACAAATTAGAATTTCGATTTTCGCATATTGCCAAAAAAGCAGAGCTATTTTTGTTTGAGAAATTTGTCATACATTGTATCTGTGTCCATTAGACAAAACTCTGCAATTAATGCTTGTTCTGAGTCTTCATATGATCCGCAAATCTGGAAGGATAGGGAGCAGAACAGGCGAGTAGTATAGGTGCTGAAAAATGATGGTAACAACTAATACACAATTTTTTGTCAATTCTATAACCTCCTGCTAGTCTCTCAAATTTGTGAAAAAATCCATGAATGTCCGTTTTTTCACCTTGAAAAAACTTCCTGTTTGCAAGCGTGATCTGAATCTGCTGCGAAAATAGAACTCTGTTCATTGAGTCATCTATGTAGTGGATACCAGCATTACATGAGCCATTGGACAAACCATCATAATTATGATGACGACAATGAGAACATCGGAAAAGGGGTTTACAATGCGTAGACCTTTCTGACAATGAGTCAGAAACTTGGTCTGAGTAATGAAGTCTTTGGTTCTGATGATGCTGAGGTGGTGCCTGATCTGATGGGATTGATGCACTAAGATTTGATGAAAAATATAGACTTTGCTGAATGTGTGTCGCATACCATGGGGGTAGACTCTCACACCTGGGCGTGAGGGGTTGGGGGTATGCACCCCCCCAGAAACCAAAATACCCCCCCCCAGAAATCAAAATACCCCCCCCAAAATTCAATTTTTGAAAATTTTTTTTCCGTTTTCTTGCAATTTTTTGATGCCAATGGATAGTGCTTGATGAGAAACGTCGAAAAATGGTGTTTTTATCGCCATACCACCATTTTTAAGGCCATTTTTCGACCTTCAAAAATGTTGCACCCCCAGAATTTTCTTGCTGCCCACGTATGGTAACTCTGCGTTTACCAGATTAACTTGACTAGAGACTGACGGAACGGCTGATGATGCAAGCTGTACTCACGGAGACACTTCAACATTTGCAAAGCGAGCAAGATGTTTGCTGCTTAGCATTTATATTTATGGTGGGGCATGATGACGATGTTGCACTTTACTGATTAGGATACTCAGAGACTGATGAACAATGGACGGGCGTTTATGTTGCAAGCTGCACATGCAAATCCAAGTTGGCATTCACAAAATGAGCAAAATGTTACTGGTCTGAATTTGCAGTAATGGTTGAAGCTCCCTGTGGCATGCTAGGCTGCAAATCCGCATTTGCAGAATTTGCATTTTGCTGTTCTGCATGCACATGATCAACACCAATGCATTCAAGACAATTTTCCATTCTTGCATGTGAGCGAACATCACATTCAAAAGATTATCTGAATTGCAATTTTTGGCAATCTGAAGCACATTTGTGTCAGTTTCCAGACGTTGGCAATCAGCAATCCTTGTTTCATCCATGATTTGGCAAAGTGTGATGTTGTTGTCATTTGCAACTTGATTAGCATGCTGAGAGCTAATACTTATGTCCGGAGTTTGGATACTGAGCGTCTGATTAGTGGTAGCAAGTTTGTCACCACTTGCACAGACTTGTGCATTGGCGATATGGTCTAAATCTGAGTCATTAGACAAAGTTCGAGTGACTCTCTGGTCACTAGCCTGTTTAGGCAACTTATCGAAGGTTTACTTACCCATGTTAGCAATTTTTTTGCTAATTTCTTGTCTAGCATGGCAAACAATTGAGATTAAGAACAGGACAACAAAATTTTGTCACAAACTCAATCTCAAATGAGAAAAATATGTATATAAACACAATAAAGTTAAGAAATACACACAAACACAATAATGATAAAAATGCACACCAATTAATAAAGTTACACAAAATGGAAGAAATTTTTGAAATTTTTAAACAGAAAGATGAACCATGTTAGCTCGGACGGTCATTGTGGTTGACCTCCAATGTAAATGTTGTTAATGTAGGGCAAACCTACATTCACCTCTTACCTAACCCAAATCTTAACCCCACTTTTACTGAGCTCTAGATCTGTGATCTAGTTGCCTGTTTTTTTGCACTTTACTGCAAGGCCATAAATTCTTATTTAGCAAGCTTCTCAGTACCCTCTTTGTTACTGCAACACATGTCTTATTGAGCAAAAAAATGCATTGACTTATATTTGATTAGAAAAGCTTGATTTTATGATTTTATAACATGTGTTACACGTGGTGCAGATTGTATTTCTTACACATTTTTGAATGTTCAAATACTTTTTCTAAATTGGTTTTCAGTTTTCTGCAAACTTAATGATATTTTTGAAATTCTTATGCCCTTGGCTACCAGAAAAATGTATTTTTGTTCATTTTTGTCATCTCCTCAATGACTAGATTTTCGATCTAGACCTAGATAAGTCTAGGGTGTGTGAGCATGACCATACGTAAGCAGCTAGAAAATTCTGGGTAGGGGGGGCGTGCAAAATTTTCTGAAGGTCAAAAAATGGCCTTAAAAATGGTGGTATGGCAATAAAAACACTATTTTTTGACGTTTCTCATTAAGCACTATCCATTGGCATCAAAAAATTGCAAAAAAAATGAAAAAAATTTCTAAAAATTGAATTTTAGGGAGTATTTTGATTTCTGAGGGGTTGTTTTGGTCTCTAGGGGGCCAGGTGTGTGCATGACCCCTTGGTAACAGGAGGGTTAAGCTTATGTGCACATTCAAGGGTTTACGCCCTATCTTGGGGTTGCTAAACCTCCTGGCAGACTTGAAGGTAAGTGGCCCTACCTGTTCAGGGTAACCCAGACCTCTAAGCGCACACCTAGTGAAATGTACTTACTCAACTCCTTGAGATTAAGTACCTAGTTAAAGTAAATTCCATGGAAACCTAATGAGGGCTCAAAAAGATTATTATTTAACTCGTTTTGGGACCAAATACCGGTGCTTGAAAATGTTGAGGTTCCTAAGGTAGTAGAGTACAAGGACAGAATTCAATAGCATGGGAATTCAAACAAGCCCAATAATTGTTCAATAAATTAATTAATTTTTTACAATATCTTTGTACAGAAAAGTTATGAGGGCAAAATATACTAGAAAAAGCATGGAGGATACATGCTTTTATCAGCTAATTGGCAAATGGGTAAAATAAACAATTATTATTCACAAAAGCACAAAGCCAAGCCAATAGCATACAACTAGTGTTGGAAAGGTTAGTAAAATGCGATAGAGTTAGGGTTAGGGTTCACCCCATTCCAAAAAGGTTAATAGGGTTAGAGTTAACTCTAATCCTATTCCTTAAAAAGGGGTTAACCCATTTTAAAAGGGTTATTTATATGATGAACAGAGCACGCTTTTTGGCACTCAAATAATTTGATTCAAAATAGACTGGACTTTTAAATTGTGCATCTTTATTGAAGTTGATTTAAAGACAAAGCCCCTTTCCAAATCAGCAAACCATAAACTTGTGACAATTGCAACAACAAAGATCAAACAATGCTTGCCTGGCTGCTTTTAGGCAGTAACAAGAGCTACCTAGCTTTGTCCATATATGTGTAACGAAAATACTTCATTAATTTCATTTATCACTTTTTAATTTTCGTACGTAGGTGCGTAATCATTTAAAGTGTATAAATGTAGTTAACCTTCTTTCATGCCTAACCGATTTTCTGCGATTGTTAATGTTAACATATATTTAAAATAATATTTGTGGAATCGTAGTTTGCAAATGCTCTATTTACTTTGATTTTATCTTTTAGAATCGCTAGTTCGTTTAACCTAGATATCACCTCCTTTGTAACCGAAACGCGATTATAATCGTAGTGATGTGTATCTGATAACTTTGTCGATTTAATGAACTAGTTAACATCCTCCTATCTGCATATTTTTCTAGGTACATTCGTTTTTGAACTTTTAAAAAATAACAGTAGGGATTATCGCGTTCATTCGGCTAGTAAAACGGTAGTGTCTTCTAAACTTGGTTTGTGCTGATTTATGCCAGCAGCAGCATATTTCATGGTGGCAGAAGTGATTGAGGAACTCAGTAGTAGTTCATACCATCATTCAACCACAGCTGAGGCAGACAAGGTTGTTCAGAATCACTGGAGAAATTAGTTAGGAGATAAATAGCTTGTTTGTTGTTCTGATAACTGAGCTTTTACAGCTCAGCATGAGGAATGATGCCTAACGAGGACAGGCAGAGCTGTTACATACAGTTCCACGGAGGAGCTGCTCTTCAGACTCCTTTGGCATCCATCCTTCTGCCTGTTTTTCTGAGGTCAGAGAATGGATAGTCAAGGCTGCATCCAGGCTCTTCTTTGAATGACATGCACTGGGTTCTTCAGTTTGTTGAATTATCTGGACAGCTGAATACGATGCAGACACATTTGCTGCTTGCCATCCATACACAGTTTGTAAAGGTTTAAATGGATCAATAGAAAAATGCTGGAGAAGAATTTTGTTGTTTGTGTTTATTCATCTTTATCACACACACGAGTTTCTGAGATTGAGTAGATTCATCGTCTATGGGAATGGGATGTCCTTTTGATAGGTTGAAGGTTTCTATGACACTCTATGGGAGAAATGAATTGATGGGTTCTGAGATAGGATTTGAATGGTTGGAAGGTCACGGGATGAATATTAGAGGAGAAGGCTCAGAGTCAGAGTCTTTGTGATGACAGGAGTTCATGCTTTTAAAGGCAGAGTACACTTTCATTTCATCTTAGGTTTCAAGATGTTGATTCTATTCTTGATATTTGGACATGACCACAGCATTGGAAGCGCTTCGAAAGGGGGGGGGGGGGGGCTTCACAGAACTCTGTCTCGCTTGAAAGGAGTTCAACTCAGTTGAATTCTGGGTCTATTTGAAAAGCACATGAATTACTGCTTCTGCTTCTAGAGTTTTATCACTTCAGATGTTTACAATGAGAAATGCGCTTGAAATACCCAAAGAGAATTACAAGGAGAGTGCTAGAACTGTTTCTGTCCTTCATTGAAAGGTTCAAGGTGACACACACACAAAGGAGGTTTGTGGGAAAGCGTGTCTAGTTTCTATGATCCCGTTTCCATGAATATTCCAACGAAGGATTGACGAAGTCCATATCCACTAGCAGACATACTATCATTGCAGCATGCTGTCTGTCTCTTCTGTTTACAAAGAGTGTTTCAACAATCAATCAAGAGGATCCACTGTGAGCTGCGCACACACATTGCAATCGTCGTGCTGCTTCTTCAAGCAGTCTGTCGGAAAAAACGGGCGGACATGGAATGCAATTGTAGGCAAAATAGCACTCGTCGCTCAACGTGGACTCAGCAGCAGGCTCGCCCTCAGAATTACACACCAAGTCAATCATCTGTAAGAAGAAACTTTAATCGGCAAAATCAACAGCCAAGACCTATAAATATGGCAACTCAAGATTTAGCAGCTTCATCTAATAACTCCAATGAAAGTTCTAACGTCCATCTCAGATCCAATGAGCCTAATTTTGACTTGACAACCAAAAAACGCCATGCTTCAAAACCAATTAAACCAGTTCGCCCAGCAAATTAATGCGCGTCCGGTGTATTTTATCTCAAATGTTGCGTCTCATATGTCTATATCATCACTGTTGTGCACTTACATCCAAAATTTCTTTCCTACGACTAAAGTAAGTTCTTTACACTCTTCCCTCAAAGATTATTTTAACATTCTCAAAATAACGAACATTTTCTTATTTTTCATTCAGTTTTTCATATATTTTTTGCTTATTCAAAACATTAATTTCTTGATGGCCCAACCTACACACTCAACTTTTCAAAAATGCTCTGCTAAAACTTCCGGGCATCCAATTTCAATCCCAAGTACGACACAATGCATAGTAATTCCAGAAATTCCGATAAAACGTGTGAATGTAAAAGTTTTTCAGCCTAATCGTATGCCATCAAAAGTAATTGCGTGGAAATGTAAAGTTATTCAACGGACAGTGTGTACAAATGTAGGATTTTTTGGGTCAAAGGGTATTGTATCCGATGAAACTAGTACAAAATCTATTTTGAGTGGTGAATGTAATGCGATAGTTATGACAAAAGCGTGGAACTTAAAGCCCTTAATTAAAATCGATTCCAAAATTTGGATTTCAAATAATTCACTTGAAGTGGAATTTCTTTGGTGTTGCAAGGACAAATGTAATGATGTCATTAATATAATATTAGAGCAAGGGGAAATCGCTACCATGGACACCTATACTCTTATGTCTGATTTTGGTGACTTAGGCGCTTGCACCGCTATTAGTACTCATTGTGCTGTAGATGAGGGTGTAGTTGTCTGGGATTCTGCCTTACATAAACCATCTTGTAAATTTTCCGAACTTGGAATGTATTCAGCTAGACAGAGTAGCATATTTTGGGTAATAGATTCAATCCAAGGTGCTTTTCACTTTCATCTGTTAATCTAAGTTCAATACCAGGTCGTCTGTGTCTCCCACCAAACACATTTTTGACTGAACAAGGTATTGCATTATCCATCCCATCTGCCGCGTTTGTTAAACAAATAGTTCCTAAAGGCAATTCAATAACTCCAATTTCCAATAAATCTGATCCAGTTAACTCGAAATTAAATTATTTAGAAGCAAAGCTTGTAGCTCTTGAATTGAATGATTTTCGCAATATTTGGCTACATTTTTGTCATATGACAAATTGTCAACTTCATATTGTTTGGCAATTGCTTAAATTAGATCCAACACTTGGAGCAAGAGCATTCCTAAATCGTTATGATGTTTTTGCTCGTTTTTCGGGTGAAGCTCTTATGATTTGGGAATGTGAGAAATTTAATGCTTCTCAAATCTTTTGGGATCATAAAATCAACAAAACATGCTACGAATTCTTACCTATTAAAATCAACGGAACTCTCTACTTTACTATGCCAGGAACCAGAGACCTAGTAAATGAATTGCCAGTCGTAAATTGTAAATTTAGACCATTGCAAATCTATAAAGATTTGTCAGGTAAGTGGCTATCAGGTAAGGGTATTGTGCACGTGACTGAAATGATAGCAGAAACTTTGCATATTCCAGATCATAACTTAACTGTGTTTGATCAACCTGCTATTTTTCATGACAAATTTTATAGTATCCTAGGTGGTTTTGGCTTACTTAACAATTATGTTAGTAAGATCAGTAAGCTTGAACATCAAGTACGACAACTAATTGAATATAATTCAGCAGTTTTTTTGTATCCTGATGCACTCAAGGAAGTCTTTTCTGGTGCACGTAAAGAACTTGAAGAACTTTCTCAAATGCCAAATGAAAATTTGGAGCGTTTATTTAATATTACCGGAAAAAGTGCAAAGTCATTCGTTAATTCGTTTTTAACTGGCCCTATTCAAATCGTCATAAATATATTAATTGTAATTAGCATAATATTTGTTGTGCTGTATATATGGAAATTCTATCAAAGTAAGCTGTTCTGTTTGTGTAGAATTTGCAAAATTTGTAAAAAACCAAAAACACAGAGAAAGACAAAAAACGACTTAGATGTAGAAATGCAGGCAATGAGCAGTATGACTGCAGGAGAACTTGCTCATTCTGCAAAAACTGTGGAAACAAAAAAACCTTCGTTATTGTATAGTGTTAAATACGATAAAAAGAATACAAAAGCTCTTATTGAACACGATGTTTGTTTTGTATTAGAAACTTCGACTAACGTCGATTTGCCAATTAATGACTACATTCGACAACCCGTCATATTCGTTTGCATGAATGGCGAACCGACCACCGCACTTATCGATACGGGAGCGTCCTTCAGCTTGATCGATAAACGCCATGTTGAAAGCCTCAACACCAGGTTAGTAGAAAAAAATCAATCACCGTTGACAATCCTTCCGCCTTTAACATGGGCAGTTTCTTTGTCTAGGCATCTAATTAGTTTAGATGGTGTCGTCAACGTTACTTTACAATTTGGAAATAAATATTTAAATCATACTATTCACATAATGGAAGATTGTCCCCGCCAGCTTGTACTAGGGAATGATTTTATAGCCGCAATGGGTGGTTCTCTCACCATAGATGTTGTAAATAAGTATGCTAAATTTCAGGGATTACCGCTTTTGCCACTTATTGAAGGGGATTTACAGGTACCTCAGCCTGTGATGATGTGCATGGATGGTAAAAATTATCATTTTTCGGATACTCCCTTGAAAGTAATTGTCAAAGAAAAAACTACTATTCCCCCAAGAAGCGCAGCAACTGTATTAACCGAAACCGAAAAAGGTCCTGAGTCAGCCGATTATATTTTTACCATTCCAACAAAAAATATTTTTCGTAAATTTGGATTAACTTCTAAACCTACTGTAACAAATGTAGTGAATAAATTATTTAATATTTTAATATTAAATTATACTATGTCGCCTATAACTATTCCTTGTAATATCACCATAGGTAAAACATTTTATATGAAAGCTGACATCGAAAACACTCTTTTTCCTAACTTTCATGCTCTTTCTTCTTTAGAACATAATGACGATGAAAAAACTACTCATCTTTTTAACGAAATTATATCCTCAAAAATTCCTTAGGATTGCTCGCAAAATGAACAAAATCGTTTAAAAAATTTGTTACTTGCTAATCGACAAATTTTTGTGATTTCTGATTTAGAACTCGGTCGTACTCACTTAATAAAACATAAAATTGAAACAGATCATCCACCTATTAAGCAAAGACCTTATAGGGTACCGTTTTCTCAGCATAAGGTGATCAAAGATACTGTTCAAGATTTACTTAACCGTGATTTAATTTGTTCCTCTAACAGCCCTTGGGCAAGTCCGGTTGTTATAGTTCTTAAAAAAGATGGCACTCATAGATTTTGTGTAGACTATCGTAAGCTAAATGATGTAACTAAAAAAGACGTTTACCCCTTCCACGTATAGAAGACATTATAGACACGATCGGAAAATCTGAATATTTCACAACTTTAGATTTAGCTTCAGGATATTGGCAAATTGAGGTAGAAGAAAAGGATAAAGAAAAAACCGCTTTCACTACCTTTTCTGGTTTATATGAATTCAATATTATGCCTTTTGGTTTGTGTAATGCTCCTGCCACTTTTCAACGCACTATGGAACAAGTTTTAGTTGGTTTAGAATGGAAAACTTGTTTCATTTACATTGACAATATCTTAGTATGCTCTAAATCTTTTGACGAACATATTGAAAATTTAGAATTGATCTTTCAACGTTTGCATGCCGCAGGACTAAAATTAAAATTGAGTAAATGCTCGTTTTTGCAAAAAGAAGTTTCGTTCTTAGGTTATGTTGTTTCAGCTGAAGGTTTGAGACCCGACCCAAGCAAAATAATTGATGTTCAGAATTTTCCAACTCCAAAAAATATTAAAGAATTACGCAGTTTCTTAGGTTTAGCATCATTTTATAGACGTTATGTTGAAAACTTTGCTAAAATATCAGCTCCCCTTACAAAACTGCTACGGAAATCAGAACATTTCATTTGGTCAACCGATTGTATAAAATCTTTTGAAAACCTCAAATTAGTTTTGACTACTGCACCTGTTCTTACATATCCTGATTTTACTAAACCATTTCTTTTAAAAACTGATGCAAGTAAGGAAGCATTAGGCGCTGTCTTAGCACAAGAATATGATGGTTTCGAAAAACCCATAGCATATGCTAGTCGTTCTTTACAAAAAGCTGAGAAAAATTATGCTGTAATAGAACAAGAGGCTCTTGGGATTACTTGGGCACTTAAACATTTTCAACCTTATATTTATGGTCATAAGTGCATTTTACTAACAGATCATGCACCATTACAGTACATACAAAATAATACAAGCGCATCTTCGCGTTTGGCAAGGTGGAGTATGGCCTTATTAGAATATGATGTTATTGTTAAATACCGTCCTGGTAAAAAGAATAGTGATGCAGATGCATTAAGTCGTATAAATGCTTATCAAGTTTCAGCTTTGCAAGGGCTAGAAGAAGAAGCTGAAGAAGAGACGGTAAGTGGTAAAATACCGACTAATGATTTAGAAATATTCGATATTTCTGCACTTCAAAAACAAGATTCGTACTGCGCAAATATCTTGACTTTTCTAAACAATAACACACCAGAAATTGAAAATGAATTGAAAATATTATATTTTGAGAGCACTTCATGTATTTTGGAAGACAATATTCTTTATCACATTGATAAATTGAGTATTGACGGTCTTCAGGTCATTATACCCCAAGTTCTAATTGGAAAAGTATTTGATTATTACCATAAGGACTTATATTCTGCTCATCTTGGTTTCAAGAAAACGCTTGATAAAATAAAACGTAGATTTTATTGGCCAACTATGAATAAAGATATCTTAAAATTATGTAAGGAATGTATTCAATGTTTTACTCATAAAAGTCTTAATCGTAAAATTCGCGCAGAACTTTATCCTATCGCAGTAGAAGGTGAACCTTTTAACAGAATAGCTGTTGATATTTTAGGTCCTCTTCCTTTAACATTTGATGGTAATAAATATATGATAATTTTCATGGATTATCTTACAAAATGGCCCGAGGTTTTTGCAATATCTGATACAACTGCTGAAACAGTATCCAGAATTTTTGTCAAAAATATTTTATGTCGTTTTGGATCGCCTAAAGAACTTTTATCGGATTTAGGCTCTAATTTCACTTCCGCTCTTTTCCAAGATATTTTAGAATTGTGTGATATCCGTAAACTGAATACGACTGCATACCATCCACAGTCAGATGGCATGGTAGAACGTTTTAACCGCACTCTGACAACAATGCTATCCATCTACGTTTTGTCCAACCATAAAGATTGGGACAAAATCATTCCATACATGTTGTTCGCTTACCGTACGACGAAAAACGAAACTACAAAGGAAAGTCCATTTTTCTTATTATTTGGTCGAGAACCTTGGTTACCCCAGGATGAAGCCTTTAAAGTGTATCGAAGCCCCTACGTAGTAGATTTCTTTGATTTTAAAAGCGAATTTCAAGAACGTTTAACATCTTCCTGGAAAACAGCTCGGGATTGCATTAAAGAGTCTCAAAAACAACAAAAATTTGCATATGATAAATTAGCAAATCCTCCACAGATAAAACCTGGAGATATATTTATTTACATAAACCTGTCGTAAAACCCGGTAAGTCTCCTAAGTTTACAGTGTATTGGTATGGAGCATATAAAGTAGTCAGCATTAACATGCCAAATGCAAAAATTGTTCCATTAACTAAACCTAATATTGAACCACAAACTGTTCACGTTAATCGTTTAAGAGTCTATCAACAAGAAATGAAGTAAATTTGGGCCCTATTCCAATTTCTTGGATTATTTTTATTTAAAATTCCGGAATGTAAACGAACTAAATGTAAAATATTTTCTTTTCTTTTTAGGGGAAAGGTGTAACGAAAATACTTCGTTTATTTCATTTATCACTTTTTAATTTTTGTACGTAGGTGCGTAATCATTTAAAGTGTATAAATGTAGTTAACCTTCTTTCATGCCTAACCGATTTTCTGCGATTGTTAATGTTAACATATATTTAAAATAATATTTGTGGAATCGTAGTTTGCGAATGCTCTATTTACTTTGATTTTATCTTTTAGAATCGCTAGTTTGTTTAACCTAGATATCACCTCCTTTGTAACCGAAACGCGATTATAATCATAGTGATGTGTATCTGATAACTTTGTCGATTTAATGAACTAGTTAACATCCTCCTATCTGCATATTTTTCTAGGTACATTCGTTTTTGAACTTTTAAAAAATAACAGTAGGGAGTATCGCGTTTATTCGGCTAGTAAAACGGTAGTGTCTTCTAAACTTGGTTTGTGATTTGCGTCATATGTACACTTATGTATATGAAGATTGATAGAAACCTAGCCGACAACACACGACCCAACCCAGGGCATTACATATGCGTGGTGGGAATCTATTGGCAAAAGCATACATATTGAAAAAGCTTGGATGGAAAAACGAGTGATTAAGGAAAGGAAAGTAAACAGCACCACACAAGAAGAGGCGTTAAGACAACCAGCCAGGTTGCACATCGGCTCAATCAATGAGTCGACCAGGGTTGCCAAGTGCTCTTGTCAAAAAACCCCATTTTTGGTCACAAAAACCTCAAAATGGCTAAAAATGGCTTTAAAACCCCCTACACAACAGTGAAGCATAGGCACAAAAAAAAAAAACCCCAATCGCTTCAAGGTGCCCCCAAAAAACTCCTAAATTGGGGAAAAACTCCTAACTCGGCAACACTGGAGACAACAACGACGGGAATTATTTACTTGAAAAAAAGAGTAATAAAAATTGTAAGTTATAACTGCAGGAATGAACAACTTACCCACCCTTTTTAACCCTTTCTCGGTTGGAAATTCAAAGAGTTAGGTTTAACCCCGATGGTCACTAACTCACCCAAAATAGGGTTAACTCTTTTGAAAAAGTGATGGGTTAACCCTATCTTGGGATGAGTTAGAGTTAACTCTGCCAACACTACATACAACTAATATGCTTGGAAGCGTATGCAAAAAGCAAATGAGAAAAACAAAATGTTGGGGCAAAAAACGCATACCCACAATGTACAACAAACTAAAGGCAACAGACGGCCAAGCAAAAAGAGAGACACATATGGAAACTCACTCGATGTAAGGTGTGAAAAGAAAACTGCACAGCACAGATGGGCTGGCAAAAAAGCTGAGTAGAAAAAGACTTTTAAAAATCATAATGATGCCGTAAAGCCATCAAAACTGTGCTCACACACAGTTGTGCGTAAAAAGAGGTGTATTAACGTGGACAAAGAAAAATGAAATGGATACATGAATATGACAATAGGCCTATGGGCAAAAGCTTACAGTAAAAGTATGTACAAACGGGATAGGCACAAATATGAGACACAGACATATGATCTTTAAATGCATGTAAGATATGAAAACACATGTACCAATTCCTACTCAAGTCACATTAAGCTCAAGTGCCCATTTTTCTATCCCAGATTTTGATTGAAAATATGTGTGGAAAAGGAATGAAAATATGATAATTTTTAGGGGAAGGTAGTCCTGATTGAGCCGCTTAAGTGTTATGCTTAACGGTTGTGTTGCGTACATGCATATGGAAATTGAGCACAAAATTGTACATCTGGGGCAATCATTTGGTGATGCGTAGGTATATTGTAACGCAAAACAAAAGGATATTTGTGTTGATCCAATGCGATGCAACAGCATGTAGAGGGATCTCTACACTGATCATGATTTTTATGTAATAGATGTTCTCAATAGTGTTATCTATTAATAAATATAGTATGTACAAGAGCAAACAATGTTTTTACATCGCAACAGTAAAACAACTGATATGGAGCCCAAAGATATGGAATATTGGCAAAAATATGCTAAGTATGCTATACAAATACTCAAGGTAAATTTTACGCCCCCCACACAGAATGGATGGAATTTTATCTTATTTTGTTTGTTTTGTGTGTTGCAGCTGTTGGAAGTATTCCTAGCTACTGTATATAGTTCTAGCTGTCATTTCCATAAAAAAACCCAATAAAACCCCAGTAGAACTTTAAAAACCGAAAAAAACCCACAAGAAATCCAACATTTAAATATTAAAATCTGGGTTCCTTCCATCCCTGGCTACCAACTACATAAATCTGAGCCTAATCCTAGGAAAAATAAAGAAGTTTGACCTAGAGAGGTGACTTCCAGAATTGAAAATCAGGAAAAAATAAATTTTTGAACTCCTGTGAGTGCACATGCGCATGCGGGGGTGCAACATCATATACCTGTCATAAAAATGTCTACCATTTCATATTTAAACTATAATAACTCATTTTATGGATAAATGGACAGCAAATCACCTTAAAAAAACATGCGCAAGTGGTATCTGTAAGAATTTCCATCAAAAGATGAAAAATGACAACAACAAAATTTTAAAATTTGACATTGGACTTTGAAGTGGTAAAATGTGGTAGCTTAAAATGCTCTTATTCACATCAGTATCAACTTGCGCACCTAACAATATATTACTTAATGCTTTCTAACAAATAGAAAGGAAAATATGTCAATTTCTTTAATCATACTTTTTCTCATATTTATGGTTAGTAGTGGTAGTTTTTATACTGCTGTTTTGGTGCAACTGATTTGGTATAAGTCTATTACAAAATGTACAGGTGTCTGATCTAGAGTAGCACTGTAATTGTTACAAAACAAATATTGTTTTTGCAAAGTGTTTGCCTGCTTTTCTTTTTAAAATCCTCAATTTCTAGATTAGCCCTCCATTTACCATCATGTATTTGCAGTCAAAGTGAACAATCATAGTATAAACTCCTCTATGCCTTCTTAACATTCTCTGACAGCTATTACTTTCACTTAGTGCACTTTTTTTATGTACTTTTTGAATATGTATGTTATTTTCTGTGAAAATTATTTTTAAAAGTGGTATAATCAAGAAACTATCACAATGTATAAGAATAGGCTCCTGTTGAACATTATGCAAAAACATGAAAAAGTAGATTTCTCTTGTCTTGAATACATCCAGGAGATGCACTTAAAGAGCTGGAAAGGAATAGACTACCAAATTTTTTCATTAGAACCTTATTTTCCCATCTTAAATTTTTGTGATATCACTGTAAATAGGCCAAAAAAATGTCTTTTTCTTACTACTCTATAACTCCTCTTCAAGCTAAACCATTTAAAAGGATGTAAGTTAAGCCAAAACGAGGCTAGACAAAGTTTTGGAAGATTAGGCTGCCTAGCATGTTTCAATTCAAGAGGTGAAAAGCCAGTAGACTCATTTTTGTGTAAATTAATGCAAAAATATTATAGGGTATCCCAATCAGTCTGATCTGTGTCTGTACATACAAATGCGTGCTACTAATGTCTGATTCATGGGCATAGGGTGATAAGTTGTTGTATGAACTTAATGTGTGCCACATAAACAAGTAATTTCAGAAAATATTGTTGACATGAAATTAAAACCTCTATCACAATAAAGAATGTCAGGTTAACCATGTTGGCACACAATGCCTGTCACAAACATTTCTGAGACCATTTGTGCAGTAATATCACTTGTGGAGAATGCCGCAAACTTAGTGAAATAATCAGTGAAAAACATTTTGCCAATGATTGCACATGCATAGGTACTAAATTCGCTCTAATTTTATGATTTGTTTGCTTACATGTTTGACAAGTGTGACAAGAGCAACAATAGTCAATAACATTTTGCTTTAAGCTAGGCCAAAAACAGCTGTGCTTCATACAATGAAGCATTTGATAAATACTGGAGTGCCCTGCAAATTTACAATTTTTATTATGATAAAATGAATTGCTCAAGATAATCAGGTATATAAATTCTAGCCACCTAATTAGGAAATACCTCATGCAACAAATTGTTATGTATTTCATAATTTTGAGTAGCACCTGATTCATTTTCAGCAAGAGATTAACAAATTTTACAAATTTTGTTATTGCTCAGTTGAAATCTAGCAAGACTTTTGATTATTTCTCCTCGCTCAGTGATTTTAGTGCTTTTTCTCTTCTTCTGCAACTGGTAATTACCACACTTGGGAAACTCAGATTTTTATCGTTTTTTCTTGTCTCCTGCAACTGTGGTAATTACCACGCTTAAGAAACTCACATTAAAATGCTTTTTTCTCATTTTCTGCAGCTGTGGTAATTACTACACTTAGGACATTTTTACATACTTTTTTTGTCTCTGCAACTGTGATAATCTCACACTTGATTAAGCTCATACTAAAGCTGTATTATGCTTAAAATGAGTTACACAAACAATATGCAGAATAATATTAGTTTCTGCTCAGATTTCTGATGACATTGCCATTTGCTCTATGAATGACTTGGGATCCTATTTATTCAGTGTTTTATTCAATGCATTTGACAGTCAAGATGCAGTGATTTATTCCGAAAGTAAATGAACATTTATACAATAGACTCAGTATGTATGACAAAATACTATAATACATTATTCTTTCCAGATCCTCCAGCATCACTCTCTGCATTGCAAATGCACCAGGATCTGGAGGATATTTGGACAACATTTTGGCATCTTTCAACAAACCACAGCATCATGATGACCAAAGTTGAGGCACTGCTGTGTGCTATATCATTTCCAATGTTTTGCTAACAATCATATTTGTTATATTCTGTCTTTCTCCTCTTTAGGCACTGAGTCAATAGCTGTGTGTTGATTGCCACAAAATGTTACCTTCTTAGTGATTGCATGTCACACTATTTGTGATAATGATGTGTTTTTTTATCAGAACTTGCAATAATGCACACTGTTGTACACCAGAGTGTCTCTCGTGAAAACAGGCTATTAGTAAATCACCTAATTAGTAAGCAAATTCATAAGTCTATGCAAATAGCCTAGATTAATTGAATATTTATGCAGTAAGTTGAAAGAGCATTGAATACAAGATTCCTAAAATCAAGAAATGTGCCTAATGTATACAACAACTTACATGCAACTCCTGTATTTATTATTTTTTTGAGCAATGTCTTACTTTCAAAGTTATGTAGATGTGGCACTTCCTAAATGGAAGCATGTTACATTTCTTCATCCCCTAAATGACGAGTCAAAATTTTTGGCTCTAATAAGTGTAAAGAAGCAATAAGTGCTGAGTTTAAAAGTGCATTTTGGGCATTAGGAGTATTTATTTCCACAGAATTTTTCCTTTTTTTCCTGGAAATTATGAGAATAGTAGGAGTTGAGTAATAGGCTTTTAAATTTCCAAAATCAATTTTAGGCAGCAATAAATGACAAGATTTGAAGGAATTTTTAGTGAAATTTTTTCTATTACTAAACACTGTTTTATGGCTTAAATAAACACTAACCTATTAACAATTTTTATCTCAATCTAATCAAAACTATAAAGATCTGACTTAGTAGAATATAGTCTAATGCAAAGAATGTCAGACATTTCAGGACTGTAAAACAATTGAAACTGTCCAAAGGCTGATTTTTAAGTCTTATTTTCATATTTAATTCAATAATTTTGCTCATATTAACTTCAAGTTGCATTTGTTTTACTAATGTAAGCTAAATATTAGGATTTCATATGCATATTTTGTGTTTTTCATATTCAAAATATGATACATTTCCACTCCTTCCCTGAATTCCGGAAAATACTATTGATCAAAAGTTGAATTCCCTCCCTAATTTCACCTAAAGGCCAAACAAATGATGCAAATAAGTAATACCAACTAAAAACAGTTTAATGTGACCCATTCTTCTGCCTATTAAATGCAAATTCATGCTTAATAGCTGTATATGAAGTCTGGATAGAAAATTATTATACAAATGCTCATAAAAACTACAATGAGTAGAAGTAAACAGAATAATTGTATCATATGTGGGCATATTACATCCGAACCATTTAAAATTTTAAAATGAAAATGACTCTAACATTTGACCTCTGATTGTACTTACCCAAGACCCAAACACATTCCAAACCTTCCACAGAAAAGTCATTTAGATTGCACAAATCAAATGACCATTTATTTTTGAACTTCTATAGACATATTTCTCAGTTTTCTATCCAGAATGTTTACATATTAATACACAGCATGTATTTCACTGAATAAAGCGGTTCATTTGAAAATACCCTTAATCAACACCTAAAATACAATATTGCAAAGCTTATAACTATATTCAAATAGATCATGAAATTGAATTTTGACTAAATTTGTCCCAAATTTTGAAAACTTACTCTTAGTTTAGAGCAACTTGACGCATTGTACATAATTGTGTTGTGTAGTCTTCTCTTTCTCCAGCAAATCTAGTCAATAGTTTCCCATGTGTGCTATATTATATACATTTCTTCCTCCTATGATAATTGAAATTCTTGCCTTATCAAATATTTTATTTCATATAACAACATTCAAGGAGAATTGGGGCAGCCCCATCTCAAGTACTCTTAGAATGTGACATCTTTTGGTGACCATCATACGTGGGCAGCAAGAAAATTCTGGGGGGGTGCAAGACTTTTTTGAAGGTCGAAAAATGGCCTTAAAAATGGTGGTATGGCGATAAAAACACCATTTTTCGACGTTTCTCATCAAGCACTATCCATTGGCATCAAAAAATTGCGAAAAAAACGAAAAAAATTTTCAAAAATTGAATTCTGGGGGGGTATTTTGATTTCTGGGGGGGTATTTTGGTTTCTGGGGGGTGCATACCCCCAAACCCCCCACGCCCAGGTGTGGTGACCATGCTAGGGATAGAAAAAAAGAGAATGAAAGGAAAAATATTAAAATTAAAAGAATATATTTGGAGGTAAAAAATAAAGTGAAAAGATATAAGGAAACAAAAAATGTGTGGAATAGTCACATCGAATTTCTTTTCAAATCATTAAAAAATTCTCTCCACAATTTAGCCTGATATTATTCATTACAAAATTCTTCCTTCATGCCCATTTCATTGACATTTATCCACTTTATTCTTACTTCCTTAATTACCTGATCCAAAGATATAAATACAAAGTTAAATATAATAATTTACCAAAATGTAGATTATATATCAGTTTTCTTTAATTAACAGCCCTATATTTTTCATTCTCAGCCCCAATGTTATTTAAGATGCTGGATTACATGCCAAGCAGTATATTTCTATTATTGTATTTTAATGGTTGTAAGTTCAAATATATATCATTAGAATAGTTAAAGCCCTATTTTATTATTTCATTTTTTAAAGACAGCTTAAAAAGGCACAAATATTCAAAAAATGATCAAAGGAAAGCTAATAAAAAGATAATAATTATTGATCTTGTTTCAAAGCTACTTAATTCATGACTGGAATTCTTTGAAAAATGATAAATGTTAAGATGAATAAAATAAGAGTATGATAAAAAGCTCTCAAAAGAGTAGATTGAGGCCAATGAACTCCTCATAAAATGCAATACCTATACAATAATTTATCTATACTGTCCAAATTATTGTTTAGAAAATACGATAAATAGAAAATGACCAATGTAATCCCTTAAATATTTGCTTATAAAATGATTAGTAATCCATACAACAATAAAAAGTAGAAGTTAACCATTTAGTTGAATGATTTAAAATCTCAATTTTAATTACTTACCTCATTAGAAATCCAGGGAGAAAAAAAATCCAACAGTATTGAAATAAATGAAGTGATAGGAAGACCAGGCCAAAACCCTTTGTGAACAATATGGCTCTGAATCATTTTAAAAAGCAGAGCAAAATGAATTTCTATTATTTATGATAATGACTTTCCTACCTTGAAAACCTATTAGTATTTTTTCTATCAAGTTTTGTCTCTTCATTGCAGTTTAGACATCCGTATGTCCACATATTCTTCTGACATAACATTATCTTTTTGTGTGTGGAAAAAACTATGGAAGTGTGTTTGTGTGTGTGTGTGTGTGTGTGTGTGTGTGTGTGTGTGTGTGTGTGTGTGTGTTGTCCCCTGGATGTTTTCTATATTTTTTATCTTTCCAGTTTAATGTAGTCTGAAGTCAAACAAAACTGTGACTCAAGAAATAAAAAATTATGATGGTAAATTCTCTTTGCCTGCACATGAAATTTGTACATAAAGAAGATAAAGAGTGAATTCCAGCTGATCTATTGAGTATTCAAGAGATTTACTGAATGGGCATAGATAAACACTGCATTAGGGGATCAGTTGAAGTTATGGCTCCAATGTATTGGGCTGGATAATCATAGACAAATCAGGCTAAGGGCAATGATAAGTCAGTTAACAAATTATTAATAGCAGATTTTTATAATTTTACTTATATTTGCACAACAGCAAATATGGTGCTGTGGGTATACCCTCTTTTGCTGTTTAATGTTGGCCAACATTTTTCAGCGACTCTTTTTAACACACATGGTGACACATAAACGATAACGCAATTTAAAATTTATTTTTAATCTTAGTAAGAATTAGTAGAGAAATGATTAAAAGTGATTTAAGATCATCATAATTAAATTAATGTCTAAAGAGAAGATGCTAGAATCCAGATTTATCCTAAACATCTGAACCAAAGGATATCATCTATTACTTTGATAACAGAAATTATTGAGGGTTTGAAAGGATCCTCTCAAATTTGTTATCAACATAATGGCTAAATGTAAAATTTGTGGTAGAAAAAGATCACAAAACAAATAACTGTTGCTATCATAAAAAAATGAAAATTAATGTTAAAATAGTATTACAGCAAAAGGATTTGGTCAAAGTCATTTAAATTTCCCAAATCCTAGTCCTGGTTTCAAAAATATATTTGGGAACAAAAACTTGCCAGCCCTGTACATGCGCAATTTTCTAAATGCTGACGGTCATTGTTGACTCAAACTTCAGTTAAATGGCACCCAAACCCCTGAAGAAAATTGCCAGGAAAATGATCTTGACAATCACTATTGATTTGAATTACAAAGTTCCCTCCTACAACACACCATCAACCATAGAAATGAAAATTTCTGCAAGCAATCCTTCAATTGCTGTCAATATTCAAATTATGTCTGCACCATACAATAACAATGCCCCATTTCCCATAATAATTATTAAACACAAGAAGAAATAAGTAGCTGAAGTTTGATGGAGTAAATGAGTCAAACATGTGAATACATATCTGATACCTATTTTAACTAAAAAATAATAATTGCCTGCTGATTAGTTGATGGTCAGTTTTGTGTGCTGATTAGTTGATGATCATTCTAAGGTTAGACATAGAACTAATAGAGATTCACATAAGAAATCCATTTCTTCTAGAACCCCTTGATCAAAAGGAATTTTTTATCCCAAAGAAATATTAATTTATTTACTGCTGGAAAAGATGCCAAAATGTTTTGAATTTATTCTAAATGCAATATACTTGTTATAGAATGCAATACTTGTTATTTTTCTATATCCTGATATCTTAATATAAATAAGTAAGTAAAGTTTAGCAAAATTTATTGCAACAGCAAAAATATGTCATCAGAAATTTTAACAAGGAGAAAAATGTACAGTTGCTGAAAATGTAGAATGCAAAATAAAGGACATTAAAGCAATAATGGGAATACAGCTCGTACCAAGAAGATACATTGCTGTGCAAGGTCAAAAAGGCAATGCTCTTACTCATGACTATTATTCTTCATGGTTAATTTTTAGATTTTCTAATTTTAGCCTGAATACATTACTACTGGAAGCGTTTACCACAGATTCAGAGAGCATATTCCAAACATTTATTATTCTGTGACTGGAAAAATGTTTCTTCAAGTTAGATTTAAGAGCAGTGACTTATAATTTTAATGTGTTGGTGGATCTAGTGTTGTTGCCTGATAATGTGAAGAAGTCATTTACATTAACATCAACTGCTGAATGAAACATTTTGTATGCCATAGTTAAATCGTACAAAAACCTTCTATTTTCTAGATATTCTAGATTCAATACCTGAAGTTGATCCTGATAAGACATGATGTTTGGATAACGGCACCCTAAGACACATTCAGTGACTAGATTCAAGTTTGCTTATGTGAGCAGTAAAATTTAGTTTTTCATCAGTTAATATGCCTAAATCTTTTACATGGAAATTTGAGGTTAAGATAAGGCTATTATTTATTGTGTAAACCATTTGAGAATCACTATGACCAAAATGAAGGACCTGTAATTTTGGTAAGGATAAAGAAAGCTGCCAAAAATCTGACCATTCAGAAATTCGATTTATTCAAAATTCAAAAATTATTCATGTAACTGCGAGAGTTACACGTGGTGAACTAGTTTTAGCAGTTCGCAGAAGCCATGCCAAAAACAGCTTGGTTCTGTATCAGTTGACATAGCCAAATACAAGTAGCTATTGCGCGATATTGTACTTGTGGCTATGCCTTCAGTTTCTCAACTATTCCCCAAATATCAATATAAAAATCAATAAGATAAATGTCCAGCAAATCAGAATTAAGTGTATGCTAATAGTAATTATTTTACTTGTTACCGCATATTGTATTCTAGAAGATTTGATGTGAATTAAAAGTAATCTTGTCTAATGTTAGTTTGTCTCAAAGTTATGTTTTACTGTATCGATTCCCTGATGGGATATTAGTCTAGTTGGTGTTTAACAATTTGACTCCTTGCTCATTTTATTTGTTGTGAAGTTTTGTTTCTTCTTTCCCAGCTGTAGGCCGTGTGTACATATCAAATAAGAGGTAAAAACCCACCCAGGGGTTTTCTTATACTGAGGGTGAGGTTGGTGCTCCAGTCATCAAGGACTTCTTCATTTTTGGTGGAAGGAATAGGTAAATTCTGTGTGATGATTCATTCTGTTCAAAACTCAATATTCTTTTCTCAATCCCGAAATTTGTCAAAAATATTATTTAATCATTTATGATGACTGATCAGCTTAGAGCTCGTTGGTGTTGTTTTCAAATTTCATTGTGCTTCACAAATTAGGAACCCAAAACATTTCTGTTTGATTCAAACCTCAAAAAGAAGTTAATTTATCAACTTAAGTGTGGTTGAGATAGGTCAACTGACCTTGTGGCGATTCCAGGATTAGGTAGGTACTTTAGGATCTAGGGCGTAGCTGCAAAGACTCCCGACAAAAGTGCGGCCAGCAATATTAGGGCTGAGGGAGTCAATGCCGTAGGTCTACAGGAGTCCAGAAGATTGAAGTTTCTATAACTATGCAATCGGGGCCAGCGCTGAGAGCAGATTTAAGTACTTATGTACCTAAGTAAGTCCCAAAGGTGAATACATCCGTCTCTATGTTGATTCTGTAGACATAGGGCGGCTCTGTATTTACATTCAATACACTTTGTTTTCAATAATTTTGGGTAAAAAGTCATTCTTGACAATATTTTGTAGAATTGTATTATTTTCTCAAATATTCTTTGTGTCTTTTTACCATCGAGGAAGGCAGAGCAAGTTTAGAAATGGCTAAGATGATGTTTTTATGTGCGTTTACTATTTTTCACATAAAAAAATGCATTTTATAATACTTGGTTTTAATCCTCCAGAATAAATGAGCTGTGCATATTACTGATGAAGGGGTTAAATTTTGAATTTGCATAAATTTTCACTTGTGTATGTTGTTCAAATCTGTATAAGTATAATTTAAATTCAGAAGTTTGGCAAAAAAATGCTAAAGAATTTGGAAAACTCATGCTGAAGCAGAGAATGGATGAAATCACTGGTTAAAAACATTGGACTTTCTGAGTTTTTGATGACGGAAGAAAACTTCAAAATCTTCAAAATCTTAATTATTCAAAAACAATCACCGCATCTTCATCTAAAAAATTATAGCCTCAATATATAAGTCTTCATCAGGCATAAAAATTGTATTTTTTAAGCGTAGGTCTCCAGCTTGCCAAAAAGTCAATGAGTGTCATCATACATCTAACTTAGGGAACTGAGATCATCCCATTCAAGACCAACCATCCACTAATCCTCTCAAAATGAAAAAATTTTTACCACAGGAGTTTTAAAAAACATTCGTGTTTTTAGGCCATTCTTAGGTGTTTTCTGCCATTTTTGGCCCAAAACTGGAGATCAATTACCCCCAGCTCAGTCCCCAATAAAAATGTTGAGAAACCATACACGATCTGGAAGGTTGTTATTCACCCCCCCACAACTTTCCATCACTCCAGAAATTGCAACTTTTTCGAAAAATCATAGAGAATGTTCACACAGAAGAGTTTTTGGTGACATTTCAGTTCAAAAGTGTCAATGTTTTCAAATATTGTCTAGGAAGAACGATCATCATTTTTGAGGGCAAATGCAGCAAAAATGTCTAAATTTTTTATTAACAATTTTTACCTAGTCTACCTGAAAGCTACCAAAAATCGTCTCAAAATTCCAAATTTTTCAATTCAATTCATGAATTTTCATATTCTTTATAGTAAAAAAGCCATTTGATGCAATTGGAATAGTATAAAAACACTAACAACTCTGATACATAGGCTATTTAAACCATTGTCATCATTGAAATAGCAAAAAATGCTGTAAAAGTAAATTTACTGGTCCTGCTTTTTGGATTTTATGACCCCTGTAGACCCTGACCTTGAGAACTTGTTGCCTGTGATGGGTATAGAGGGTTAGAAGGGAATTTATCCCTTATTTATTGTAGTACAAAATGAGCTAAAACTTTGGAGTTGGTCCACCATTGCACATGTACAAAAGGACATTGCTTAATAAATAATGGCTACAAGCGACTGTATTGCCATTTCTGGATTTTATCCACCTCTGGCCACCTCCACCTAGCCAACGTATGACTAAAATGCTCCACTTTAGGGAAATATCAACAGCATCATTTTACTGGTAAGCATAATGACTATGTGATATGCCTTAGATTTTTTCAAAAATTAGCACATACAAAAATTCTGTATATTGCATTAAAGATTTACTAGTATTTCAAACCCTTTCAGCATATCTTGATAAATGACTGTCATTTTCATACTAGACAGATTGTGTGTCTGAAGTATTTATCTATGCCATTTATTTATACAAAGTGTAGTAAAAATTTGCAAATACCTGGTACAAGGATTCCAATTCATCTAGTCCTGAATCATCAAATTCAGACTTCAAATTTTCAAGGCCTTGGTGAGGCTGCTGAGAAAAATTGATCTTTGCGGCACAAGTAGAACTTGATACTGCAGCTAGAATGGATTCTTTGTTTATTTGCACAGTAGATTCATCATCCAACAATGTGCTATCAAGATTGGGTTCCACACATCAAAGTTAGCCTAAAAGCAATATGACAGATAAAACAATGCACCAGGTACTGGTACGTGTCAAAGGTCATAAAGTTATAAATAGAAATGCATAAATGTTCATTGTATTAATCAAAATGGATGATTTCAGAACAGGTACTGGTGACTTTTATCTGTTTTTTGAATCCACAAAAGCTATTACAAACAATAATGGAGCATATATTCTGCAGCTGAAAAAACCACTGGAATCTACAGGTGAATGGGAAATGGGTGTGAAACATATTATTCTAAAATCGCATTTAGTGACTATGAATTCCGTCAGTTATGTTTCACATGTCAAAAAAAAGATTATTAAAAAATTTCATATCGAATTTAAAAATTTTCCATCTAGTATTTTGCAGAACTGGTAAGTATGTTAAATAAGGCATTACTGGAAGATATTGAAAATGACATTCATCTGAGCAGTACTCCTGACAATTATGCAGTGCTAAATATTAAAAACACTCAAAACAAATAAATTTGCCTTATTTGGCAGAAGTATTAGGCTTCAATATATATACCATATATCCAAATGTTATCCCCAGTAAAAACTTTGCCATCAAAGGTAAACAACGCGTCTGGATCATATGTGGGAAGCAAGAAAATTCTGGGGGAGGGGTGCAAGATTTTTTTGAAGGTTAAAAAATGGCCTTAAAAATCGTGGTATGGCAATAAAAACACCATTTTTTGACGTTTCTCATCAAGCACTATCCGTTGGCATCAAAAAATTGCAAAAAAACAAAAAAATTTTCAAAAATTGAATTCTGGGGAGGTTATTTTGATTTCTGGGGGGGGTATTTTGGTTTCTGGGGGGTGCAAACCCCTCAAACCCCCCATGCCCAGGTGTGGTCTGGATCAATCCCATCTTCTTAGTCAAATCCGATCTTGTTGTACCTATCGTGTACTAGACTCAAATAATCTGCAACAATGTCTTCCCGCCAATGCTTCATCTTGTAAACTATAAATATGAAACTATTTCTTATTATAAGGTACTATAAAGCTATGTACCATTAATATCCATAGCAATAAAGAATACAGACAACTATAATTTTCTGCACTTCAAAAGATCAGCAGTATTGTAAAAATGTCTTTTCAACCTTTTTCTACACGTCCATCATTAGGAATGACAATGACTGCAGCCAAACTACAAAAAGCGCCAGTTACTGTAAGACACTACAGAAAAAGAAAAGTAAGCCGCTGTCCTCCAAGTGTAGGTGGGAGTAAGAAAAAGTTTATTTATATGAAAAATAAACAAAAATATAGAAGAAAGAAAACTATTAATATACACAGTAAATCTAAAAAGTTGCAACATTTATTTGCATTAAGAAATTCTAAATATGTCAAAAAAAGAATAGAAATTGTTGATCCTGTTTCTATTGTGGCCAAAAACAAAGTTGAGTATGATCCAATAGGTCCATTAATTACAGAAGAACCAATTCAATTTGATATCCCCAAATCATGGACACAGCCGACTGACCCCAACTTTTTATTGAAAATTTGTGCAAAAATAGTTAAAGCAGATGGATTAAAATCAGATAAAGATGCCTGCGTTGCTCCTGTTAACCTAGCATTGCATGCACTTTTTTGTGATATTGTATTATAAGTGAATAAAGTTATAGTTAGTCAAGCTACCAACATATATTCATACAGTGCTTACATTGAAACAAATTTAACATATTCCTCAGCTGCAAAAAACGGGGCAGTAGGTATCCCACTGATGTTTTACAAGGACCAAGCGGGTGAACTTGATACCACTCTTGCTGGAAGTAATCCTGTGTTCCATACATGTGTAGTCAAATTTGCAGAAAGCAATGTTGTTGAAATGGCAGGACAAATACACTGTGATTTTTTACTGCAATCAAAATTAATTATCCCAGGTGTGAAATTTTCTTTGACTTTAGTGCCCACGCCTTCACCATTTCTTTTGCTTTCAGGGTCAATAACCCTAATGAAAAATTAATAATTACAAAGATTATGCTGAAAGTTAGGCGCATGTATATATCTAGCAGTGCAATTTTAGGTATAGAGTGTTCCCTACAACAAAAACCGGCAATGTACTATATTAATTGTGCTACAGTACAAAGTGCACAGATAGCACCTGGTCAAACCCATTTATTTAATTTTGTTTTTAAAAGCAGGCAAATACCATGCTTGATTATTATTACAGTAGTGAGATCAGTTTCTGTTTCTGGACTTTACAATTTAAATCCGTTTCTGCTATCATTAAAAAATTGCATTAGTTCTCAAATACAAGTGAATGGGCGCCTATTCCCACCCCTATCCTACAATCCACATGAATCTTTTATTGATCCATATTTAAACTTGCTAAGAATCATTCAAAAACTACAGTGACTGCAACACAGGTATATGTTTTGACGACTTTTTGAAAGAAGGACATCAGATTCTGCTTTTGATTTAAATCCTGAAGAAGGGGTAATCCCACAAAATTGAATGTTTGTAACTTTTATGGATAAGTGACTATCTTCTTCTCCAATTTATTAAAAGTGTGTACTGGCTAAAGTTGGACATAAAATGACATACCTTCCTTATTTGTGGGTGGGAGTTCCCCATACAACCTTCCATTACATCTGTGTTTAATCACTCAATCTTCTTGCTGTAATTTATACTTCAATTACTTTTTTTGTAGATTTCAATTGATTATTTACAATAATCAGTTTAGGATAGTTTGCATCATTGTGCATTTTAGTTCAACTATTTTACACTGTACTTGCTGAACCTGCCATTTTGCACCCCTTGAAAGACTTTTACCTACTTCTACCAAAATCACGTCAGAAGCTCTGAACACATGGATACAAACACGAACAACAGTGAAGATAATTGTGCTTGGAGTAAATTTGCCTCTACATAACAGGTTTCTCGTTTGTCTTCATATTCAGTTGCTCCTGGCGGCATGGAAATTGATATCAGAATGGAAAATGAAGATGACACCGTTTTAAGCAGTTTTATGCCAAACAGCAATGCTAATGGTGTACATTTACCTCACAGCACAAAAGATGACTCCAAAAAAAGTGACCAAGATTGTGTCTTGAGCAGTTTTGTTAAACGCAAAACTGGTGATCCACCATTTTCAGTACCAGCCACCAGTACAAAAAGAAAAACAACAATTAAAAGTGATGATGAAAATTACACCCCATTGACTGAAGATGAAACGTCAGCAGAAGAAATGTCAAGTTTAAAAGATGAAGACTGCATTTTGTCTGAGCAATATTTTGAACAAAACGTTTTACAGGAGCAACTCAATTCCTGCTAAGATGACAGTTTGAATGAACAAGCAAATGCTGGTCAAGATGACAGTTTGAACAAACAAGCAAATGCTGGCCAAGACAACATTTTGAATGAACAAGCAAATGCTGGAGAAGAACAGAGAAAATCCCATTCACACTGGTGAAAGCCAAATTTTAACCTTTTAGAGTCCGCTCTATGATGCAGATGTGCTACAGCAATGCAATCCTAATATGTTTCAAATCTGTAAAATGTAAGACTGCATGCAAAAAACCAGAGCAAAAGCTCTCCTCTTTATCATGTTCTTCATATGTACCCATTGTGGAACGTTGGCTTCTTGGGTAACATTTTTGCCAAATTTCATGTTCTGTTATGTTTTTCAAAACATGTAAGATTAAAGCGATCTGCTACAAACATTGATAACACAAGTAATCTAAGCTGTCAAATTGTCAAATAGAGAGCCTACAAGGGTGTGGTTTTGAGCTTTTGAAACCTTATAGGGACCATAAACCTCAGAAAACCAAGAAACTTTCAAGTAGACACCAAAACTTTATATTTGTTTTTTTGTTAGATTTGTTTGCTTTCTAGATAACATTAAATGATGTCTAGCTAAGATGAGTAAAAAACTATTATTAAGCTATAATCTGTATTTTTGTTTTTCCTGGAATTTTCAAAATTTATTGCTTTTCTCATTTCTTTGCTGTTGAACTAATGCCTGTGATCTCAGAGCTATTTACACTGCACCGATGTATTTCGGTATACCAAAAATTAGAAACCATGAATCAAGATTCGGGAAATAACAGGAAGTCAGGGTGTAATATAGTCAATTTTGCAATTTCATTCTATTTTCAATAAGTAAAATTTTACAGTGAATAAAAGTAAGCCATAATATCATACGTTTACCCATTCGGACATTTACCTATCCGCAGTTGTTATCAATAGTCCAATAAACTTACACTCAAAGTTTAGTTATGTTGCTAGCATGCTGCTGAGCTATTAGAAAATGTTAGAAATCAGTAGTTATATAAAGTTTTTTAAGTACAGTGCAAGTTCTACAGATCAAAAACACATGATATTGTGCATGAATTCAAGAAAATTTGTCTTTAAGCCTCTAGAGATTCACAGCTCTGTAAGTTATGGCAAAAAAATAGAGCAAAGTAAGGTAGAGCAAGTAATTTCTGCAAAAGCACCTAAAATTATTTACAGAAACATTTGAATTTTGGCCAAAAAACTGCTAGAAATCAAGAGCTATATTGTTGTGTAATTGTAACACATAGAAACAAGTAAAGAATCCCATAAACCTGCATTTAATATTTTGATTATGTGCATTGGAGTCATACCAGAATGTTTGTGGAGCTCTAGAAAATTTAAGATATGCATGAGAGGTCACTAAAGAGCATAGCCGAGGTTACATATGCTGCCCCATAGATTTTGTTCTCTTTCCAGGAATTGAATATTTTTGCACTCCTAGGAGCCAACGTTCCCAAATGGGAACATCAAGATAAATTCAACCATAACTTCTGATGAACAACTAAATAAGAATGAATAACATACCAAAATGATCAGAAAACCTCTGCAAACATGACTGCATGACATTTGGCTCAAAAATTTTGTATGTCAATTGACAATATGCAAATTTCTAAACATGACAAACTTTTGCTATTTTTGTCTAACTTAAGACAGTATAGCATAGCACATACTAATAATTAAGTTTTGAAATTGCTCTCACAGAATAGGCAAAGATCTTGTTTCTCATCCAAAACAAGTCTTATTCAAATTAGATGAGTAGTTGTTTTGCAAAAAAATTTTGAAAATATGTTCCCGATTGGGAACATTGGCCAGTAAAAGCTTAACAATAGAAAACGTCAGAAGATCAGAGATGCTAGATCCTATGGCCCTGCTTTTACAAATGAAAGGATTCTACAAAAATCAGCTAAATCAGTTAAACCTTTAACTGGCTGCAGCCATAAGACTGAACCAAAATTCTAATGTAGAACTATTGCAGAAGATGAATGGAAATCATTTTTTTGAGGCATACTGGAACAAAGGCAGTGATTTCAAAGGGAAAAAAGCTTTCTTGCTGCATTTTACAAAAAAAGTAGCCATACCAGGCAGACAGTCAGATGAAGATCCAAGAAAAACATCATCATATTCCTATTTTTTAGCAAAGGAGATGACGTCTTGGTCCCTGTTTGCAGACAATTTTTCTGTGAAACACTGTCAATTTCCTACAAGCCAATTGTCCTTGCTCACAAACACGAATCAATTGACAACCAATATGAAATACACGACCAAAGGGGACACCATCATAGGTGGGCAGCACCAAAATTCTTTGGGGAAGGGGGTGAAAAACTTTCTGAGTGGGTTGAAAAAATTTTTAAAGGTCAAAAAATTGTCTTAAAAGTGGTTGTATGGCAAAAAAACATCATTTTTTGACGTTTCTCGTTGAGCACTATCCAATGGCATCAAAAAATTGCTAGAAAAGCAAAAAAAATTTTTGGGGGGGGTATTTTGATTTCTGGGGGGTATGAGGGTGTGCATACCCCCCACGCCCATGTGTGGACACCATGCACCAGCTAATGAGCTCAAGGATGACAAATTGGCAGCCATTGTTGACTATATTTCCAGCTTTCCCACGGTCGAGTCTCATTATTGTAGAAAAGATAGCCAGAAAAATACTTAAGACCTGAATGGAATAATACAAAGACGTATGAATTGCACAAGGAAAAGAATTGTTTCAGTGGGATTCGAGTTGCAATTTTCTAAAAATATCAAGAAGTCTTAGGCCATCAATTTAATCTTATGTATTTTCAACCACATAAGGATCAATGTGCAACATGCTCATCCATCAAAAATGTTCAAGCCAATGACCCGAGAAAAGAAGAACTAGAAAACCAGCTGGAGATTCATTTGAAATTCAAGGATGCTTGTTGAAATGCAAAGCTACTGGACAGGGAAAATTGTGCTAATGATCCACAGCTGCTTGTCGCCAGTATCAATTTATGGTCTGTTTTGCAAATACCTAGTAGTACAAAAAGCCCATTTTATCACATACAAAAAATTTGCCCCTACAATTTGACAATTTTCTGTGAAGTTTTAAAGGTAGCATATTGCTACAGTTGGCCAGAAACAGAAGGAAAGCGTGGTAGTTCTGAAATCAGAACTTGCCTGTACCACTTTCTGCATGAAATGGTGAAAATGGGAAAAACAAAAATCAAATTTTGGAGCAATTGTTGTGGAGGTCAGAATCCAAATTAAGTTCGTTTCCGCCATTTTATTATACATTGCCAGTCAACTGCCCATTGAATCTGTTGAACAAAATCACCTGAAAAGTGCAAATACACAAATGGCCATTGATTCTATGCACGCCTCTATTGAAATAGCAGCCAAAGACCAATCCCTTTTTAGTGTCAATGACTGGTCTACTGTCATGAAACAAGCACAACGCCGCAACCCATACCACATTGTACGCCTAAGTCATGCTGATTTTCTGGATTTAAAGCTGCTACAGCGTCTAATGATGTCAAGCTTCAAAACTGATGAATGGGGCAACAAAATAAATTGGCTTGAAATAAAGAAAATACATTACAAAAAAGAGAAGCCTGGATTTATGTTGTACAAAACTGATCACCGTCATGCTGAATTTAAAGTAAACATACCTGTGTGCATAGGCGGGCAGCACCAAAAATCTGGGGGGGCTGAAAAAATTTCTGGGGGTGAAAAAATTTACAAACGTCAAAAAATGTCTTAAAAGTGGTTGTATGGCAAAAAAACACCATTTTTCGATGTTTCTCATCAAGCACTATCCAATCGCATCAAAACGTTGTTGAAAAAACAAAAAAATTTCAAAATTTGAATTCTGGTAGGGGGAATTTTAATTTCTGGGGGTTGCATACCCCCCAAAGCCATCATGCCCATGTGTGCCTGTGTGTAGCAGTCTGTTTTGTTTGACCCTATTTATTTGTATTTATTTCATTTTTCAGATTATCAATACAGAACCCAGGAAAAGCCAGGACGTCCCAGTTCAATTGAGAGTATTGGTTTTCCAAAGTTGTACAGTTCAATCTGTCCTATTTCTAAAGCTAAGAAGGTGGACTTAGCAATATGAATTTGATTCCTCCCTAGTATCACTTATGGTTCAAGCAAGTTATTATCACACATGGGTGTGGCGGGGGGTTTTGGGGGGTATGCAGCCCCCAGAAGTTGAAATACACCCCCCACAGAAATCAGAATACCCCCCCCTCCAGAAAACTTTTTTTTGCTTTTTTAGCAATTTTTTGATGCCATTGGATAGTGCTTGACGAGAAACGTGAATAAATGGTGTTTTTTGTCATACAACCACTTTTAAGACAATTTTTTGACCTTTAAAAATTTTTTCACTCCCCCCCCGGAAATTTTTTCAAACCTCCCCCCAGAATTTTGGTGCTGCCCACCTATGGTTATTATTATTATTATTAAGCTACATTAACACCACTTGACCACACGTGGGCATGGGAGTTTTGGAGGGTATGCACCTCCCAGAAGTTGAAATACCCTCTAGAAATCAGAATACCCTCCCAGAATTCAAATTTTGAAATTGTTTTTGCTTTTTTTAGCAATTTTTTGATGCCATTGGATAGTGTTCAATGAGAAACGTCGAAAAATGGTGTTTTTTTCCATACAACCACTTTTAAGACCATTTTTTTAACCTTCAAAAATTTTTTCACTCCCCCCCTGAATTTTGGTGCTGCCCACCTATGCACATGACTGGCAAAAAATTAATTCATACTGTTTTTTGCAGATCACTGCCTCAGGTTGATTATGACAAAGACAATTTTTTGGATGAAGATGATCAATAAAATTGCCGGACATATTGTTTAAAATGTTTAATGTTGTAAATTTGCATTTCACTTTAGTAAATAAAATTTTTTCTCTAATAATAGTATTTTTAAAAACCAATGGTGCTATATCCTGTTTAAATCAAATAATTTTTCCACTATTGCCAGGGCAAAAGGTGCTATATCACTTTATATTAATTAGTTAGTGATAAATTACATGCACTGTCATGCAAAATGGTCACTGGAGAAGCTTACCACAATGCCTAACCACGGTAGAAATTAAATTGTGATAGCAAAAATCACTGATTTTTCCTACCAAACAAAACTTTAAACGCATTTTTCTCAAAATTAGAAAAAAGTGATGTAGCACATTCTGCCCTGGTACCAGGGAGTTAGGGATTTACTCAACGGCACATTCCATGCTAAACAGTCAGATTTTTGTCAAAAGTACGAAACAAGTCTGTACTTGTTAGCACTGCACAAAACTCACAAAACGGGTGATAAATTGTTTTTTATTAAGTAAGCAAAAATGTTGCATAAAAGGATGAAATCTGATAAAATGGCGCAAAAAGCTACTTGCAGGAGATAAGATCTACAAACCAAGTTTTGTAAAATTTTGATAATAACAATAAATCAAGTGCGATTTGTGGATTTTCAAGGAAAAACATGTGATTCAATGTGTGCAAAAAGCTGGCCAAAAGCATAATAGCTTGTATGAGATAAATTGCTTTGAGTAATTGTTGCATAAACTGATGAAATCTGATGAAATGGCACAAAAATCTACTTGTAGGAGATACAATCTACAAACCAAGTCTTTGTAATAGCTTAATAGTAACAATAAATCATGTGCAATTGCAGTTTTTATGAAAACATTCATGATTCAACATTTACAAAAAGCTGGCCAACAAAACATGCTAGCCTGTGTGATAAATTGCTTTTTTATGACTAAAAATTGCATAGAATGACAAAATGTGTTGCAATGGCGCAAAATTGTAGGAGATAAGGTCTGTGCTAATTAGTTTAATAGTAACAATAAATCAGGTGCGATTTGTGATTTTTATAAGTAAGCAGCTGGGGATCCTTAAAAGAAAGGTGACTGAAGAGTCAAGAAGAGAATGGAGGTTTGCACCTTCTTCCAGCTGTGGGTACTCCTCACACCTGGGCAGGGGGAGTATGCACCCTCCCAGAAACCAAAATACCCCCCAGAAATCAATTTTTGAAAATTTTGTTTGTTTTTTTTGCAATTTTTTGATGCCAATGGACAGTGCTTGATGAGAAACGTCAACAAATGGTGTTTTTATCGCCATACCACCATTTTTAAGGCCATTTTTGACCTTCAAAAAAATCTTGCACCCCCTAGAATTTTCTTGCTGCCCACGTATGGTACTCCTGCCCGCCATCCTCTGAAAACTCCTGGGTTGTGGGTTTATAACTGTTTATCACATTAGCGTTTGACCAGCCAACTCGATTCACCAATCAGCCTCTCCCTCTGGATGAACATTGGGGCGCCTCCATCCGGAAAGCAGCTGCACCATCAGTACCATTATTTGGAGCACTTTGAGGGAGATAATTTCTGAAATTTTTGGTGGAATAAGTGTAGTTTCGAGTGTATTTTCCGTCATTTTTAACCAGGACTCTGCAATTTGCTTGTCTATGACCTTGGCAAGTGCAATAAAAGCAGCAAATAAAAGCATCTGGATTGAAAATAATATTGCTAGAAATTAAGTTATGTTGCTGTCTGAAAACTTTGAATTTGTTGAACATTCTGAAAACAGGTTGAAAGGAAGATGGTTGCTGGGGCCTTTGTTGGTGTGGGTGGTACATTGCTGCTAATCTCGGTGTAAAATTGCGTATTCCCTGATTCTGAATGGGAGGGTTAGATTTATCAGAAAATTCAGAAGGTTGTGCAAAAGCAGTAGTTATATTTTGTGAAAGCTGCAAGTTTTGTGAATTCAAGGAATTTTGAGTGGCAAAATGCATGACATTTGAGTCGTAATTTTGGTTCATTTCCTGCTTTAAGGCTTCATAGACTGCTTCTTTGAAAGTTTGTGGTAATGCGTTTTGGACCCATAAGCACAAATTTTGAAGGAGCTTTGAGGTAAAATGGCTTTTTATGGAATTGTGTTTTGTGATCCGTCCATCCTGGTTTAGCAATGCGAGCTAGATGCCTAATATCATGCACATAGTTTTGGATGGCTACCCCAGGTCTCTGGCATTGTGAAAGTAGTCGGTCAGTTTTCAAGTCACTATGAATATTTTGAGGAAAGCGTTCACAAAAAGCATCACAAATTTGATTCCAATTATTTAGAGATGGATTGCGAGAAGAGATCTGAAATGTAAGTGTGGGCAGCTCCCTTCAGATAAGCAGAAAGAAGAGTGAGTTTTTATTCAAATTGTGTAGCTCCGGCTAAAATTGAGAGATTAGAAAATTGTTTTTCCCATTTGGAACAGCTTATTTCTCCATCACCAGGAAATGGGTGTAGAGGAGGAGCCAAAATTAGGGAAACAGGCCACTGATCATACATATCTTGAATTTTCAAAACAGTGTCTTGCAAAAGACCTAAAGCCTGCTGGTTCATATCACTTGAATTTTGGGGTGATTCTTGACAAACAGAGGAGGAGGAGGGGGATGATTGCAACTTTGATTGATGCTTAGTGACAGAAAGATTAGAAACAAGATACTTATGGTTTCAAAGAGTGGCAAGTTGTCTGAAATTGGGCTTGGTGATGCAGTTTTTTTCTGCTGTGAAGGAATGTTGTCAATGTGCAATTTGTTGACTTTAAATAAAAATAGTTGGCAAATAAATTAATCTGCAAAAATTATTGACCATCTGAATGAAGAATTGTTGTTGATTTAATGGGAATGAGTGTTGAACATTAGCAACAACATACTAGAGCACATTATGTGAAATATGAAATTTGAAATTGTTGAGACACTGGAGAGGGTTTTTTCAAAAATTTCTGAGATTGTGGGAAGGAAGTTTTTAAGTAATTTTTTTTCTTTTCGCAAAAGAGGTTTGGTGCACCATGGTTGCCATTTGTGATACAGGAAAGGTGAGGCGGTTTCTGTGTACCCAATGGAAAAAAGACTCTAATTAGATATCTGTCTGTCAGCTTGCTCCCAATTAAATGTGATTTCACATGATAATAGTTCAATTTTAATTACATCAAAACAACAACATAACCATTGACAATTTACAAGTAAAAAGGGGGGAACAAAAGTCTTTAAATTTAATAAAATAAGTAAGATCCAGAATGAGAAGAGGAAGAACCAAAATGAGGGGAAGTATTGGCCTGTAGTATTAGTAATGTGGGAACAATGGAGTGGGAATGGCAAATAAGCAATTCACAAACAACAAACTACATTTTTTGAGCAACTTAAAACTTGACAATTGAAAAGAACTAAAAATGCTTGTGCAGCAAATTTTTAAAATGGCGATTTTTGGTTGTCGGACTAATGGAAAGTATTGAAAGCGTGTGTTGAGCGTTTCAAATAACTTTAGGAGTTGGGCCAGCAGAAATCTATAACGGAATAAATATGTCTCAGATAGCCAGAATATAGAAATATGGTTTTGACTGCACTGTGGAAGTTAAATGTGCACTTTGAAGGTTGGGTAAACAGCATGCATTAAAAGCATGTTGCATGCATTTCAATTAGTTTAAGTGTAGAGATGTGGTTCAGAGCATACTGTAGAGCCTAGATGTTCTCATGACCAAAAATGATCGTGGCGCCAAGTTGGCAAGCCTAGCTACTAGAAATGCCATTTTATCTTAATGCATTTTTGCTTATCTGTGAGAGAACAGCATTTTTGTGATATTGGGGCTTATGTACTTTCTACAGGGGTTTTGTATTTTAAAGAACAAATATAGACAAAATGATTGACATTTTAAACTAAAAATAGGATTCTGAATATTTTCACTGGTGTTTATGGAAATAGGGAATAAGTTAGGGTGGTCAAATGGCATTGAGTTTTTATGTAGAAAGCTGAGATCGGAATAAGCAATGAGATTTAAAAAAGCATGTTACATAAAAACATTGGAAATAATAGCAAAGAGAATAAAGTTTAATTTAGTAATACAGCATTACAGGTAGGACATTGAAATTTTTTGTTATAAATAAACTCTGGCGCTTAGCGCTTAGCTTGGCCTGAAGAATAGCACTTTTTGAAAAGCAAAAAGGCTGCAGGCAAAGGGTAAAAATGCAAATCATATACACAGAAATGTTTAACTTTTAAATATGATTTGTAGGACAGCACAAACAAAAAATATATACAATATGTTTGTGAAAGAGAATAGAAGTGTTATAAAACTTAAAAAAGAAATTGAAAATTGCAAAAAGAATTAAATTCAAAGCAATCATGTATCATGGATGGCTTTTTAGGATTTAGGATATATTCTAATGTGCTCGATTTTTTGAATAAGTGTTTAAATGGCAGAATGTAAGCATTATCACAAATACCTGTGTGCACAATGACACAAATAGCTGTATGTATAATGAAAATAGCAGTAAAAGAGATCTAGGATTAAATTAATAAGTAAGTTATGCACTAAAGTGTTGAGAAGACTTTTTGGATTTCTATAATAAGTCCAGGGAGGTTTTTAATTAAATAGATTCCAAAATACACCAAATGTTTATAAAATTTTTGGAATAGTCTTTGGAAAACAAAGAAGGATTTTAAACCAAAAATCGTCTCCAGGAAATATAGGTGGGACAGGTGTCCGGTTCCACCATTAGTGGATGTGATGAATCTGTGGCCAATAATGGCAAAACAGCAATAATGGCAAATCCATTATCCGTTTTGGTGACAAAAGGCAAACCCATTATTGGCAATGGCAACAATGGCGCATTCAATGGAAAGGCTGATGAGCGGCAAGGCATTTCAGATCAATAATTTGGCATCATCAGTGGCTTCTGCAACAGTGTCAGCAGGCAGCAGTGCAATGGGCACCGCCGGCACGCTGGATGGCAATGGGGCTGAGGGGCTTGTTGGCAACAGGTGTGAGGGGGCCCTATGGTGATGGCGATGCTGAAACGTTTTTGGCCAAAAAATTAGCTCCATTATTGGATGTCAAACTAAGATCATTAAATAGGCCGTTCATGCAGCAAAAGTAGTTCTATAAGCTTTTGCCTTCTGGTTCTGCATTCAGGTTGTTTAACTAACCTTGCTCCCAGAGATAAGCCCTGCTGCTTACATAGCAAAATATTGAATGTTGCTCCACCATTCTCTGGAAAGTCATTCAAAATAGGCTTATTGAAGCGCTATGTAATTGGTGTTGGTGTCGTCATCTGACAACAAAATGAATGGAGGCACCCAGCTTACTGGCTGTGGCAGCTCTACTGTCATCAGCGGTATTTCTGCGGCTGGTTTACTTACCATGAGTGTGACAGAGAAAATTCAAAGTGTTTACGCCACCACATTCCATGGTTCTTTGGAGTAGACCCTCATCCTCTATATACAAAATTCCAAAATTCAGACCATTTTAAGTCAATTCATTCTGATTTTTGGCCAAAATGTTATTGTTTGTTGGCCTGCTTAAATTTCCCAAAAATGCACATTTCTCGCACAATTTCTTGGTGGATTAGAATGGCGAGCTCAATTGGGCTGAGTTGCAGGACTCAGTGCCTGTAAATTAGGTCATGGCTTTGCATTCTGAGTTCTCCTTCCCTATTGTCTGCATTATATGAACTGATCTTGTATTATGCCAATAATTACAATAATTTTGATTATCATGATTATTAAATATTCATCTTAGCTAATCATTATTTCTACATCTTGTGTTCCTTTGATAATTGTTTATATTACAATTAACATTATTTAGAGCACAATTATTATCGAAAATACAGTAATTATTCTGGGCATGATTGTTATTAGTGTTATTATTGCCAATAAAATTACAAAAATTACCAATATGCTGCAATGGAAACATTTGGGTAGACAACAATAAATGAGCATCAGCCATAGGATACTTCATGCACTGGCAAAGCCCACAGTGGCGCTGATTGTGTTCCAGCAGCACTTCAATTTTCTTAATTTTGCAATCCATACTGAGCTCTGAAGGCGAAATTCTTAAATTATAGTCAGATCTGAACTCAGACTGGTCAGAATAGTCTTGAATCTGTCCTCAGAATACTTAACATTGCGACTTCTTGATATTTAACACACTAATAGATTTTAGGCCAAAGACCACAGATGAAAATCCGTGTTATTATACTTTCTCAGCTTTGTTCTGAAAGTTGGGGGTAAGCCGATTTTTCACGCTTTTTTAACCTTTCAGAAAATACGGGCTCAGTTTTCCATTGCTTGGCACTATATACCATGTCTTAATATATGTAGCTCCACGACCCTCTAAAAACTCAGTTTTTTTAGTGCTTCTACTACATTGTCAGAGCTAGGATGACAAAGTGTTTCAAAATATTGTTCAATGTCACAAAGCCTGTTCCAATGCAATTTGAATCGAAAAATGCAATTTTATATGCATCATCAGCATTTGAAACACCCTGTAGGAATATATATTTTTTGAAAGTTTCTAATCCATCTGTAAATTGATTCGCCAAAAAGTCCCAAAAATCATTTTTTTTTAGTTATTGTCATATAAGGTCCCACATGCTGTTGCACCAGCTCCTCCAAATGTGTCACTTTTTGCATCAGTGGAGCACCAAATTCGTCAAAAGCGGTTTTAAAAAGCTTCCACCATTTGTTTAGGATCAAATGCCATTTTTTTGTTAACGCAACACAAGGTGCAAAACTTGTGAAAAATTTACTTTCCTGTTCCCCTTTTAGTTCACAATTCTTCTCTTAATTCAGTTTGTTCCAATGAACTTGAAGTAAGAGTAACAATATTTTCAAAATAAGTTGGCTGTACATCTACTTTAGGTAACTGTGTTCTCTAGGAATAGCAAATAAAGTATGTAAAGTATCTAAAAATTTTTATAAGCTTTTAGAGTATTTTCAAAACCTCTTGTCTTCTTGATCAGAAAATTTTTCAGATAAGGTTTAAGCACTTTTCTGAAAAACTTTTTGTTCTCAGAATTGGAATTTGAATCCGTTTTTATTTTTTTACAGTTTTTCACCCTTTTGATCTTCCTTGACCATTATTCTACCTAAGAACACAATATGATTACTGTATTAGAGTTTAAATTTGTTGCAATTAGCATTATTTGTATGACTAAAGGTACACTTTCTTTTTACACTTCATTTATTTACCATTCTACAAATTAATTATACTCAGTTTTATAATTAATTTATTTAATCTATTCATTCACAAATATCCACTTTATCCTAAACATTTTATTTATTGTCTGCTGAAGATGCTTGTCAGCTGACTACAGCACAGAAAAAGATGGAATGGGCTTGGCAAAAACTGACTAAAATCAGGAAAGAGTCAGGAGGACGTGTTTTACCCTAGGTCACTCTCTTAGTTTTATTTTCATGCTTGACATGTTTTATGCTCAGCATCTCTGGATTATCTCAGATTCTGAGTCTTATTTTTATGCCTTTAGTTAATTATTTTAACCACTAAAAGACAAGGTTTCAAGACTTTCAGGGCACTTAGAGCTGGGCTAGGAGGAACACCTCATCCTGCAAGACAATTTCCACAGATACCCTAATCTTAAAACCTTCACGCTTAACAAGCAGCTAAATTTTCAAATATCTGTGTTGTATCCTTAGCTTCTCTTCTAAGCTTTATTTTTGTGGCAGTGCTTTCAGAAAATGCACACTTAAGTCTGCCTTTTTTAGAAGAATATATTGCAATTTCAAATAATTGGAACAGTGTGTTGGAGGCTAAATATGGAAAACTCTCAAAGAATAAAGAGGCACTATGTTTTTTTAAACAAAAAAGCGTAATTGGATTTAAAAATAAAACAATTTCTTTGGAAAACAGAAGAATTTCAAAAGCTCAAAAGTTAGGGCTGGAGGCCTTATCCTTTATTTCTGTGCCACAAAATATGTCATGTCTGTTGTGTTCAACCTGTTATTACATACAATTTTTATTGCTCATATAACTTTAGCGCACCTTAATAGTTTTAGTGCACTTTTGAACCTCAATTTCTTGCTGAAACCTATATCAAAATGTGTGACACATTTAGATCAAGAAGACAGAGATTTTAGGGTTATTTTATTTAGAAATTGACCATTATTAGTCAATCTACAAAACTAGGGAGGTGAAAAAAATACAAGAGTGAACTCACGTTTAGCAGCGCTTGGAGAGGATACAGTAAGCTAACAAAAAGGAAATTAGTGTGACAGCAGTAGTTTGAAACAGATTTTAGCTAACAAAAATACTCTGTTTAAATGTTGCCCAGTTTGGCCTCCCTTTTGTATTCATGACTCACCATACTTTGCATGTGGTTTTTGTCCACTGGCGTGCCTATTTGTTAACATTACTCATGCATACTCACATGTTTTAGGTGGACTAAGCATAGATATGTGCTAATTTAATCTATCTTTTAGCGTACCCTTAATGTAATTCAATGAGAAATTTTTTTGTAAATTTTTGCAGATTATTCCAAATTATTTCTGAATAAATCTCAAGCTTGTTTCAAGATTTTTCTTTTGTTTCATTCTATTTTATTGCCTGCACCAACTTTTTTAGAGTCTAGGATTAGTTTGATTCAATCTCTTTCACAAGTACCTTCTCTGCATTTTTTGGGATAGCTTCTTACTGTTATGATCCATTACATATGTACAGTATATTACATGAAATAACAATAATTAGGGCAGGTATCAGATTTTCAGATTTATGCTGTCTATACAGAATAATACTACAACATTAGAAGGACAGAGCAATATTTTAGACAATTCTTGCTAGTATTTAAAAAAAATAATACATTAAAAGACTCACAAAATAATCATTTTTACATTATATCATAAATTTAGATGCTATTTACATCAGAACAATCAGTATACTGCATTATCTTGACAATCTCTCACTTTTTACAAGGGACAGCTGGAGCAATCACTTCCCTAGAAAAATGTGAATTAGAAGCTGTAGAAGCTTTTGTTGAATGAGTATCTTCCTCTGTGACCCATGGAATTGGCAACCTTATTTCAGCCTCATTCCAATTCATTATTAATATTATAGTTACTGGGCTTGTTTTATCATGCATGTGATTATTCATGCTTAAAAGAATGGATGTGTTTAAGCACACTAATCTTTATGCAATATTTGAATTAAAAATATTGCCAAGAAACAAAGGCACTGTTTAACTCCACATTTGCTTTGATATAGTTTAGAAGCTGGTAAACCGCAACTGGAACTTATGACAAAAATAGCTGAACTACAGACAAATATCATGTTATTGCCTCATAGTGGTGACACAAGTATAACTTATTTACTCTCAAGAGTATTGGCACTTCTCATGTACTGACAGGAAGAAGGGATGTCACATAAGGCTTCCTGAGAACAAAGCTTTTGCAGCCATAATTAATCAAAATATATTAGATAAAGAATGTTATCCACAAATTAGACTTCACTTAAAAAATCCATGTATTTTATTGTCTTATGTTTTTAGTGAAGCTCCTTCAGATACTGGATCGGAAATCTGACTTATAAACTCCCACTTATGACAGCCAATATTTTAAGTATTAGACAAGCATGTGGAGTCAATACACCCATATTAGGAAGCATTTGGTTCAAAGTATGTTTCCTTAATAACACTCATGTCACTAATGCCGAATTAATAAAGGCACAAATAGTTCAAAGTAGCCTGATTGATCTCATATTTGGCAATGATAATTTATGGCGTTTTCCTAATCTCTCTCTTTTAGGATAAATAAATTGTTCAATTTAGTCCTCAAACTGTACCTACTTTTAGCCCTGACAGTGCCCAGAAGAGAACCTGGGAGTAACCTCTTTGAGTAATACTATTATCAGACCTCCAAGGACATCTCAACTAGTATGTGTAAATTTGGCAGTCCATATGATGCTCTTAATTCTGTGCTTTCTAAACCATATTCCCATAATTTTGAAAAATATAATAATTACCTTGGTTCATCATTAGACAAACCATAAAATGGAGAAGTTGGAATGTGTATAATGAATCTCTCAAATCTTGCTCAAGAATTATATAAAGGAATTAGGCTAGGTAGAGTGTTCTATTTCAACCCTAACATAGCTACTTCTCTCATGGTCAAAGAAAATTTGGATGAGAATACATCTTGCACTGATAAAATAATAGGAAATCAAAACCTAGATGATTCGCAAAAACAATGGCTTATATCTCACCTTGAATATTTCTCAAGTTTGTTTGTTAAGAATTATAATGATTTAGGTTGTACTAAACTTGTAACATGTGATGTAAATACTGACATGGTTAATCCAATTAAGAAATGGCCTTATAGGGTTCCACTCAAAATAAAAGAACATGTAGACTGAGGAACAAGAAAATGTTAGAAAAAGATATAATCCAACCCTCCCAGAGTCCTTGGGCGAGTCCAATTGTTCTTGTACCAAAGAAAATGAGAAGATATCATTTTTGCATAGATTATTAATAATTGAATAGCATAACTGAGAAGGACAGTTATCCTGCCCATTGGATTGGTGATATGATTGAAACATTAAAATAAAATACTCATTTGACATCACTCAATAAAGCTTGAGGTTACTCGCAAATACCTCTCTCTCTGATAAAGATAAGGAAGAAACTAAAGTTTAAACATACCATTAAATTATGAAGAGAATATAAAAGATTTTAAACTATAAGAAAATGAAAAACAATTTTAAAAAATGAAAAATTACTTTATGACAAAGGTGTATATTAAGAGTGATGAAATAAAAGTCGGTTGTGATAAATTATTCTATTCTCTTGTTCTGCCTTTCACTGGTGTGCATGGCTAGTTTACAAACCTGTCATGGTATAAGCCAGTTTTTCAAGAACAAGGATGCTGTACCTGCTAAGCTACTCTCAAATTTAGTATATAAGTATACGTGTTCTAGCTGTATGGCTAGTTACATTGGCCAAACTCGCCAACATTTTGGGAGTAGAATTCGCAGAGCATACTGGCATCTCAATTGCTACAGTGAAAGCCAATTCAGGGTGATAGCTTATCTGCTATTCACAAACATATCTCAAATAGCAATCATTTAATTACATCAGATTGCTTCAAGGTTATTAGTCGAGCATCCAACTCTTTTGATCTTTTAATCAAGGAGTCATTATACATAGCACGTGATTGTCCTATTCTCAACAATAATGTTTCATCATATCCTCTAAATTTGTTTTAATTCACTAAAATCCCACCTTTTTCATTTTCTTATAGTTTAAAAGCTTTTATACTCTTCATAATTTAATGGTATGTTTAAACTCTAAGTTTCTCTTGGTTTACAACTCTCACTTAACAAGCTCATTTTTCAAAACTATTACCTAGTGAACAGTGGCTTAAGAAACTACTTTCACAACTTTTAACAGCCTCTACAAATTCAATGTTTCCCCATTCAGTTTGTGCAACGCTTCAGCTACCTTCCAGGGACAAATGGATGTTATTCTCTCTGGGCTGCAATGGGAAATATGCTCAGTATATTTTAGATGATTTCTTAATTCTCAGACGCACTTTCAATGAACATCTCAAACACCTCTTCGTTCTCATTGATTGAAAAGATGCTGGCTTAAAGTTACATTTAGAAGCAAGTAATTTTGCACAAACAAGTATATCATGTCATGGACATAAAATAGATTGCTATTAAGTATCTCCAGACTCTCAAAAAGTTAGTGCCATACTAATATTCCCTGCACAGAGTTCTACAGAAAATGTGAAAAATTTTCTGGGTTCACTAGGCTATCATCATAAATTTATTTACAATTTCTCATTAATGCTGAACCACTTAACAATTCACTCAAAATAGATAAGAAATTTTATTGGGACGCTAATTGTGAGAATGCTTTTAACACTCAAAAGCATTGTTTAAAATGCTTTTTTAACATCTCAAACACCTCACTCATTTATCCAAATTTCTCAGAACTATTTATTCTCCAAACTGATGCCTCTGGGAAAGGAATATGGGGTTGTCCTTGCTCAAGAATCAGGAGGTTATGAACATTCAATCGCATTTTCTAGTCATAGTTTGAAATCCGCTATAAAAAAATTATCCTGTTTGAGCAGGAGGCATTGGCAATTGTGTGGCCTCAAACACTTTTATTTGTACATTTTTCAAAGAAAAATTACGATAGTCACTGATCACTCTTTCACTACAATATATTCTTAAAAAGCCAATCCCTCTCCACAAATAGCTAGATGGGGTCTCACTTTGCAAGAGAGATTTTGAGAATAGCACAGTGGTAAGAAGTATGTGAATGTCGATGCTCACTCTTCTAGCCTACATTTTGAATATTTTTAACAGCCTAAAGCGATAAATGATAAATGATTCAATATTAAAAAACTATAGTCTGATGACAACTTTTGCTCACAAATTATTAAAATTTCTCTAAGTTTTGAGATGCCACTTGATGATAAGGAAGCTATGGGAATAGTACTTTCTGAGCTGTCAATACATTCGTGAAGATAATATTTACTACTTCATTAGATCACTCCATAGCAAACGCACTGAAAAATTACTTGAATCCCCAAAAGCTTGGGAGCTACAATCTTTTGGCTTGTCATGTTGATTCTCTCTAGGACATTTTGGATTTGAAAGGCACATTCTCTAAAATAAAAGCCTTTTTCTGGCCTGAGATGTTCGAAGATATCAAAAAGTATTGTGAAAACTGCAAAATATGCGTATACAATGAATAATTTTGAAACTGGAAAGATTCAGAACATGAGACATAGCTCATTAGAGAACATCAAATTTTCAGCTATTTACTGAAAACTTTTGAAATATGTCAGAAACCCACAAAATAATAGCTGAAAACATTAAAAGCTACAGTAGAGACAGCCTTGCTGAGCGGCCATATTGAAAAACTATAACTTCTTTAGGTAAATCAGACAAATATGATATCATTCGAACGAGCTTTTTCTGGGCTTTCTAAATCTGCTTGAACATCCAAAATATGAAAAATAGCGCAAGTAAAATGCATCATCTTTTGGGGGCAGCCATATTGGAAAAAATTGAATTGAAATTGCAGGACAAACTATTCAGAAACACGAAAAACAAAAAGGGGTGAAATTTAGAGACACAAAAATATCCTAACTATTTTGCTATTTTCCAAAATATGAAACTTAACCTGTATACTGTAGTGACCAAGCAAAGTTTGAGCACTTCTTTCGAGCCTAGCATACTGTAAACATAAGCTAACTATACTTTTTTCGGCAATATAGTTTTCATTTTAAAATTGTCTATCTACAACATTTTATTTCATGAGAATCCGTTTAGTGGTTCTTGAGTTCATCTCAAAAAACCTCACTTCACTGAAATGAGTTATTCAATGGTGAGCAGGTGCATCAGCTTTGACCAGCTGTCAAACTGTAGGCATGACAACCACACCTGGGCGTAAGGGGGTTTGGGGGTTATGCACACCCCAGAAACCAAAATACCCCCCCCAGAAATCAAAATACCCCAGAATTCAATTTTTGAAAATTTTTCTCGTTTTTTTCTACAATTTTTTGATGCCAATGGATAGTGCTTGATGAGAAGCGTCGGAAAATGGTGTTTCTATCCCCATACCCACCATTTTTAAGGCCATTTTTCGACCTTCAAAAAAATCTTGCACCCCTTCCAGAATTTTCTTGCTGCCCACGTATGGTTACAACATGGAACATGTACTAATTTTTGAGCAAGCTGAGTGAATTGTGATCATTTATTGTCTTTATTCTTATAACAAATACCAGCGGATAAAAGTTATACTCAAAAATGTATTCAAATTCTCAAATTGTGTGGAAATGATGTGGTGCAAATCTCCAACTTTATATGTACAAGCTGGCCCTGTTCCAATAACTGTTGGAGGTCCTTTTGTCAAGTTTATAGCAAAATACTATACATTTACTTACATAATGTTGTATGTTTGCATAGAAATATTTCAAATTACTTATTTCATGCTATATTAGTTATTTCATGACAAGTTAGCAATTATATATATATATATATATATATATATATATATATATATATATATATATATATATATATATATATATATATATATATATATATATATATATATATATATATATATATATATATATATATATATATATATATATATATATATATATATATATATATATATATATATATATATATATATATATATATATATATATATATATATATATATATATATATATATATATATATATATATATATATATATATATATATATATATATATACCCCCCCCCTCACAGCTATAATGGCACACATCTGACAGGTGCGTGTTTTTAAGAGGTCGATAATAAAAACTTAGTGCCTCCATTTTTTTCTTGTTTACACACAATACCAAGCGCGTCATGAGTGTGTAAAGTTTATACAAAATTCAAATGATTTGCGGAGGACCAATTTTTAAAAAAATGTTCTCAGTAGTAGGTTACGAATCTGGTCTTAAAATTTCTTTACACTCTATTGGTTATTGCACAGGAGTGTAAATTGGGCTTTTTTACAGTTTTCATGTGGCCAAGCATATCTAACTCAGTTTTACATTTTATACAGTCTGATTGGTTTCAAATGTAGACGGTAAAAAAATCTCGGTGAGACTTTTAATTTTCTTAAAAAGTAATATTTCCAATTTAGAGGCGGTTTATTGTAAATAGTCTGAGACTAAAATAATTTTTTCCTGCCATATTCTCCACTTAGTAGAGAGAACGGTAACTACCTTTAAAATCTGCCTTGTCTTAAGCGCTACACGTCAAAATTAATTTTGTTTCTTTACAATCAATATTGCTTTATTAGTGCAGGTGTAAACTTTACACTGAAAAATTTTTTTGCTCAGAGCATCATGGATGATGAATTTTTTTATAAATGTTCTCTGTGAGGTCAGAATAACGAATCTGACCTTCAAACTTTTCTACAATCAATACACAGTACCAGGGTTTAAACTTTACACTCTAGTGGATGAGTAAAAAAACAGATTTTGTCCAAGATTTCTCTACCAACTTTTTCGGTTATGAGTTAAGATAAATTGAATAAATAAAAAAGTAACTTTTAAGGGCTACATGTCGAAGCAAACCGCGTTCAAAAAACTTAATATTAAGCTGTTTATGGGGCTGTAAAGTTCAAAATCTGAGGTGTAAAATGGGCAAAAAGCAGGTTTTCATATTGAATTGCAAATCATATCCAGTATTTTTTCAATATGATATTGCACGTACAAATGTACTACAATCAAAGGGTTACCAACTGTTCAAACCAAATTTATTTACACTCAATGGGCGTTTGGTTCAGATTTGTTAAGTTTACAATGTGGTGGACAGTGAAAAATACGTGTTTGTCCATATTTTTTGTTTGCCAACCCTTTAAAAAAGCACTTTATTTTTATCCTATGCCAACCTCCTCCGACTTGTGAACAGAGAAATGGCAGAACAAAAATATGGACAAATTTCATGTATTTTTCACTGTCCATCACATTGTAAACTTTAAAAATCTGAACCCAACGCCCCATTGAGTGTAAATAAATTTGGCATGGGCCAGCTCGTAGCCCTTTGATTGTAGTACATTTGTATGTGCCAAACTTATGTTTGTAAACTCTACACTAAAAAAATTTTTTGGGAGCAAAATAATCGGTTGAGTTTTTTTTTAAACAGATGAAAGAAAAAACCAATTGATTGCCCCAGATTTACATTCTTTGTGCTCAATTTCCATATGCACATACACTTGTTCCACATTAAGCACAACGCTTAAGCAAGCTCTGCCTGGGACCACCTTCCTCCTCAGTACACTATCATATTTTTCATTCCTTTCCCACACATATTTTTCACTCAAAATCCGGGATAGGAAAATGGGCAGTCGGGCTTAATATGACTTGAGTACGACCTGCTATGTGTGTTAACATATCTCCAAGTGTGGTAAAAGATCATATGTGTGTGTCTCATATTTGTTGCCTGTCTCGTTTGTACATATGTTTACCGTAAGCTTTTGCCCATTGGCCTATTGTTGTATTCAGAGATCCTTTTCATATCTCTTGGTTCGTGTTGTTACGCCTCTTTTTCCGCGTCACTTAAAACTGCATGCGAATGCAGTTTTTGACGGCAGTTTAAGATTTTACATTTTACAATTAGTTTTTGAGCCTGAGAGCCTCTCTGCCAGCTTCCGCACTGCGCGTGTCTTTTTTTCTTTTGTCGCCGTACGTGAGCAGACTCAGTACGTGCCTTTTTATCTGCTTGGCTGGAGAACTCGTCTGTTAGTTTTCCAGCATAGTGTGCACGCTCTTCTTTTTTGCCGTACGCTTTGTTTTTAATCATTTGTGTTTCTGCCAATTGGCATCAGTTGTATGCCTTAGGCAATGCTTTGTGTTCTTGTTTAATTACATTGTTTGATTTTAAGCAATGAGCGTAACACAATGGTCAGCAGCATGTATCCTCTATGCTGTCGCTTTTTGATTGCTTCATAATTTTTCTGTCCAAAAAATATTGTAAAAATTAATTATTTAATCAACAATGCTGGGCTTGGTTGAATTTCCGTGCTGTTGAATTCTGTCCATGTGCTACACTATACTTAGGAATCCTTAATATTTTTCAAGCACCGGAATTTGGTCCAAAACAAGTTAAATCATAGGTAGCGCGTTAGCGCGTACCTATAATATACTTGGGTACCCCCAACACCTGGGCACCCCCCTACAGCTATAACGGGACACTTCTGGAAGGTGCGGTTTTTTTAAAAGAAAGATAATAAAAAAATTCGCTGCCCGTGTTTTTTTGTTTTTCTTGAAACTCAAAATTGACTGTGTAAAGAAGGTGTAAAGTTTTTGTGTAACGTTATAACATAGGACAAATTTTGGGACCTTTTTACTGCGGCATGTGGACAACTGAGTATTGATGACTCGAAGGATTGAACAGAATAGGATAATAGAGGGATGAATTCTACAGATGACACTTTTTTTGTTTTTTGAAATTCGCATTATTTATTGAACGGCAGTGTAAACAGTGCGAAAATCTGGGGGTGAAAAAGCACTTTTTGGTCGAGTTTTCAACCTTCCTATGTCCGATACTAACTCCGGTTATGAGGTTTTTAAAATGTTTTCTGACAGAAATGTAGAGCGGATCAAGGGCTACATTCTGCATATAAGCAAAGTCTTGTATGCTCTATGGTGAGTTAGATCCTGGGGTTTAAAGTTTACACTCTAGTGGATGGTGTAAAAAAACGGATTTTAACTAAGATTTCTCTGCCAAATTTTTCCGCTTATGAGTCAGTGCAAATCGAAGACAGCATTAATAAAGTGCCTCACAGGGGCTAAACATCGCAGCAAACCGCATTTAAAAAAACGCAATATTGAGTTATTTATGGGGGTGTAAAGTTCGAAATCAGAGGTAAAAAATGGGCTAAAAAACACGTTTTTTCCGAAGTTTGATTGATAAATCATGCCAAATAATTTTTGCAACAGAATTTCGGCACACAGGAATGTACTACGATTTAAAAGCTACAAATTGTACCAAACCGAATTTCTTTAAACTCAATGGGGAGTTCGGTACGGAATTTTAAAGTTTACAGTGTTCTAAATGATGGAAAATACGTTTTTGTTGCGTTTTTTGTTCGCCACTTTCTCCGTCCAGAAGTCGGGATAAGTCTAATAGAATAAAAATAAAGTGCTTTATATCGGGTGCATGTCAAAGCAAATTGTCTATACATTAATATTTAGCGAGTGTAAAGTCAAAAATTTGGAGTTTTAAATGCGTTTCTGTCTTGTTTTTTCTGCCTGCTTCTCCGGTTACGAGTCAGGGACACGTTTATCAAGTCTAGAAATGGACCAGGAATCAAATTTGATATGCCAGTCTGGCGCATATGTTTACACTCTACGGTGTTGTAAAGTAGTTTACACCAATTGTTAGTTTGCCCATAGAACATTATGTAGACTTAATTTTTTCATAAATATTAATCGTAATATCGGAACAATATCAAAATTACGAATCTGACTAAAATCTTCTTTACACTAGGTGTTTACATGAAGTTTACACTACATATATATTTATCTTCGTTTTTGAGCATTCCTGAAACCTAATTTTTTCTTGGAGCCTAGAAGTTTTCAAAGGATCAAATGTGAGACGTCACGTAGGCGCGTTTGTTTACATCCAACAGTGATGTAAAGTAGTTTACATTCATTGTTTATATGTCCTCAGACCATTGTAGAGACATAATTTTTTCATGAATGTTGATCATAATATCCGAGTAATTTTTGACACTGCATGTTAGCCTTTGTTCTAGAGCATTGCAAAAATCGAAATTTTTCCTGAGATATAAAAATTTACAGGGAATGAAATATATACGTCAATTGGGCGCGCTTGCTTACACTCAGCAGTATTGCAAAGTGGTTTAAACCTAATGTTTATTGTCTTTAAAACATTATGGAGACTCATTTTTCCATAAATGTTGAAAGAAATATCGGAGCAATATCAAAATTACGAATCCGACTAAAATATTCTTTACGCTATGTGTTTGTGTAAAGTTTACGTTACGTGTTAACCCTAATTCGATAGACTTGCAGAGACTTTGTAACTGAAGTCAAGAAATTTTCAAGGATTCATATGTGAGACATCAATTAAGTGAGTTTGTTTACCCTCAAAAGTAATCTAAAGTGATTTAAAAATTATGTTCAAGTGTCCTTAGATCATTGAAGAGATGTAATTTTGTCTTAAATGGGTTGCATTAAAGTTAAATCTTTCTTAGCCGTGTTTATAATATGTTTCACAAAATCTTGCACATGGAGAGCTATCGTTTAATTGATGTAAATTGCCTGCAAAAGTGGTTTAAAATGAACCAGCAATCACACTACTGTGCACAGAAGTCGACAAAGATATACAGCTTTATTGTAATCATGTACATTAATAAGCCGTAAACTGTTAGTATTCTCTACACCTAGTAGTTGTGTAAAGTTTGCACTATTCATTTGTTGTTAATATGTAGTCTATACTACAAATTTATTTTACTACCAAATCAAAGCGTTAGTGTTCCTTACATTTGATATTTGCGTGAAGTTTTTGAATTTTTGCCGAAAATCTTTGCCTTCTAATTTACCAACATCCCGCCTTTTCCATTTTCTTGAAGTTTAAAATCTTTTATAATTCTCTCATAATTTAATGGTAGGTTTTAACTTTAAGTTTCTCTTGGTTTACAACTCTCGCTTAGCAAGCTCATTTTTCAAAACTTTTTCATAGTGATCAGATTAGTTGCGTTTAGTTTGGAATTGGTGGACGGTCGTTATTTTATTACTCGGCTTAAATAAACCAAGTGACTATCTTTTGATTATTTTCTTCATCGCAAATTCAAACACCCAATTTTCAATTTGAAAATTGACCCAATTTTCAATTTGAAAATTGATCCAATTTTCAATTTGAAAATTGAAAATTGGGTGTTTTCAATTTCAAAAGTCACAACACATTGTGCTTGTGTATTGATTGAGTGAGGATTTGCAATGTGAATTCGTTGGTTAAATTTTTGTGCTTGATTATAAGTGAACTGCACATTAAGAAGAAATAACTTAATGCAGTTTTAATTTGAAAATGGATGGTGTCAATAAGGTTGTCTTGTTTAAAAAGGATAATGCTGATGTTAAGAACAATATTGTTTTCCGCGTTCTTGGACTGTTGTCATTATTGTGGCATGTTACTGATTGTGTTTACTGACTGATGTACTGAAATCACGCTAATTAAAAGTAGTGTACTAGCAAAGAAAAATGCTCCGATGGAACAAAAAAGATGAATATACTTGGAATTGTGGATTATTATGGATGTAAAAGGAGGGGACTAGGAAAAATCTACCTAAAGTCGGAAAATCTGCTAAAAATCACACTTTCTCTAAGCAACGCAAAAAATCGATGTATATTCTGCGGCCTCTAAAAAAGTGTCTTTTTTAAATAATGTTCGAAGTTTCAGATAAGAGTGTATAAACGAAATCTATCAAGGTTACTTTTTTAAATTGCTGGCACCTGATTGATAGAAAACTAAGAGGTATTGTATTTGAAGTTGTTTTGTTTTATGAGCATTATAGCAAGCAAAGCAGGAGCCGATTGATTAGTGCACACAATCGTTTCGGGCATGCTAGTGTATCTACATTAAGTCTGTTTCAAGTCAACTTACGTGTTTCCTACTGTTTTTAACCAACCATGTCTTCAATTGTCTTCGATGTTTGCTATTTCATTCAATTGGCTTGGAAGACTGTTAGTTTACTTAATATCATTTCCCATAGCTACTGCATAGCTAACGTGCTGCTGTTTCAATCATTGTTATGGTTGAATATTTATTTTAATCTGTTGGCCGCAGAATATACATCGATTTTTTGCGTTGCTTAGAGAAAGTGTGATTTTTAGCAGATTTTCCGACTTTAGGTAGATTTTTCCTAGTCCCCTCCTTTTACAACCATAATAATCCACAATTCCAAGTATATTCATTATTTTTGTTCCATCGGAGCATTTTTCTTTGCTAGTAATAATCTTTTTGAGCCCTCAATTAGGTTTCCGGCGAACTTACTTTAATTAGGTACTCAATCTCAATGGGGTTAAGTAAGTAAGTTTCACAAGGTTCATGCGTAGAGGGCCGGGCTACCTCAAATAGGCCGGGCCGCTTACCCCCAAATTGCTGGCTGGTGATCAATCTCCTAAAAAGGGCGATAACTCCGATGTGAGCGCATAAGCTTGAGATTCGGGTTAAGTAAGGGAAGTGAATGTAGCTTGAGTCTACGTTTACACATCTGATATTTATTTGTCCTTGGGCCATTGTGGAGACTTAATTTTTTCATAAATGTTGATTGTAATATCAGAATTACGAATCCGACTGAAATTTTCTTTAAACTCTGTGGTTGTGTAAAGTTTACACTGCATATTAGCTCTTGTTCTAGAGCCTTGTGGAAGCTTAATTTTTTTCAAAATGTTCTACGTAAAATCAAAATTGAGAATCTGACTGTTAGTTTTCTGTACACCTAGTAGTTGTATGAAGTTTGCACTAATCATTTGTTGTTAAAATGTAGTTTATACTACAAATTTATTTTACTTCCAAATCTGAGCATTCCTGTTCCTTACACTTGATATTTGTGTAAAGTTAATGCTGAAAAACTTTGATCTGTTAAAATGATGTAAGGTTGTCTTATTTGAAAAGGATAATGCTGATGTTGAGAACAATATTGTTTTCCGTGTTCTTGGACTGCTGTCATTATTGTGGCATGTTACTGTATGTGTTTACTGACTGATGTATACTCAAATCATACTAATTAAAAGTAAACTAGGAAAAATCTACCTAAAGTCGCAAAATCTGCTGAAAATCATATTTTCTCTAAGCAACAGAAAAAATCGAAGTATAATTTGCGGCCTCTAAAAAAGTGTCTTTTTTAAATAATGTTCAAATTTCAGATAAGCATGTATAAACAAAATCTGTAATGTTAATTTTTTTTAAAATTGCTGGCAAGTAGCAACGCTGACTAGCTTTGTATCCTGATTGATATAAAACTAAGTGGTATTGTATTTAAAGTTGTTTTATTTTGTTTTGAGCATTAAAGCAAGCAAAGCAGGGGCCGATTGATTAGTGCACACAATCCTTAAGGGCATACTAGTGTACCTACATTTAGTCTGTTTCAAGTCAACTTGGGTGTTTCCCACTGTTTTAAACCATTCATTCAATTGGCTTAGAAAGACTGTTAGCTTACTAAACATAATTTCCCATAGCTACTGCGTAGCTAATGTGCTGATTTTTCAATCATTTCATGTTTAAATATTTATTTTAATCTGTTGGCCGCAGAATATACTTCGATTTTTTTCATTTGCTTAGAGAAAGTATGATTTTTAGCAGATTTTGCGACTTTAGGTAGATTTTCCTAGTCCCTTACTTTTACAACCTTAATAATCCAAATCCACATTCCAAGTATATTCATCTTTTTTGTTCCATCAGAGCATTTTTCTTTGCTAGTATATATATATATATATATATATATATATATATATATATATATATATATATATATATATATATATATATATATATATATATATATATATATATATATATATATATATATATATATATAAAGCATTATGATAATTGTGTGTTAAGTGTGTTTTAAACTTATTGTAAGGTAGGACTGTAGAATAAGATAGACAGGAAGAAGGAGCAAGTATCAGTCAAAAAACCAATTAAGATGGCCATTAAGCAAAACACATCAATAAAATTGTTAAAGTAACAGGCTTGATTAATAGCTTGAACTGGCGATTTAGGGCCATTAATCTGAGGTGATAAAGAACCTAAAAAACGATTAAGAAATTTTGAGAAAACGAGTGTAAAATGCATGTGGGCGTACAGAAAGTGCAGCGTAAATCCAACAGCTCCACGTAGAAATTATATTCAGAAGTTGGAAAGCACATAAAATGAATACGCAAGTACATAAATGATACAGAAAAATTGAGTCATATGGAAAAGTGTGAGCCACAGGTTTAAATATATGAAAAATGGAGACCTGGACAAAAAGGACAGGTAACATTGGGTTAAAGCATAGAAAGTACGCTTGTGGACATACAAGTGCTAAAATGCATGCAAACGCATATTGAAAGCTCAAAAGCTGTTTAAAAAAAACATGGAATTTGGGCTCCCAAAACACCAGGAAATAAGAGGTCATTTTTGTAAAATATATCTCAATTGACGATATAAGTGAAAAGTCCAGTAAAACTATTTCTAATAAAAGTAATGTGAACAGGATAAAGAGTCTCAGTCTGATATTTGCTTTCTGCAATTGTGCAGCTTCAGCGTTGTGCGCTCCGTTTATTTGGCTACTTATGTCAGCGTTTTTGTCTATCTACTGCTATCAGAAAGCCTTACCTTATGCTTTCACTATTTGTATTTTTATATTATTAAATTATTCATTTGCTCATATTACTTGTTACAACACCTGGGCGTGAGGGGTATGCACCCCTCCAGAAACCAAAATACCCCCATAGAAATCAAAATACCCCCAACCACCCAGAATTCAATTTTTGAAATTTTTTTTTGTTTTTTTTTGCAATTTTTTGATGAATGGTGTTTTTATTGCCATACCACCATTTTTAAGGCCATTTTTGACCTTCAAAAAATCTTGCATCTCCCAGAATTTTCTTGCTGCCCATGTATGCTTGTTACCTGTTTGCCATGTGTATTTTTTCGATCAGTATCATTAGTAACTGATTGTGCTAATTCTCTGTAAAAGAGTCAAGTGTTTGGTTATTCAATTGGTAAATAAAGGATTAGGTGCTTCTATAAAACAATTTGAGTGTTAACGCATTTAGTACATATGAGATTATAGCCGGGAGACCCACCCGTGATTAGGAATACAGTGTAGCAAAGTAAAAATGTGGAAAAGTGATAAATTATCCAAACGCATGCCGAATTAAGTCGGAATAAGATCTCTGAAAAGTGAAACAATCCTGAAGAGAAGAGGGCTGATTCGACATTGTGGCACAGAAAGTTAAGCAAAAATCTACAAAATAGGCAGAAAAAACGATTTTTGCTCAATTTAGTGTAAAACAAGCAACATCACTTGTGTAATTTTCTGCTTTTGAGGAACTCTTTAAGGCTGGGATATTGCTTTGGTAGTCCAGTGAGAGAGCAGAGAAATTCCTTTAGTTATTATTTTTTCTGAACTCTAAGGCACTCTTAGGAGCTTGGATATTGCTTTGGAAGTCCAGTGAAAGGTCAGATGGAAAATAATTGATGCATTTGCTTATGGTTCAATTGTTTTTGAGATATTCTCTGAATAAAACAGAGTACGGACAACTGCTATATTATAATAATCGGAAAAACCATGTGAACATCGCTCAGAAGAAAAACTTAGGATCCGCCCTTATTTTTGGCACCCTAATCTTATTTTTTTGGCGCAGATAAAACCGCTCTGACTCTTTTTTGTGATTTTTAGTCATTTTTTTGGCCAACCTTTTCTGTCTTTTTCTGTGTTGTCATTGACTAACCAGCAATTGCAGCAGACTTTAAATAAAAAGTTAAGGATAAAGTGGAAATATTATATCTTATAAGCAAATAAATTGATATGCTACATTGTATAGAAGAATAAATTGATGTGATTGATTTTCCAAAATTGTGAAAGACAGAAATTTAATAAGCATACCTATAGTTAAACGATTAATATTATAAGTCAAGTATGAGTATTCTGATTTTACCTCTGATATAGCTGTACTGCATTCAGGTAAAATAACTGGAACGGAAAATTGTCAGAAGATGAAAAAAAATTGTGAAAATAAAAATGGATTCAAGTTCAACTCTGCAACCAAAAAAGTTGTTTGGGAAAGTGCTTTACTCTTCTGAAGTATTTTTGACCAAGAATCTAAAGAAGTTTTTGAAAAGACTATTAAGGCACATCAATTATTTTTAGATACTTTACATACTTCTTTTGCTTTTCCTAAAAGATCAAAGTACCCCAAAAGCGGGTGTACAACTGATTCCGTTCAAAAATATTTTGACTCTTTCTTCGAGTACCTTGGGACATATAAATTTAAAGGAAGGAAGTGTACCAATGCAAGAGCAAGAAAGCACAATTCCCAAAAATTTTGCACCTTTCTTGAAGGAATTTTTGATTCAAAAATCAAAAAGAGCAATGACTTGAAAAAAGACATTTGATCATAAATTAATGAAAACAGTTTTTAAAACTGCTTTTGACAAATTTGGCGCTCCCCTAGTCCAAAAAATATCAAATTTGGAGGAATGGATCTAACAGCACGTAGAACTGAATGTGTGAGGTATAATTGGAGACCCTTTCCAGCGTATGGGTGCTTTAATGACTTACAGACCTCCTAAACCACTTTTGGGAGCTTTTGGCGAATCTTTTCAAGTTTGGATTAAAAGATTTCAAAAATGTATGGTTTTTCAAAGTGTTTCAAATACAGATGATGCGTACAAAATTGCATTTTTGGAATCAAATTGCACTGAAACTGCTCTAGCTACTTTAAATAATATTTTAGAAACGCTTCATGACCCTAATTTTGACGATGTAGTTGATGCACTAAAAGTTGAGTTTTTGGAAGGGTGTGATAGCAATATATATCAAGGCATGATGTATGATGCCAAGCAATGGAAGACTGAGTCCATCCTGGAGTTTTCTGAAAGATTAAAAAAGCTTGCTAGGTCGGCTTACCCCTAACTTTCAGAACATAGCCAGGGAGTATACTTAAGCAAATTTACATTCGTTGTTTATTACCAATAATTTATGAGGGGTTAAAATATGAGGAATTTGGGACACTGGCAGATGCCATCAGGCGGGCATTGTACACCATACACCAGGTATTTTGAGAAGAAGTACAAGATTACCCCAGCCATCCCAATTCAAAATCTGTTTTACCTTCAGACCAAAATATGAGCCTCAAAGGCGAGCTCAACAAAATTTGCGCTTTGTTAAGAGAAGAGCGCCACACCCATTGTTGCAGGGTCTGCAATACACCAGCTCATGCAATGTATCAGTTTCAATTTGTGCCACTTTACCAGAACCATCCGGCGGATTGCAACGATAATTTCTGTAATTTTAATGGTAATAATAATGATGATTATCACAATAATAATGTGGTAAGTAGAAATCTAAATTGCAATTCAAACAATTATCAAGAGAATACAAATTTTAGAAATAATGGTCAATCACAATTTATGATAGATAATCGGAATAGTCAAGCTTATTTTGCTCATCAGAATAATGCAAGGCAAAGTTTGTATATCACTGATAATAAAGGTACGGGATTGAAGAGTCAGAGTCATACGTGGGCAGCAAGAAAATTCTGGGGGGTGCAAGATTTTTTGAAGGTCAGAAAATGGCCTTTAAAATGGTGGTATGGCAATAAAAACACCATTTTTTGACGTTTCTCATCAAGCACTATCCATTGGAATCGAAAAATTAAAAAAAACAAAAGAAAAATTTCAAAAATTGAATTCTGTGGGGGTCTTTTGATTTCCGGGGGGGTATTTCGGTTTCTTGGGGGTGCATACCCCCACCAAAGCCCCTCCCCATGCCCAGGTGTGGTCAGAGTCCAGGGCTAAGGACCCAACGTGACCATCACCAAAATTGAGAAAGAAATATTTGTTTTTATGGAAATTCTAAGCAAGCAACAAATAATAGCGTTATAATCAAAAATCAAGAAAAAAAAATGTCAAAACTTTGTCAGTTTGTGAAACTCCAAACATTGAGGATAAGGGCCTTCTAGAAAGAACCCACAGAAATGGCTATATCAATCTAGTGACTTTTTCTCTCCGTGCAGTAAGCAAAAGACTGGCAGCTGGCAGAGAAGTGCTTGCCAACATTTGCTATCTGTATGTCAACAACAAAGGCAAAAACATGCTTGCCGACATCCGCCATTTGTTTTGCATTAAAGCTGACAGAGGTGCGGATGCTGAGGAAAATTATGTGCGCCATCTTAAAAATCTAAATGTGCAACTAGGACTGTGCAATGGCCCATTTCCACTTCCTGTCTCAGATAAGTTTGATCTAGATTGTGTCAGCAGCAATTTGCCCTTTGGCAACTTTGAGGCCTGGAAGGCCAAAAATTTATTTTTCTGACACAAAGATAGGGTCCTGCCTGATCATAGGTGGGCAGCACCAAAATTCTGGAAGAAGGTGAAGAGATTCTTAAAGGTCAAAAAAATGGTCTTAAAAGTGGTTGTATGGCAAAAAAAACACCATTTTTTGACGTTCCTCATCAAGCTCTATCCAATGGCATCAATAAATTGCTAAAAAAGCAAAAAAATTTTCTGGGGGGGGGGGTATTTTGATTTGGGGGGGGGTATTTTAAGTTCTGGGAGGGGTGCATACCATACGTGGGCAGCAAGAAATTTCTGGGGGGGGGGTGCAAGATTTTTTTGAAGGTCAAAAAATGGCCTTAAAAATGGTTAGTATGGTGATAAAAACACCATTTTTCGACGTTTTCTCATCAAGCACTATCCATTGGCATCAAAAAATTGCGAAAAAAATTTTCAAAAATTGAATTCTGGGGGGGTATATTGATTTCTGGGAGGGTATTTTGGTTTCTGGGGGAAGGGGTGCATACTCCCACCCATGCCCATGTGTGGTCCTGATCCCTTTCCCAAATCCTCCATGCTGCAAAATAATTTACTTAATTCTGACAATGAGAACATTACAGCTGATAGATCGAGGCGTCACCTAAAATTACAACAATGTTATTCACTTCATAAACGCCCTTGTTGTGCCCTCCATTGCCGCACTGTACATATGTGTGTACTGCCTATAGCACCGCATTTTCATGCCACATGATCCCACAATACCAGATTCCCCAGCTAGCCCTCCACCAAAAAGGAAATGAAGGACGAGCCGCCAATTGAAGCGCAGCCGGGCCTGTCTTACATGCACTGGCCGCACAATTCTGGTGAGAACTTTTCCAAATTTATCATGAACTGCTTTCAAATTTTTCCCCATATTTTCACATTTTCACAAATCTTAAAATTCACTTGGGCCCGTATGCACAAAGGCCAATGAATTTAATCGGTGATTAAGGCTAATTGTAGATTAACAACCAATCAAAATCTGTATGCACAATTGCCAATTCTAATTGCAGATTAAATTTTTAATTGTCAATTAAATGCCAATTAACAATTTTGATTGGTATTTTGGGTACTGGACAAGTCCAGTAGGTAGAAAAACAAGTACCTATTTTTCTGTTTGAATAGATTATTTTTTGGCATGCCTGGACAGGATTGATAAAAGTAAAAAGAAATTGGATGGGAATCTGTGGTTTTGAAATATTTTGTCATACCTGGTCGCATTTATTAAAACTGCATAAAATGGACATCAGTAATAAACTTTGCAAAAGAATGCAAAATTTTGACAACAAAGAAGTCAAATTTCTCTTTGAATGTGTTTCCAAAAAAGCTGAAACTATCAAAAATAAAAAAACGGATTCAAAAACGGCAACTGCTAAAAGCAAGACATGGGGTGCTTTCAAAGCAAATCCTAACATGAAAGATTGCAGCAAAGATCAATTGGCCAATAAATGGAAAAATACAAAAGCGGTAATTAATCAGCATATTGCATATTTTTAAACGTATTGTTTAACTTTAATGGCAAATGAAAAGAGAGGACAAAGCTTTTTCAAAAAATTTTCAAATTTGAACTTTTCTCAAGAGACAAAGTGTGCGAATGAGGTCTACTTGATGAATCAATGGCACCCCACCATAGGTGGGCAGCACCAAAATTCTGGGGGGAGGGTGAAAAAATTTTTATAGGTCAAAAAATGGTCTTAAAAGTGGTCATATGGCAAAAAACAACATTTTTCGACGTTCCTCATCAAGCTCTATCCAATGGCATCAAAAAATTGCTAAAAAAGCAAAAAAAAATCTTTGGGGGGGGTATTTTAACTTCTGGGGGTGTATACCCCCCAAACTCCCCACGCCCATGTGTGCACCCCACCCTTGATTGTTTTATACTGAGAGTTAATTAAAATGATTGTGAATAATAGCTTGTCTTTTTGCTGAGCCTTGTATATTGTCATTTTCATGGAATTGATCCTGCTCTTCATCTTGATCAATCTCCATATCATCATCAATTTCATCATTCCTCATTTTTGCAAAGTTGTATAAGACAATACATACAACTATTATGGCCGCGCATTTTTCTGGTTTGAAATTAATGCATTTTGAAAGACAAGAGAAACAAAGTTTTAGAATTCCAAAAGTTCTTTCAATAGCCATGCAAGTTTACAATTGCGCAAAAATTGCAACGACACTCAGCTGGCAATTTTGGGTTGGCTGCTGGCAAGCGTAGCCTCAGTCACCAAGAACATGTAAAGCACAAGGCAGGCTTATGAGTTTGGTCTTCAAAGTCGATTCATAAAAAATTCTGGAATTGTTTGCACTATTGTTATGACTGGCTATGACATCCCAAATTATCAGCTTTTCATCACAAAGCATTTGCACATTAATGTACAATTCTGAGTCTTCACAACCAGGATTCAAAATTCGAATATGGGTGCCATTAAGAGAACCAATCACACTGGGAAATCCTCGTTTTTGACGGAACCCATTTACAATGGTTGAATATTCATTCGTGCTTGGAAAAACAACAAACCTGTTTCTGTATCCGGCTATGAGTCTCTGACCCTGTGAACGCACCGGGATATAGTGGATTGATGCAGGCCATCAGCATCTTCCCTTTGAAAACATTCGGTTCCAAAATATTGCAGTGTTAGCAAAACCTTAAACGAGACTCTAACTAGTACCCTCATTTGCATACTACAAAAATCCATTTAAATGTACCATAAACATGAGCTAGAACTGCACTTGTTAATTTGCATACATGTTAATTTCCATAACTTATGCAATAAAGTACAACAACTTTACCAGTTTCACTTGCTGCCAAAAGTGAGTGAATGATGATCACTGACTTTTAGCGTGACTGACCCCAGTCCTTCACCCCTCCTTAGACTACAGGCTAATGATCAATATAGTCCATTAGCCCAAAAAATTTTTATTACTCACCATGTAATGCCAAAAATTTTTTGACTGTTACATTTTTTATGTTCAATATATTTTGAGACTATCCTACTTTTAATTACATTTGAGACACACATGTAACAGGGAGGAATGGATCTGTTTCAAAAATACCTGGAGGCATAGCTCTAGCTGCACTTTTACATTAAAAACAGAAATATGTAAAAAAATTGCAGTTTTTTGTAGCATTTGTGAAGACACCCTGTTTGCCACTGTACAAAGCTCTAGATGTGTCAGCTAATATAAGTAAATATTAATTTGAAGCTCGATTTTGTGGTCAAAAATTGATATTACTATATTTATCAATGCTGATTGAGTTTTTCAAAAGTGGAAACATTTTTTTTTGATGATGCGTATTTGAAAAATGCACGTAATCTATCTGAAAATTTAAAACTGGATGGTTTTGACTGATGATCTTTCAGAATTTTTTGTTTTGATGTCAACTAATCAAAGTAGGTTAGTCTCAGAAATTACTGAACATCCTTGGCCAAATTGGTTGCTGACCAAAGATGAATATTGCATAACGCAACAGGAAAAGCAGGGATCTCTGTAATATTGTACTGTTTCTTAAAGCAAACATGATAATAAAGAAGTATTAAACTGCCTTAAATCAGTGCAAAACGCCAAAGTTTTTTTTGTCTGACTTTCGGCTCAAAAATAATTAACGAACTCATATAAATTTATATAGAGTGGTCCAAAAAATGGTACTCCATTTTGTGACGTAACTCCTTTTCTAATGAGAGTAGACACATAAAATTCAGACTAAAAGGTGTGTAAAATACCTGGAAGTAAGAATATGTAACGTTTATTGCCACTGCTTAAGTAGCTTCACAGTTGTGATGATTTCTAAAACTCACTTTTTTGTATTTTTTCAGACATTTAATATTTTTAAGAGTGCATTAAATTCTACCTTGGTAGGTTCAAATCTTGAGTTTCAATTTCTTCCGATTAATGAAACTTTAGCACAATAAGTGAAATAGAATGCGCAAAATTATGCCAAATGCTTACAGGATTAAATGTATGTTTCAAGGCTAATTTTTAAACAACATGCTAATCTGAGAGAAGCTAAAAAACTCTACATAAAATTTGCAGCAGCAAAATCGCCAAATCTTACACATTCATGCTTGCAGATCTTTTTTTAACATTTTCACTCAAATTACATATTTCAAACTGCATTTGGAAGGAAACCAAAAATCAGCTATTGTTTTGTAAGACACCCTGTCAAAGCGGTCAGTCAAAAATAATTAAAATTAAATTAAATGCTACCAGAAGGTTCCGCATTCTTATGCAAATATTCTGATGAAATTGGATTTTGGGTAAAAATTTTCAAACCTAACTTTTGATGTTTTAATTTGAGAAGCACATTTTTCAATAGATACGGAAGTGTAACTTTTTTACAAACTCACAAGTTGACAGGGTTGAGTAAAAATGTCATATCTAAAAAACTACTTTACAAATTTAATAGATCTTATAGATTCTTACTTCTAGATGTTTTCTGCATCCTTTGGTCTAAATTACGTGCTTCTGCTTTCAGCAGGAAAAAAGTTACAGCTCAAAACGTGAGCACCGTATTTTTAACCACCCTGTATTTTAGAAAAAAGCACCAAATGTTTACTCAATTTGCCATAAAACATGCATTCCATAAAATTTTCACCAGCACTTCGAGCTAATGACCCAAAATTGTTGATAGTCCCAATCAACTGTCTTTACCTCAGCGCTAATAGATACTGCACACGGTAGTAAATAATTCCATTTAGGCTGCCAGAGAAGCCATTAAAAGCAAAAAAGCAACAAAAAAAGTTTTTTTGTAGAAAAAAAAAGAAAAAAAGCAAAAAAAAACAAAAAAATCAAAAAATGCCAAGCAAGCTATTTCAACCACTGATGGCGGCCCTCCACTAGACAAACTCCCTTCCATTTATTAGGAAAAGTTTACTAATTGTTTCCAACGCAATTTGGAAGGATTCCTTGCTTATTCGACAGTGATGCTGTTCCAAATTCTTCTGTTTTCGAAGAGGAACAAGTCAGGTAAGACAAACAGATGTTAATGAATTCAAGTATATAAGCAAAAGTTATAAAAAGTTCTAGTGAAATCACTGTTGGTGTTTTTGTACTAAGTCTGTCTTGTGTATGCACAAAGATAGTCTCAAAAAATCTGTACATTTTGCATAATGCAAAAATGCATTTTCCGCCTGTAATAGGGTGCATATGGATTTTTACTGCATTTATTGAATTCTCTTTGTACTGCATAACATTGAGAGCTTATCTGTGTCAAAATTCAGATGAAGTTTCTGAATGGAAGCTTTAACAGAAGAAAATCAACAGATATTGAACAATACCTACTTACCATCTTTGTGACATGATAGTAAAACTTATGCAATAGTTTTCTACAAAATAATCTTATGGAAATAAAGTACCTTATTGAAGTAAAATTATTTTTGTGAGTACAAAAAATTTCATTGATTACAGCACTTATTGAAAAAGTAAGCTTAAACTTCTACATATCCCTAACTGGAACAATCTAGAAGCATACAAAAAACAAAGAGTAGCAGAAAGTAGCAGACTTGAGTGCACAATAAAAAGAACTGGTGAAGTAGAAGTTTGATTCAATCTGGTGTGAAGCACTGAAAAATTTTGCGAAGTTTTGATTCGTGGTATGAACTTTGCACTAACAAAACATATTGCTGTTTCTACAGAAAAATGACAGGGAAATTTTTTGATGTAAAATATCTTAGTACATGTGCAGAAGCAGTCTTGAAAAGTCTATCTACCACTAGCCAAAAGTGTTTGCTGAGTACAAAAACTATGAGTAAAACAAAACAAAAAATGCTTATCTGGGGACGACGCCTTTGATTCTATGGATGGTCACTTTGCCACCTTCTGATTCTGATCCAAAGCCTTTAAAGGTACAGTGTATTACTCTGGTGGCATCAAATTGTGAATAGGAGAAAAAGATATGCTTGGATTTAATACAAGCACAAATGGAATTCATTGAGCTTGAAAAAGAAGCTGCAAGAGCAAAAATTGAATATTACAGGTTGAAATTGGCTTCATTACGTTCTGAAAACCAAGTGCCACAGTTTTCTGGCTACCATTCTGACACCAATTTGTGACATGCTTGTTCATGGTTCAATTGTATGTTTTACATAATTAGGCTGCATTTTGTACCTGTAAAGCTGGCGGCACAGTATGACTTTGATTTGTTTGTTTTAAGTTGTTATCAAGTAAATTGAATAATTCCCTAGTGCTGTTTTTGTTTGATTTGTATTGTAACCAAAATTTACCATTATTGTAACTTTCCAGCATCCAGCGGATTTGATTGTTCCAAAAATACCCTCCTTGGAATCACATTTTCCTAATTTTTATCATCATTTTTGTCCAATTTGCCAAGAAAGTTAAGAACATCCATAATCAAAGAAAACAGAAACCAACTGGCTCACAAAACAAAGGAAACTTACACTAATTGGTGTTCAAAGCTGGGGAGCGGTAGGATTAAAATCTCCAATTAAGCAAATCGCCAATTACCACTAATAGGCCTTTGTGCATACTGATAAATTTAATTGGAGATTAAAGTTGTACCTTAATCTCCAATAAGCGCTGATTGGCCATTGTGCATATAGGCCACAAAGACAATTACTCTTGGAGTAATCATAAAAATTTTCATAATTTTTACTACCCTTTTTCATTACATCTTACCTCAAAATTCGATAAAGTTCCTTTTATGGCCATAGATTTTGTATTTATGAATTTGCTACTGTTCATGTAGTTGTTTTTTTTGTCAATTATAAATTTATTGTTGTGCATGCAATTACTTATGTTGATGTACTACACACTGTATTGCCAAAGAAATGAATGCATCTAAAAATGTTCGCTAATCTAAAAAATTCTACAAAATAAAGGGACTAAAATTACATTCCTTCCATTTTTTTAATAATATCGTTATTCATAAGCTTGTTAGCAATTTTTTGAAAGCTCGGAAAATCTAAGCGTGTTTTTGCCAATGTTACATAATTGTCTATCAAAATCCTACAATAAATCTATATTTAAAAATTCGAAAAAAGTTCGAGCTTATAAACTGCACATCTGTCATCCATTCAAATTTTGCTTGTTACCTAAACGTACTGTGCTTAAAATGAAATCCAACACTAAGCACCAGAATTTATGGATAATCAAAAAAAACTGAGCACAAACCAGTCAAAAAGGGAATATCTTTGTCAATTTTCCCTCAATGTTAGCCTTAATAGCTCAGAAATTAATCAGATTCACATAATTTTGAGTAAAAAACCTACGCAGAATCTGATTTACAAGAAATTTGAAACAAATATTTAGTAATGCTATTGAAAACACTCTCATATGTCAATTTTTTGTCTCAGACATGTTGGACCCCAAAATTTTTGGCAAATTATTCAGTGAGTCATCAGAAGGCAATGATGATTTCTTTGCCAATGGAAAAGGCAACGTCAATGATGCTGACAGCAAAAAGGAAGCCAATAGCAATCAAACGGCTTTGTAAAATACTCAATTTCTGTACATTACAACGTATGTATTTAAAAATTGTCAGCTTATCTGAAATTCCGCGCCAAGTCACGCGCTTTTATAAATGCATTAAAATTATCTAAGATTGCTCTGGTAGCATTGATATTGACATGCACTGTGAAATGTACCACAGCAATCTAATTTTCCACGTCTGCAGCACAAGCCGCAGTGGCCATGCTGTAAATTTACCCCAATTAGTTAAGTGCATTCTGCCCGAAAGAGCAATCTCAAAACCCAAAAAAACAAAATGTGATAGTTTTTGTTCCCTGAATCGAACCTAAAATTACTTTTGCTATTAATTGTATGAAAATTACCTGAACTGAATGCACAAATACTGATTTTTTTGGTTCTAGAAGCATAGTTCTAGCCAAAAGTGAGAGTCAACCAGTTTCTTATAATATTTGTAGCAATTTGTATAAAAATAAAGAATTTGAAAGTTTTCAATTCTAACTTTTACAAAAACAACCAAAAACATGTCAAAAATTTGCTCTTTGCACAAAAACGCGTTTAAATACATACACAGAATGCACAGACGATTTTAGTCGGATTTGTAAATCTGATATTACGCAGATATTACAATCAACATTTATAAAGACATCATGTCTCAACAATGGTCTGATGACAAATTAACATTAGGTGTAAAACACTTTACACAACTGTTGTGTAAAAAAATGTGTCTAACTGACTTCTCACACTTGATTCCGTAAAAATTTCTAGTCATAAGGAAAAAATTACGTTTCCGCAAGGCTCTAAAACAAAGATTAATATGTAGTGTAAACAATATGTTAACACCTAGTGTAAAAACAATTTTAGTCAGAATCGTAATTTTAATATTGCTTCAATATTACTACCAACTTTTATGAAAATAGTAAGTCTCCATAATGTCATGAGGATAAATTAACATTGGTTTAAACCACTTTACTGAACTATTTAGTGTAAACATACGCGCAAAAATTGCATATCGAATTTGGTTTCAATTTCATTTACAGACTTGAGAATCATGTCCCTGACTCATAGCCAGAGAAGCTGGCGGAAAGAAACAAGACAGAAACCTGTTTAAAGCACCCCATTCTTGACTTTACACTCACTTAACATTGGTTTAGACATACGCAATTTGCTATAACATACACCCCATATAAGGCACTTTATTTTTATTCTATTGGACCTATCCTGACTTCTGAAAGGAGAAAGTGGCGAACAAAACCCAAACAAAGGCATATTTTCCATCATTCGGAACATTGTAAACTTTAAAAATCCGTACCGTATTCCCCATTGAGTGTAAAGAAATTCGGTTTGGTACAGTTTGTAGCTTTTAAATCGTAGTACATTCCTGTGGGCCAAAAATTCTCTTGCAAAAATTATTTGGTATGATTTATTGATCAAAATTCGAAAAAAACGTGTTTTTTTTGCCCATTTTTACCTCTGATTTCGAACTTTACACCCCCATAAATAACTCAATATTGCGTTTTTTAAATGCGGTTTGCTGCGATGTGTAGCCCCTGAAAGGCACTTCTATTACTGCTGTATTCAATTTACCCTGACTCATAAGCGGAAAAATTTGGCAGAGAAATCTTAGTTAAAATCCGTTTTGTTCACCATCCACTAGAGTGTAAACTTTAAACCCCAGGATCTAACTCACAATAGAGCGTAGAAGACTTTGCTTATATGCATAATGTAGCCCTTAGTCCGCTCTACATTTTTGTCAGAAAACATTTAAAAAACATATAACCGGAGTTAGTATCAGACATAAGCAGGTTGAAAACTTGACCAAAAAGTGCTTTTTCACCCCCAGATTTTTGCACTCTTCACACAGTTATTCTAGAACTAATGCGAATTTCAAAAAACAAAAAAATTGTGTTCTGTAGAATTCATCTCTCTATAATCCTATGCTGTTTAATTGTTTGAGTCATCAATACTCAGTTGTCCACATGCTGCAGTAAAAAGGTCCCAAAATTTGTCCTATGTCATAACGTTACACAAAAACTTTACACCTTCTTTACACAGTCAGTTTTGAGTTTCAAGTAAAAACAAAAAACACGGGCAGCAAATTTTTTTATTATCTTTCTTTTAAACAAAACCGCACCTTCCAGAAGTGTCCCGTTATAGCTGTAGGGGGGTGCACAGGTCTTTGGGGTACCCAAGTATATTATTTTTTCTAACCACCAAAATTTTTCCAGCTGAATGTGGTTTCAGGGTCCGGAAAAACGCAAATATATGCATACATATGTCGGATTCGAAAAGTACTTACAATTTTTTCAGTTGTATACAGTACGTCTGTTTGTCTGACGTTCATGTGTGTTACTTAGCAAGTTTATAAGCTCAGCTCCACACCATATAATTAACTCGGATTGTTTTGGCTCTACTTTTTTCTCCTTCATTCCATGTGTGGAAATGTATCAAATTCTCTGAAATAGAGCTACACGGTTGTGTAACGCTGTTACTGTGACAATGTTTTAAGAATGAACGGGGTTTGAGTGTCCACCACCCTAGACCGCTAGCCCTAAATGGCCGTTTTGCTGCATTCTCTGATCTTATATCCTACCCTAAAAACCCAAAGTGTGCAGCGTAAATTGTAAAAATTCCCTACAAAAATTATTCTACATGTATTCTAATGGTTGCAGGATGATCTGAAAAGTCCAAAAAAAGCATTATTGTGCAACTAGGATGCATTTATATATTTTTTGTTGAAATTATCAAAACAAAATTTATGATGAAATTCTCCACCCTGCGAATAACCCTGGCTATGCTGATAATGTAACTTAGGTAGAGTGACAAATATCAAATGATGTCAAACATTGGACACATGCAGGCCCGTATCAAGGTTATGATAGGGGCACGTGCATAGGTGGGCAGCTCCAAAATTCTGGGGTGGAGAAAAAACTTATGGGGTGAAGAAAATTTTGAAGGTCAAAAAAATGGTCTTAAAAGTGGTTGTATGGAAAGAAATACCATTTTTTGACGTTTCTCATCGAGCACAATCCAATGATATCTAAAAATCGCCAAAACAGCAAAAAAAATTCAGAATTGAACTCTGGGGGTATTCAAACTTCTGGGGTTGCATACCCCCCAAACCCCTCACGCACATGTGTTGGCACATGACGTGCCCTCCCCCTGCCCCCACATGAAATATGAGAATGATTTTTTCCTATACTTCTCCGTTGCTGGTTCAGCCAGAAATCGCAAAAAAATTTTCCACGCTCTATGCGCTACACTTCACAATTATAAATAATGTATCAAATCCTAGGTTTGTGATTTGAACACTCTATTTTTAGTCTTTATTCAACCTAAAGCTTATTTTGCATGTATGTCTTCTATCAACACAGGTTTTACACAAAAAATGGTATTTGTTCAAGGTAGTGTACATTGAATTTTCACTATATTTAGCGCATCTGGGTAGCGAGCACCTGGGCATGGGGGGTTTGGGGGTATGCACCCCCCCCAGAAACAAAATATCCCCCCAAATCAAAATACCCACCAGAATTCAATTTTTGAAAATTTTTTTCGTTTTTTTCACAATTTTGATGCCAATGGATAGTGCTTGATGAGAAACGATCAAAAAATGGTGTTTTTATTGCCAAACCACCATTTTTAAGGCCATTTTGACCTTAAAAAATCTTACTCCCCCAGAATTTTCTTGCTGCCCACATATGGTAGCAAGATATATAAAGTGTACAGCTATATGGTCGTAAAACGTCTGTTTTAATTCATCCTTTGGTCGAAAAAAATTTTGATCGCCCGAAACAAAGTGCTGGATGCGGGTCTGGATATATTATACCTTAGATTGAATATTTAGTGATCATTCTTATTTTGAACTTGTTGGTAGTTGTTGCTGATATTGCATCATAGATATTGCCTGCAATGGAAAACAACAATTTTTAAAAATATAAACGTTTTTTCTGTAGCAGGTTAGTAGTGCGCACTGGCACTCTGGATGGCCATATACACATTTGCACTTAAGGGCAATATGCGTGGGTGGCAACCCAGAGTGTTACGTATGTGTGATAATGATATGATTGGTGGTAGTGTAAAAAATATGCAGTCATTAAACAGGTCATCTAGTGGTCATCTATTCAATTGGTCATTTAATGGTCAATCAAAGAAAAACAGGGGAAATGCACTGAATTTTTGATACCCTATTAATTGATTTTGAGAGACCCTTCTTAAGGTCATATGTACATATGCTCAGCAAATGATGCCCATCGTGTGTTCAGGTGGTCATCTTGTTTGGTGATCATTCGGATAGGGCATGGTTAATTTAGTAGGTATTCTTCAGGGAGTTGATTAAATATGTGCAAAAATAAGTCATTTGAGGTACAATTTATTTTATGATACAGAAGAGCATGCTATATTGATTTTGTGGCATCAATGCGCCTGTTCTATAGAAGTTAACAAAATTCTTTTATAACTCCTTTGTTTACCTTGATATTCAAGTTAAATTTTCAATTTGTTGAGCAAACAAGTTTTTATTTTTATAGATTAGAGACAATTCAAAATAGTAAAATATTAGCTACACGTATTTATATTTTTTGTTTCTATTCCATTAAGCAAACAAGTTTTTCTAGAGAGTGGCATTTTGACATTATAAAAATCTGAAGTACACTGCTTAGTTTAGCATTTGTTAAGAAGAGCAAAATTCTTGAATGTAAATATGTAAGAGATAAAAGTTTTTGGGAGCCAGTTTTGTATTTACAAAGAAAAGTGAATATTTGCTATAACTTTTATATAAACGCAGGTAGATTCGAAAAACAGGTATGTGTAAAAAACTGGTTAGATATAGGGTAAGAAAAATATTTGTTGACTATTTTATTAAGCAAGTTGGATAACAAAACCTTTTTTATTTTAGAATTGCCCATGTCTCGAACATTCAACCCTTTCTTAGGTGAGAAAAAATAATTGTTGATTATTATAATGCATGCAATTGTGTAATGAAAGTTCTTTATTTTGAGAAGATTGCTCTTTTGTTTTCAAAAAATAATAATTGTGACTGAATACAAATTAATTTCAAAATTGAGCAGATCTAACATAATTATTTCTATTGATTTTGATTGATTTTTAGCTTTTACATTCATATGTAAAGCAGGATAAAATTAGAAAACTTATTTATTTAAACTGTAGATTAAGGAAAATTAAGACAGTTAAATGTTAAAAAGATTGGTAAAATAATTTAATTGCATATTTTTGTATGAATCAGGTTTTTTCAGCACAACGTAGTAAAAAAAAGATGCAAAGTTTGTGTCTTAGATGTTATAATTTTCAAACAATTTGTTTACTGATCAATGATGATAAAAGTTTCTTTACTTCTAAGGTTCAGAGTTGCTCAAAAGCTCCGTCAGTGAAATTAACCTCGGAAATATTGTAATGGGAGAAATAACTTTGTCCAATGAGAATGTGAGAATAATGTAACAGAATTTAATTAGCATAAAAGTATATACGATAAATACATACATAATATTCTATTCGTACCCTTAGGCTATTATTTTAACTCTTTATTATCAGATTATTTTAATCCTCACGATTTCGGAAGACATACATCAAATCCAAACTCTCTGTCATAACGCACCTTCAACATCCGTTTCAAGTCTACTAATCGCACGTGAACTCCCTAAAATCTAGTCAGTACAAAGGCAAGCCGCCTCCAAACGCACGTGAAGTCATTAATCTACCATTTCCGTTTAGCACACAAATATACAAACTCAACCTCCTAAAATATCCAAAAAGGCACGACTACTCTCGAGCCCTGGGGCACTTTGTCTCGTATAAAAGTTCTCCCCCACAACCCTCGGACGGATTCCCTCTCTCTCGAGTTACGAGTTATTCACGTCGTTATCCAATCAAGATCCGTCCGATTTCGTTTCTGTGCCAATATCAACGTTCGTCCTTTTTTAATTATTCTTTAATTAATAAATTTCCACGTCGCACGCCAATCCTATTCCATCTGGAGCTCGCCACGAAGATTCGACCAACTCCGGCTGTTCAAAGATCAGAGTCAAACGTAAGACTAGGCAACCGTAATCGTATAATAACACGCTCTCTATCTAAGCTCAAATATATCATGCCTGACATTCATGAAATTCAAGAAGTTTTTGAGAGTCATAATGATGAATTAGTAGAACGCATGCATGAGACAATCACAACCGCAATGCAGAGTAACAGTCCAATGTTTCTATCTCAAATTCAACCTCCTATATTCTCCGGAAAATCACATGAAAATGTAGAAGATTGGTTTTTGACTTTTAGCCGTTTTTGTAACGCTCACAATCTCAGCGAACATCGCAGTATATGCCTTTTACCAACTTTTTTGCGAGGCTTAGCCTTGAATTTCTTTAACCAAACAGAACGCGGAAATGCCGATAATCCATTTACTTTACAACAATGGGCAAATGCTTTCAAAGCTGAATTCCCAATCGGACTAGATTCTGCAATCAAGGAACTTCAACTCGTACATCGCACACAAAAGCAAAATGAAAGTGTTTCTGACTTTGCCGTAGATATACGCAATTTAGTTAAGGCAGCATATCCGAGCTTAAGCGCGGAACAGAGAGAAATTGTAGCAAAAGGTGCATTCTTAAGAGGCCTTAAGCCAGAAATTAAGCGTTATAGCACACTAGGTACGGAACCACAAAACCTAGATGAGGCTATTAGGCGTGCATTGCAGCAAGAAATTCAAGCACAAGTATATGGCACTCCTGAAACATCACCAAAACCTGAGTTAGATATTCTCACTACTTCTATGAACACACTATCTAAACAGATTGCAAGTCTCACTTTACAGAATAAGCCACAGCATGAGTCTTTCACTTCAGTACCTATTCGTAACCAAGGGCCCTGGAAACGCGTAGGTAACGAGCAGTGGACTACTCAAGGAAAAAGTAAATGTTGGAAATGTGGACGATTAGGTCATCATGCAATGAAATGTAGATCTCAATTTCATGCAGATTTTCGGACATCCGGTAATAGAACCGGCAAAAATTTTAACACTCAGGCACCAAGCTCGCGTATACGTAATCAGGATAACAATCGTAGGCAGCATGTCATGACACTCTGTAACTGCATCGATGAGAGTTGTAGGGACCCAGAAAATGTGCACAAAAATGACCATCCGAGTAAAAACGCGTACGAAAATGAGAGAAAAACGAAAATTTTCGATGAACATCTTAATGATTGTTTCATTGAGTATGATGGATCCGAAAAATGTGAATCCTCGGGATTTCAAAGCATAAATATTGTGTCATTGGAAGGGCGGGATGGAATGAAAACGGCAAAACATGAAACCCCTGGTTCAATGTTCGTTTTGACCCACTTTCCTGCTTCGGAAAATGAAGCCGCGCCCATTGGTCTAGGGGAACCAGGTGACCCGCAAATAGGGTATGAAAAGTTTGAACGTGCTGAGGGAGGGTCTTTTGAACCCGTGAGTGTGGACGCACCTAGGCCACTAATGCACAATAAGGGAGAAGCCACTGTTTTTGAAAATTGTTTTACGACAGACGTGTCGTCTTTTGGCGTTCACCAACCCTGTAAAAATGCACGTGGAAAGAAGCTTCATTTCAATTTCACTTCACATATAATGCATGCATGTATCGGTATTTTGATAGGCCTAGTAATTTTTGGAACATGTTCAAGCGTGAATGTACGTACTTTTAATTTCTGTGGTAAAACTCGGAACCGGACACGCATTAGCCGTACCGGATCACACAGAATGTATTCCACCGGTAGTGAATTTGAGCTCACATAAGATGAAAGTAGACGTCTGGGTACCTAAAGAAACACCTTATATCACTGAGGCCGTAAAATGTTACATCCGTAATCGCACAGTTTGCACAAACACAGGTTTCTTTAATAGTAGAGGCATAGTATATGACCAAATTAGCACACGACATGTTTCAGCTTTAGGATGTGAGGAAGCATGGCAGACTAAGCGGTGGGAATCTGAGGCACTCATTCCTTCTGAGCATGGATTTTGGTCAACGAATAACAGTCTCAATATCGAGTTTACATGGTGTTGTCGTGATTTTTGTAAAAGCGCAATTAACTTTTTCATGGAGCTAGGGACCGTAGGGACTACGGATGGAGTCACTCTAAGCTCTGACTTAGGAGATTTAGGCGGATGCCACCCGCAGATAGGAAAATGCCTAATCGGAGACGCCGTAATATTCTGGAATTCATATCCTTTGCGCACTACATGTAAATATAAAAAAATAGGAACATACATCGCCGAAGTGAATTTTCCTTTTCTCATAATTAGGGAACTACAAATAGGTCTCACTCTCACTAGGGAAACACACGAATGCAGCCTTATCAGCACCTTCAAAACCGCACAAGGCTTACTTGTAAAGATTATAATGAGTAGGGATAACATTATGATTAGGCGACTTTTCGGTGGACTATCTCTCCAGAATAGCCCAAAAATATCGCATAAAAATGAAACATATCTCTTCAAGCCCGACCCTGTGAATGCCAAGCTCCAATATCTTGAAGAGAAAATACTAGAAATTGAGCAAGCGAATTTTCGAGAAGTTTGGCTTGAACTTTGTAGGTCATCTCAACGCCAATTAGACATTGTAAAGCAGGTCATGAGAATTGACCCAACCGCAGGAGCTAGAATTTTGTTAGGACGCACAGATATACATGCACTATTTACTGGGGATGTACTCATGATTTGGGAATGTAAAAAGTTAAATAGTTCAAAAAATCTTTTGGGATTATCAAGTAAATGACACATGTTATGAAGAACTACCCGTCAAAATCAATTCCGATTTATATTTTGTTGCACCCGGGAGTTCAGACATTATAAAATATTCAAATAAAATTCCATGCAAAGACAGAATTAAAGGAATTTTTGGAAAAGGAGACTTCTTTCGGACACAACAAGGCTCTACACACGTAATGCACATTCCACTTCAAGTAGCTTGGTCTAAAAACTGGACCATGTTCACATTCGATTCACCGGCACTCTCTCAGGACAAGGTCAGCACGATAGCAAGTCAGGAAAAACACATACATGATTTAGCCGGAAAAATTGAGCGTATCATGTCTTATACGGCTCAACTTTCGGAAAATCCTGATACCATTTATCAAATCCTAGCAGGCACAGGCACCGCATTAAGTAATGTAATGGATAGGAATGAACAGAGTGTCGAACATATTTTAAGTGCTAGTGTAAATGATGCATCAGGGGCAGTGAGTAATTTACTTAAAGGAGCTCACCAAATTCTAATCAACATCTCAGTTTTTATTTTCATCGTTCTCCTTCTCAGTTCCATAATATATTTTGTCTATCGTAAAATCCGTAAACAATGTCAAATAAGGTCTTATCGACGAGCATTTAAACAAGCATTGGAAGAAGATATTGAGCTTAAGCCGATGCAAACTATTCCAAAAGCACCAGAAATCACAAATTTATTGACTGAGTCTAAAACATCTGAGCAGAAAATTAGCTCTAAAAAGTCAGCGCCTGTAGGCTCACGTTTTAAAAACTCATTTCAAAATTTAGTCGGTCTATTGCTACGATCAAAGCTTTCTGCAAATAATGATGATTTTATTATAAGGGTACCAGCTATTAAAATTAAATTAGGCCAAATTGAAGTAATAGCGTATATAGACAGTGGTGCAGCAGTTTCTATATTAAGTAAGCAGGCTTTTGGTTATTTAAAAGCACAAGAAAATTTTAAATACACTATTAAGGAAGCGAATTTAAATTTAATATGCACGACCGGCCATGAATTAGAGATAAGACAACAAATAACAATACCATTTTCTGTAGGATCACATTTAGTCAGCACCACTTTCGGCATTTATGATATCAAAACTGCGAACAAGCCTGATATTGATTGCATATTAGGATGTGACACACTGAACCAGTTTGAGACGTTTTCATTAAATCTAACCAAAAATACCCTAAAGGTGAAAGATAGAACGTTGTCTTTATTAACAAACGAAGACATTTTACACGCTAATACACCTTGGCGGTTAGAAAAACCAGATCCGTTAAATAAGGAACTATCCGCAGGAATTTCTGATTTAACTCTCATAGATAAAGTTGATTTAAGAAAATCAAAATTTTGTAAAAATCGCATAGAACATGTACGACTTTTAGCATTAAACGGTAATCGCTGCGCAATTCCTCCTTGTATTCACATTAAAGTTAATGATCGCACTGTTGAAGGCATTGTAGATACGGGTGCAAGCGTTTCAGTTTTATCTTTAAAACTTGCAAAACATCTAAATGTAGTTCAACATATAAAACCACTAGAATCTGTAATTAAAAGTGCGAGCAATAGTCCATTGCCCATAGTAGGTTCTGTTTGGGTTCGTATTAGCTTAGGTACACGCGCAGAATCACTTGAGATTTATATATTAGAGAATAGCTCATTTGACATGATAATTGGAACTGACTTTCTTACACGCTTTCGAAATGTTAATTTTAATTTCAGAAATAAGGGAATCACATTTGATAATCAAACATTTAAATTCACACGTAAGATGAATTTTGGCGAATTAGAGCACCAAAAAGTCACTCTCAATACCAATATCATAATACCCGCAAGGTCAGTTTTGAACATTCACGCACTTTTACCTCAAAAATTTGAAGATAACGTCACTCTCTCTTTTGAACCGAATCACAAAATAATTGAGAAAACAGGAGTCATGTTTTTTCCGTCTCTCACCCAAACGACGGGTAATGAAATTTTTGTTCAAGTAGTCAATCCCTTGGTGACTGAAAGTAAACTGTATAAAGCATCTGTGATAGGTTATGTGAACAAAGTCTTCCTGGAAAATACTGAAAATACAGGAAATACGAAACACTTAAAGGCAAAAGAGCGATCTTCATCTAGATTAGGTCACATAGATTGGGACGCTGTTATATGTAAAAATTCTCTAACTCAATCTCAGATAGACAATCTTAAAAATTTTCTTTCGCAACATCTTGACATGTTCGTAAAAGATGATCATGACATTGGGAAAACCAACCTCATTTCTCATAAAATTGACACTGAAAATAATGCACCAGTCCGCAGCTATCCATATAGAGTACCATTTAGCGACCGTGCAAAAATTGTGACACACATTAACAAAATGTTAGAGGCAGGGATAATAAGCCCCTCAACTAGTCCTTGGGCCAGTCCCATCGTTCTTGTGAAGAAAAAGGATGGTAGCGATCGATTTTGCGTAGACTATCGTAAACTGAATAAAATCACCAAAAAGGACACTTACCCATTACCCCGCATAGATGATATACTCGACACAATAGGTAAAGCAAAATGGTTCTCAACCTTAGATCAAGCATGGGGATATTGGCAAATTCCGGTGGAACCCACTGATAAAGAGAAAACCGCATTTACATCCTTAAACGGACTCTACGAATTTAATGTATTACCTTTTGGATTATGTAATGCTCCCAGCACATATCAACGACTTATGGACGTAATCTTACATAATTTACAGTGGAAAATCTGTTTAGTCTATTTAGATGACATACTCGTGTTTTCTAGCACTTTTGATGAGCACATAACCAATCTCAATTTAGTTTTTAGCCGTCTTAAATCTGCAGGACTAAAACTTCGTCTAGAAAAATGTGCATTTTGCAAAACGACAGTCAAATTCTTAGGACATGAAGTGACGACCGAAGGACTAAAACCAGACGAGCTTAAGGTTAAGGCTATAAAAGACGCAAAAATACCTAATAATGTCGATGAAATCCGCACTTTTCTTGGCTTAGTATCTTACTACCGTAGATTTATACCTAACTGCAGCAAAATAGCTTCACCATTAAGTAATCTTCTAAGAAAGAATAAGGAATTTCTTTGGGATAATGCATGCACTCAAGCTTTTGAGACACTCAAAACGTCATTAGCCACAGCACCTGTTTTGAAGCTACCAGATTTTTCGAAAGATTTTTATTTACAAACTGACGCATCTTCTTACGGTTTAGGCGCCGTACTTAGCCAAATACATGATGAAAAAGAACATCCTATCGCATACATCAGTAGAACTTTAACTAAAGCCGAAAAGAATTATTCTACAACCGAACGTGAAGCATTAGCTATAGTTTGGGCAGTAAAAACTTTTCATCCTTACATCACAGGACACACTGTACACATACAGACTGATCATGCACCTTTATTAGGACTTTTTAAGAAAAATAATCTCACAGGACGCTTAGCTCGCTGGCAAGCCACTGTGCAACAGTTTCAGTATGAACTTACATACAGACCCGAATCTAAGCATAAGAACGCAGACACATTATCTCGCATATGCACTATACAAGCTGACTCTGAGAATAAGATCATAATAGAGAAACAGAGAACCGATCCCTTATTAAAAACTCTTATTGAATATCTTGAATCTGGCACTATTTCTGAGCATGAAATTTCTATGGATCATATTATCCGTAAATCAAGACATTATAAAATAATCGATGATTGCCTTTATCGCCAAAATGATCGATTAAAAAACGATTTAACTCTAGTTGTTCCGAACTCATTAAAACGAGAAATTCTCGAAGCATATCACGATGACGTACTTTCTGGACATTTTGGCTTTGACAAAACCTATGGAAAAATCAAAGAAAAATATTTTTGGGAAGGAATGATTTCTGATATCAAAAAGCACTGCCAGGAATGCTTAGGCTGTGCCACAAAGAAGTCACCACACCAAAAAGCACGCGCATCTTTGTGTCCGTTACCGGTAGAAGGACCATTCGATAGAGTAGCAACTGACATATTAGGACCACTTCCAATGACTTATTTAGGTAATAAATACGTGATAGTTTTCACAGATTATTTAACAAAGTGGGTTGAATGTTTTCCAATACCTGATTGCACTGCAAAATCAACTGCACAAAAATTTGTGGAAGGCATTTTATGTAAGCATTCAGCACCTAGGCAATTACTTTCTGATAGAGGTACAAATTATATGTCAAAATTGCTTAATGAAATTTGTGAACTTTGTAATACTAAGAAAATCAATACCACGGCCTATCACCCTCAAACAGATGGGCTTGTAGAGAAATTTAATCACACACTCGCTAATATGCTTTCAATGTATGTTAGTCAAAATCAAAAAGATTGGGATGAGTTTTTGCCTTATGTCACTTTCGCATATAATTCAACTTATCAAACTAGCACTAAGTTTAGTCCGTTTGAATTACTCTATGGGCGTACACCTCAATTACCGGTAGACATAGCTCTTAATTTCAAGCCGTCACGTTACATCATAGACTTAGATGATTATGCAATAAGTTTTAAGCAATATCTTTCTAACGCATGGACTATAGCTAGGGCGAACATTCAGCATGCACAACATTTACAAAAGTCGCAGTATGACAAAAAGGTTAAAAATGACCAATATAAAATCGGTGATTTAATAATGGTATATAATCCGTCTACTCAAGTAGGTAAAACGCATAAGCTCATGCATTTATGGCACGGACCATATAAAATTAAGAGTATAAGATATCCGATCCTTTCTCTCGAAAATGGAAACGGAAAATTGTTACCTGAATTCATACATATAAATCGTACTAAGTTATATAAACATGATGCAGGTACTGAGAATCTTAGCTCATCTTCGAAAACAAAAAAGCTTAATTCTAAAATATCTAAGTTATCTAACTCAAAGCCAAACCAACATGCTTATAATCTAAGAAGCAGGATATCCGCCCCACAAAGTGCAAATAATTTGTAAAATTTATGGGGAAAACCACACTCCCAATTCCAATCTCAATTCCACTCACACGTGTGCAATGTCTATCTAATGTAATCGCTCACAAAAATGAACTTAATTTGTAGAATTTAAAGACAGAATTCAATAAAATTTAAAGTAAAGTAAACTAAATGGAGCAAAATTTCATTTAAAATTCAACAAACCCAATTCCACTCTCAATCTCAATATGTAATATTTAACAGCTACTATCACAGAATGATTTTCCGACCCTTTCTAGGTAAAACTAAAATGTCGGCATCACAATCCGATTCCACTTCCATTTCCGATTCCTTCGCTTCCGCCACCGAGAATTGGAAGCGTCAAACACCAATTCCAGAGCAGGCGCAGCTGGCCGACAATCTCTTGGTACAATGGGCCATGCGCTTTGGTCGGCGACCTGGCACGATTCGTCAGTTTCATGTCCCCAAGTTGTCCGCCGATATCGCCTGCCAGCTGCTGACCAGGGACCTCACCCTACCCGGCGTGTTGGCTGTCGCAACCGATGCGACAGAGGAAGATGTCAGGGGGCATAGGCATCTTGCGATTTTTCGCCCAGATGGCCTATGTTGTGTCTTTGACACGGACCCTTCGGGCGGCTCGCATCATTACTTGATCGAGCTGCTGAAAAGCCCCAACATCTTCTTCATCGGGTTCGACTTCCCGAAAAGCCTTGGATTCCTCGACCCCGATTCCAGCGTGGTACCGTCAATTTGGACGTCAAGCGGAAGCTGGAAGAGCTGGAGAAGCTGGATCGCCTCCCGTTTCAGCTTAACGGCGATACCGACATCCATGCCTTGGCTCAAGACGTCTTTTGCCTGGACCCTGAAGTAATTCAGGATCTATCCAGCGAAAACGGGGCCATTTCCACGCCAATTTGGGCCGGGCTGTGCTTCGACATCTTCGCGCTGGCCGACCAATCTCACGAGGAAATCCATGGCGCCGGAGTCGAATGGCCGACCAGTAAGGTCTGGCAGGCCATATACCCCTCGTCACCCATGTCACCGAAGGCCGCCACATCCGTCCCAAGACCAACCCCAACTCCTGTTTCGGCAGCCCGCAGTCCAGCTCCAACACCAAACAACACGCCACGCCGCCCCGAACCAGCACCAATTCCACTTCAGCGACGCAGCCTCTTAGCCACTCCCGTCCGGCCACCATTACTACCACCCCGAGCCACCGTCGATATTAGAACCGTTGACGTCGAGCCCCGCTTTGGTCTCCTCATCCGAGAAATGGTGACCGAATTTAACGCCCGTTTTCACAACTGTCCGGACGCCTACTGGACGGCCTACTACGAAAATTTCATGCAGCAATGGAAACAAAAGCTTCACCGCGAATTCGCTTTGCCATCAGCGGAGTTCCAGGCCAAAGAAGCTCGCATGAAAAAGGCGATCGAGTACCGCATCAATGCCAAAGCCGCAGCAGGGGCCAGGAGCCGGACGTGATTGTATGTGATAAGTTTTAACACCACCCGCTCCCTTCACCCCATAGTCCAATTAAAGGGGGAGGTATGTAACAGAATTTAATTAGCATAAAAGTATATACGATAAATACATACATAATATTCTATTCGTACCCTTAGGCTATTATTTTAACTCTTTATTATCAGATTATTTTAATCCTCACGATTTCGGAAGACATACATCAAATCCAAACTCTCTGTCATAACGCACCTTCAACATCCGTTTCAAGTCTACTAATCGCACGTGAACTCCCTAAAATCTAGTCAGTACAAAGGCAAGCCGCCTCCAAACGCACGTGAAGTCATTAATCTACCATTTCCGTTTAGCACACAAATATACAAACTCAACCTCCTAAAATATCCAAAAAGGCACGACTACTCTCGAGCCCTGGGGCACTTTGTCTCGTATAAAAGTTCTCCCCCACAACCCTCGGACGGATTCCCTCTCTCTCGAGTTACGAGTTATTCACGTCGTTATCCAATCAAGATCCGTCCGATTTCGTTTCTGTGCCAATATCAACGTTCGTCCTTTTTTAATTATTCTTTAATTAATAAATTTCC
>JAVLUZ010000853.1:96479-245881 GCA_036768485.1 Mermis nigrescens
AGCAATATATACACTTCCACTGAAACATTTGGCGCAAAGCACCGGAAATTTTATAGAATTTATGCTGAATAAAAGCCACATAGACGACCTTCTAGATTTAGAGGACGACAATTTTAGAGTCAAATAATCTTGACAACTAAGTTAGGTCAAAATGTTATTTAGAGTTTCTTAAAAAGAAAAAATAAATATTTACTTTATTATAATCGCAAAAAATATGTCGTTCAAAATAGCCACGCTTCAGCATTCATTCAAGCTCGACTCTACTAAAAACTTTTTAATTTTCTTTATATTCAATTCTGGTCATTGCATTGAAAAACAATACAGTAAATAAATAATCCTGCTAAAACAAATAAATAAATATAAAAATAAATAATTAATAAATAATTTGTCATATTCATGATGCCTTATTTAAAATTGGGCGTCCAGAAGACAGAAATTATACAAAAACGATAAATCTGGTGCGGAGCTCCTAAAAATTTTGGGCTTGTTGGCTCAAAAGTTCTGACAGTCTTTCAAATGCATTTAAGAATTTACACATTGCGGTTTTTCTCCTCCGGGGGACTCTTACAGTAAATAATCTACATGCAGAATATTGGAGGACTGGTCCCACACTCCCCTATTAGATACGTGCCTGCTGAAACATAGGAATGATAAATTTTGCTGTCAAAAAATAATTATTGAGGTAAAAATATACATAGCTTCCATCCAGACCGACAAAAATCTAAATGAATATAATTAATGTGGAAAACTTATTACGAAGACCGATAGGATATAAAAATATCATTACAAGATCTCTATTCTCCATCTCTCATCTAGTAAGTTAGATTGATTTTTCGAAAAATGTTGCGTCAAAGTGATTTTAAATAAAAATAGACAAAGTAAAAACGCCGAAAAAGCGGTATTTCGCACGTAAATGGTAAATTTTTGGACCAATTTTGACTGTTTTTGGAAAAGTTAGGGTACCGCCCCCCTAGGAAAATCCTAGATCTGCCTCTGCTCGCACATATACTAAATTTCGACTTATAAACTAATAGTTTGGTGATAATAACTTTTCTGTGGCATAAGTACCACAAAATGTACATTTTGTAAAAAAACAAAAACTAAGAAAAACTGTAGGCACATGTCAAACAGACCATATGGTACAAGAAATTGGTGAGCAGCGCCGAAAATTGTTTGAATTTTCATAAACAGAAATGTCACTTAGTGTCTATTTGCTGAATGGGAGCCTGAATAAATGCAAACGATTATGGCGAATGCCCATTACCCAGTAAATTTTTCCTTGCTTGGTGTTTTAAGGGCCCTCGGGGGCCCCTTGGGGCCCTGTGCGGTTGCACACTTAGCACATGCCTAAGACCGGGCCTGGGCATACTGCCGATGAAAATTCTTAACATTTATAAGTGAAACAGACTTTAGTGGTCATTTTGTCTTCGTTAACTCGTTTGATTTGAATTGCAATTGGAGAAGTCTATCTCTGAAATATGCCTAACTGAAGCAACAATTATGCTACCTGCTACTGTGCGTCGCTAGCAAGTGAATTATACCGATGTATACATATATAGTTTTGCATGCAAAGTTATTTTACCGTAAGTAGGCTGTCAAGAAACCATTTTCTTAGCTAATCGCATGAGCGGTGTAAACTTAAACTCGACTTTACTTAATCCCTTATATAATTAAGTAAAATTATAATTGGACGAATCCCGCACGAAATAATACCTACAATGCATGAAAACGATCGGTAATCAAATAAAGCTCATTACAGTAACTCGAACTTTTTCACTGCTTGACAGCCGACTCGGTTTACTCCGTAATCCGTCGCCCAATGGAGAAACCGGTTAGTAAAGTAAGGCAATAAGACATTTGCTTATCGCGCGATTTCATGCACCAGCTTAAAAAACTGGGCTATACTATAGTCTGTAAACTAAAGTTATAGTTGTCATATTCTACAGTGTATTACGTTTTGGGGAGAAGTTTGCCATTGTTAAGCCGCATTCTGCTTCAGAATTTTAAATCACTTTTGTAGCGCGTGCGGAAAAATTCAAAAGAAAACCGCAAGATGAAACAGACTACAAGTTAAAGAGTATAGGTACTATAATTATTCGACTTGCTCATTAATTTCAATTTTGCTTTGCACTTGTACAATTAAAGGCATATATATATATATATATATATATATATATATATATATATATATATATATATATATATATATATATATATATATATATATATATATATATATATATATATATATATTTATATATATATATATCAGAGATAAGACTTTTCCAATTGCAAAAATCAAACCAAACCAGTAGACAAAGAAAAATCGACCAACAGAATATTCCATTTCTACATGCCACCGCACAACTATTGGTTGTTTTGGTTTGTATAACCGCTTTGTTTTGACTTCGCAATCGGAAAAGTCTCATCTATAAATGAAATATGCATTTAAAACGCTTTTGCCCTGCACTGCGATTATAGGTGAAGTCTTAGAACAATTTTTTTATCGTATTCGCGGTTAATATCAAGAGATTGTAGTCAAAAGTTAGTAAATAAAGCTGAGAACAATACTATTTAAATACCTATGTACACATCGCAAAGATTGTGTGACAAGACAATGTATTACTAATATTCGCCTCTGTGTACATAAATAAGTACATACATATATGGATGGAATTCGGAACACTGATCCTTCATTATTCATCCCTTCTTCGCCTTTACTTTGACTACAGACATCAGTCCTATCTCAGGCGTTGCAGCAGCTTCCTTGGTACCCAGACCTAATTTAGGTCCAGCTGCTTTAGGACCGGGCGTAATAAATCCTAAAAAGGTGCCATTTTTATGACGACTTTGTGAGCACAGAACATTTTTCTAGCTACTTGGAAGACTGACAATCGTTTCTCAAACAATTAATAGACTATATTAGATAAGACTAGAATAAAATCAACTTTTGAAGAAAAAAATTTATGTACATGTTTCATAAAATTGATGTCTCAGGTTATGTCAAAAATATTGCTCAATACGGCAAATATGGTCTACTCCGAACACAAACGAACACATTTTGTGATAGATAAAAAACATGCTGAGCTGAGTCGGACAAAAAACTTTTATTCGTCGGAAGCAAATATTTCAAAAATTGCAGCCTTTTCGAGATTGCACTTCCCCAAGCGGACCAAAGGAAATGAAATTTGTGAAAATGGAATAATCAAAAATATTAAAATAAAGCATATTTTCTGATAAAGTCAAATATCCTGAGCTCAGAAAAAATAATTTTGATTCGATCCCTACAGTTTGAAAAGTAACAGTCCATTTGAAGATTAAAGCTATCTAGCCCATGGGGTACCAAAGAAAACAAAAAGAATTTTTCAGTCTTTTGGCCTATGAGGGTATACATGAGCCTAAGCTGCTATACAAAAGGTTGGAATCATAACCACACGTGTTCTTGGGGGTTTGGGGGTTTGACCCCCAGAATGGCAAGTGACCCCCGCAAAATGGCTGCGACGACCCCCAGAATTATCTATTTTTTGTAAAAGTTGGTGAAACTTGTAAAAAGTGTCCCTTTAAGCGTTTTCAGCCCATTGTCGGCTCAAAAATCTCAAATTTTCAGCATTTCGCGCCATAAACACATTTTTTGACCATATTTTGTTCAATTTACTCAATTTTTAAAAATTTTTTTCATAATTTTATGACGTGTACCCATCGGTTTTTAGCCCTAAAAAGGCAGTTTTAAATAATTTCTAGGCTGACCCTCCCAGAATTCCCATGCTGTACGATCATAACCACAATATGTATCTACCCTCGTGGCTGAGTTTGCCATAAGTTTTGTACACCAGCTCAGGCTACGGATGTACATATAACTATAGTCTGTTTAACATAACTTCGTGCATAAATTCTAAGAATTTTCGACGACAGTAAGCCGAGGGTTATTTTAATTATATATCAGATCCATGCTGATAAGCGAATCTGTCAGCTTATTGTCAGAGATAGTTTTAAAATTTATGAAGGAAGTTGTGTGAAACAGACTATAAGCGTGAGCTTAGATCCATAAATAATAGGAAGCATTATTCAGACACTAGCTTCCAAGCACACTGTCAAGACGCAGTGTGATAGATCATTAAAAACAAATACTAAGTATGTTTACTATAATAAAAATAATTTGAAAAAATGACGGCTGTAACTTTCGAGCAATCACGGCCCAATCAAAATTCTTATTTTTTCGAATTCAGCACATTCGACCCTATCGAAAAATATGTTTTATTCGATAATTTTGAAGCAACTCATAATCACAAGTCTTATTTTTTATTTGGAAAAATTTGATTTTCAAATAAAGATGAATTTTAAAAGTTAGCATTTTCGGACGAATAATTCATCTTTTCTGAACTTGGCACATACGACTTTATGATAAAGCACCTTTTCTTTTGAGAATTTGAGTAGCCCATATTATCTACATCAGCTAATTTCGCTCGCCTAATGAAGTAAAAACTGCCAGAAAAATCCAAGCTCATCGGTAAATGCACGATACTCCCTTTACTATAGTCTGTTTCACATAACTTCGTGCATAAATCCTAAGAATTTCCATCGACAGTAAGCCGAGGGTTGCAATAACTTTATATCAGATGAATGCTATAATCGCTATCTGTCATCTTATTGTCGGGGATTGTTTTCAAATTTATGGCCGAAGTTGTGTGAAACAGACTATAATGAATAGATGAAGTTTTCAGTGCCTACGTGCAAAAATAGATTAAAAAGTTATGCCAGAAGCAAACAAGTTTTAGCTTTTTACCCGGGTGATCAAGAGAAAGAACACATTATGCATCTTGAAGTAAGTATGTATGTGTTTGTGGCTTAGTTCTAAATTTTCTTTATCACTACGAAGAATTTGACATGTCGAGTGCCAAAACCTTTAGTTTAGGGTGGTCGGTCAATATAGAGTCAGCTGAGGGATAAAAGAGTAGTACGGGAACCGGCTCTTATGAAGCCTAGTAGCTATCCAATTTTTAAAGTTTTTCTTACATTAAAAATATACCTACATATGATATGAGCTTTGTATTTCTTATATGAGTGTTTATCAAGATGTGAGTGCGGAAAGAGAAGCCGCCAGTAACGCTAGAAATCAAGGTGCATGACATCTGGTAAGTATCTGATTCGCTGTTCTGTATCACAGCATTTTAGCAAGAAATATACATTAATATAGTGTTAGTCCTAGTTCTGTCTTCTACTGATATGGTTTTCAGCAATGTTAATCAATATCTATCCCGTAAGCCTGGGCCCGGTTTTCATACGTTCAGGCTTAAGCCATACTTCATTATTCAAAGATACGCGGTCAAGTTTAAGCCTGGCTTAAGCCGACTTTCATGTGCGCAGGCTTGAGCCAGGCTTAAACCTAACGTTAATGTTGAAACATACGACATCAAAATTGAATAATTCATGTTTATCATGAAAAGGTTCAAGCCTGGCTTAAACCACACTTATAGGAACCGGACGCTGATTTTCTTCCTCGCTTGTTTGGTTTTGTATAAAGACCAATATTAAACCCCTCAATTCGACTTAAACGCACAAGGATAAAAATTCGTATCAATTTGGAAATCTAAAAAGCTTCAAAAAAAGGAAAATTGCTAGCGCATTCGTCAGTTCACCCGGCACAGTACATTATAGCTACTAGAAAGCAAATCGGAAAACCAAAAAAACATTGAAAATGTGTACATACATAATCACAAAATTATTAAAATTACAAATTGCCAATAAAATCTGAAGTATTTTGACAATCCTGGGTTCAATCAAATTTATTTTCTGCGCCTTCTCTTTATATTTTTTGTATGTTGAACGAAAAACTGGATTATATGATACCGCCTATGCGAATTAGCAGAAGTTACATAAACTAAGGCCAAACATCGGATGCGCGGATCAGGGCCCAGTTGCAATAAACGTACTTAAGTACGAGCTGGTGCTTAAGTAACAGTTTAAGCAACAGACTGTTGCTCAGACAGTTGCAATAAAATTGGAGCTGCTGCTTATCTTAAGCACGTGCTTTTAAGCACATACTTAAGCTTGTGCTTAATTTTGGACTGTTGCAATAAAGTAAGCACATGCTTATCTTGGTCCGAGCTGATGCTTAACTTTATGAGTGGTCGGAGGCACTCATAAGTACCAGATTGGCCGCGTTGAATAATATTTTCCATGAATTCGCAGACACATTCATTAGATATTTTTGCTGAAAAATCATGTAAAATATGCGAGAAAAACTTGATCTATTGAAATTACGGGGCGGTGATCATACTTGTGCATATACAGAACGGAAATTCTGGGAGGTTTGACCTCAAAATTTTTAATAAGTGCCTTTTTGGCTCACGATAGATACGTGTCAAAAACGTTCCAATTTTTCACACGATGTTTTTTTCTTGCTAGAAAGTGATGAAGAAAAATTTAATATTATTTAATATAATTTAGTCAAAACTGACTACAAAAATCGACACTTTCGGACTAAATAAAAGATCGCTTAAAACGTAAAACAAGTCGTTTTCGACGAGAGTCTGATAACCAACATTCTACGAGGTGAAAAATTTTTGCGGGGGTAGAGGGGGCTAGGCTAACCCCAAGATTGTGTACGGCGGTGTCTTGATTTTGTTCATTAAAGATATACATTTTTTTGTTAGAGGATTTTTTAATTTTTAAGTTCATTTTTGAGCTTAATTTGGAAAGTAAATTCGACATTAAGAATATTTTTTCAGAAAGTGTTCAAATGTTATATAGAAAAACGTTCGCTATTTCGTACAGAATTATTTACTTGGGGATTATTTTCGATTTAATTGGGAAGCTAGTTCTTGTTTTTTTCGCCAGCATGAGTACTTTACGGGCGGGAAGTAATAAACTAATTATTTGTATATTACGAAAATTTTTGTCAGAAGTTGCTTAAATGCAGTATAAATAGGAAAGCGTTAGTATGCGTTATTTCGTGCAAAATTATTTTATTGGAATTGTTTTCGATTTTATTGGGGAGGGGCTAGTTCTTGTTCTTCTTACCAGCATCAGTGCGCAATGAACTAATCATTTGCCTTAGAAAAAAACAGCATTTATCATTCAGCTATTATTCTATTATAGTAATTTGGAATATTGCTGTTAAAAATATCGATGTTACATGGCGGCATTAGGTAAACAGTTTGAATAATGAGGCTTGAGTACCATTGGTGGGCAGCACCAAAGTTCTGGGGAGGGGTGTGCAAGACTTTTTCAAAGGTCAAAAAATGGCCCTAAAAATGGTGGTATGGCCGAAAACACCACTTTTCAACGTTTATCATCGAGCACTAACCATTGGCATCCAAAAATTGCGGAAAAAAACAAAAAAATTTTTAAAAAATTGAATTCTGGGGGGGTATTTTGGTTTTTGGGAGAGGTGCATACCCCCGAACCTTCCACGCCCAGGTATGTTCAGTACCAGCTATCTGAGGTCAGTTGATGGGCAAGAAAGATGCGAAATTCTTTGCTTTACTAAGCCGCAATAATACGCAAGGTGTAATTTAAGCGAGAGTATATTAGACAATCTTATTTCACTGCTGAAGTGTTCAGCTACGAGAAAATGCGTTTTTGACTGTAAATTTGATTTCCGTTCGGCCCAAGTTTTGCCCTGTTTCTCATAAAAATATTGTTTTTGACATGCTCAATTCATTTCAGTCAAGCTATTAGGGTCATATGCAATTTCCTTTTCATCAGGAGGAAGGATCAGTCAGTGTTTTTTAAATTAAAATGCTTTGAAAGATGCTAATTCACAGTTTCTGGTAAATCAAATGTTTTTTTGCAAATAGATTTTGATTTTTTCCCTGTCGTTTGCTTGGCTCCATCTTTCACAGAAAATTTACCATTTTCTTATTCTTGGAGGTCTTAATCCCCAAACTTTAAAGTTTACGACTGACGGCATTTTTCTCTTTTAGGGAAAACAATTTGCAAGTCATTATCAAATCCTCAACGCACGACCAGAGTGAAAAAGATAATTTTTTATGTTGTGCATGACAATTTGAAAGCATTCTTTGGGCCTTTATAAAAAATTGAATAATACATTTGGGCTGAGGAACCAACTTTCTTGAATCCGAAGAGCCAGGCTTACGAGCTTATTGATCGGATAATGCTTAATTTTTCGTGGAAACATAATGTCAAAATTTTTCCGTTGTCTTATAGAAGAATGATGTTGTATTTTTATCATAAGAAGCGCCAACAAAGTGACAAAAAATCTAAAAATCCTCGGGGAAAAGCTAAAATGGACAAGCATTATTATCGCTTTCTTTTGGCTCAAGAAAAAACAGAAACTAAATTCACAACGAGGAGTTTTGAAACAAAATATCTGAATTATTGCTTTAATAGAAAGTAAAGAGGATGGATCAGGACAAAATGGGAAGAACAAAGGGAAAGACAAAAAATATATAAATAAATAAAATAAGTTATTGATGTAAAAAAATGACTTAACAGAAAAACAAAAAAGTGTTGATTTAATCTTAAATGAAACGTGTACCAATTGCAGTCGACCTGTTACAGTATTTATGTCTTGCAAAAGACTATATATATAAATGCTTTAAAATATGAAAAAAATAATACGGAAATCGGGAAACCGATAACGTAAAATGCGAGTATTGTTGCAGGCGTACCCTCGCCTTGTGAAATAATTGAAATAAGGAAACATATAATGCAAGAGTGATCAATCAATTTACCAAAATACGAGCACATGCACAAGCTGCAAACTAAGGCGGATATTAAATTTTAGGACAGTAGGTTGAAGTATCAAAATTAAAGTAAAATTAATAGTCCAAAATTTAGCGATTATTCCATAGAATTATTACAATCTTTCTAGCTAACGTTATTTAAAAATATTATCGCAACTGTATAGCGTAATTCCCACGTTTTGTGTGGCTTTGGGACTTTTCCCAGGAAGGAGCGGTATTTTTCTTTGATTTTAATGATATGCATGGCTCGACTGACGGGATTTTTCGACATCAACCTCATTTGCACATTTTTCAGACAGCGTCTGGCAGGAGTAAATATAGAAACTGTTGCTTAAGTTAGGCACGAACTTAAGCATGTGCTCCTAAGATTTAAGCACGTACTTATAAGCACGTGCTAGGTTAAGCACGAGGTCAAAATTTTTATTGCAACCAAATTAAGCAGATGCTTATCCTAGCATGTGCTTAAGCACTTTAAGCATGAACTTAATCAAAGCACGTGCTTACGATATTGCAACTGGGCCGAATCTGGAGTCAGAACTGAAGGACTAATCGAAGCAAAATTCAAGGCAGAATACGAATAAACATGGTGGTTTTTACAAAGAGTAAATTACTTTAGATTATGCGCAAGTCGTAAAAGCTGTTTTGCGCTATTTCAATACTATCACATTTGAGGCCATTATTTTATTCCTTCTTAAACCCTCATTTCGGGTTGACCAAAATGACTTGCCATGCCGTATGAACCAGATTTCGAACAACCGCACACGAGCTAGACTTATGCAGACCTCCCCAGAATTTAGTTGCTGCCCATAAAGGTATGCCTGAGATTCGAAAAAAGTATGTTTTAAATCACTTTCTTTGACAATCTTCAAAACGTTATGATTTTATTATATTTTATTATATTTTTATTATATATTTTATTATCGAACTTTGCTGTCCCCAGCCAGGACCTGATTTACAGCTCTTTTTGAAAGATGCTTTGGAAGTCGAATCGAAAAAACCAAATGCAGTCTTGTTCGGCTTAGGCGACACGGACGACGATCTGGATGCAGTAAGAAGATTAGTTTCAGAAAATGGTAACGAATATCTTAACTTGAAAACTGATTCTATAATTCGTGTATTTAGAGATGGTCCTGCATATAATAACAAACCGCGTTTCTTGAAAGTCATATGTTCTAATCCTCAGGCTAAGAAAGATTTTATATCTATGATAAATAAGTACTTAAAAACTGATGGTTTACGTGCTCGTCCTGATTTATCTTATCTACAACGTCAACGCGCCCGCGAGCTCCGTGAAAAATATAATGATTTGCCTGATAAGGAAGGTTATTACATCGATTACAAGGCCGATTGTATTAAAAAACGCAGAATTGATTCTCTTACATTTAAACCAAGATCAAACATTGCTGACTGCTAGGGATTGGGCTGTGTAAATTCTCTAAAGGCTACTTTAATTAATGTTCGTAGTATAAACAATAAAACTGTATTTTTGGATTCGATTCTTGAAAGGTACGATCTTGTTTTTATTACCGAATCATGGCTCAACAAAGATACTCCCGATGGTAGCGTTTTCTATAATTCAGACTTTCAAGTTTTTCGAAAGGATAGAGCTTATAAAGGCGGTGGTGTTTGTGCTTTGGTTAGAAAATCTATAAAAGTTAGCATTTTTAGTTTTCCAAACGAATATAGCCTGGCTGAATCCTTAGTTCTAGATCTCTTTTCTAAAAACACTGTTCTGAGAATAATATTAATTTATCGTTCTCCTCATTACGACTTCAACCAGACAAAAACGGTATGTGAGCTCCTTGATTATTGTCTTCGAGACAACTATCCTACTGTGCTCCTAGGTGATTTCAACTTTCCGTCAATCAATTGGTCTGAAACCAAAATTCCATCTGACAAAAGCTCACGTCTTTTCTGGATTACTGTAACTAGTCATAATTTTTATCAATTAGTTACCGAGCCTACTCGTTCTGATAACATTTTAGACCTTATTTTTGTTAACAACATGAGCTTATGTTTTGATATTTCTGTATTACCACCATTAATGGGCACATGTGATCACAGTCAGATTGATTTTAAATTTCTAACAAATTTTGAGAAATCAAGAAATATTGAAAAAATTAGAGATTTTAATCGTGGAAATTACGTTGATTTTGCCACTTACCTTGATTATATTAGTTGGGAAGAAGCTTTCTTTGACTGCACAAATATAGATGAATTTTATAAAAAATTCCTGTGTATTATAAATGAAGGTGTATGTCTATTTATCCCTTTCAAGAGCAAATCACCAAAAAGATACCCTCTAGTCATAAAAAAATTACAGCGAAAAAAGTTAAACTTGTGGAGAAAGCTCAAAAAATTTAAAACGTCTCAATTAAAGCATGAATACAAACAAATTACTGCTTCTTTAGAAAGTGCTGTTCATGAGCATTACTGTAAAAACGAACAAAAACTCGTTGAAAAGTCAAACGTAAAGAAATTTTACAGTTACGTTGGTAAACGTTTACAGGATAAAACGCCTTCTCCACCTCTAAAGGATGAAAATGGTAAATGCATTTTTGACGAATCTAAAAAAGCTAATCTACTTAACAATTTCTTCTCTGATGCTTTCACCCTCGATAATGGCATTTTACCTGATTTACCTACACCCTTTACAGAAAGTATTATTGATCATATTTCGTGTACGGAAGACGATATTATAGCTGCTATAAAAGGTTTGAGTTCTTCACCTTCTAGTGGACCTGATGGGCTTCCAAGTATTCTTTTCAAAAAATTAGCTTATTCTTTGAAAACTCCTTTGAAAAAAATTTTTCTAGTATCCTTACTGTCTGGAACCTTACCCAAAATTTGGAAAACTGCTTTTGTAATTGCAGTCTTAAAGAAAGGCGATGCATCTTTATCTTCTAATTATCGTCCGATTTCTTTAACTTGTGTTAGCTGCCGAATTCTTGAAAAAGTCTTGAAAACTCAGTTAATGGATTATGCTAAAAGAAATAACTTGATTTCGTTTGAACAGTTTGGTTTTCTTCCTAAAAAATCATGTGAGTTGCAACTCTTGTGCTATTTAAATAAGATAATTAACAATGTAGACAATAAAGAGCCCATGGACGCTATATACTTGGATTTTGCAAAAGCGTTTGATTCCATCTCTCACAGTAAACTGGTTCTCAAATTGTCAAAATACGGTATTCAAGGTTACGTACTTAAATGGATTAAAAACTTTCTTAGTAATAGGACTCAGAGAGTTAGAATCGCTAAAAATTTTTCAAATGAGACCTGTGTTTTTAGTGGTGTACCACAGGGCAGCGTCCTGGGTCCAATCTTATTTCTGTTCTACATAAATGACATTACATCTTTACTAACTGATCATTATTCAAACATGCTTATTTTTGCAGATGATATTAAGATTTATGCAAAGTCTGAGCACTTTTTCCATCTTCAAAAATTGCTAAATCGAATTTCTGAATGGTCAGATTTTTGGCAGCTTTCTTTATCCTTACCAAAATGTCAGGTCCTTCATTTTGGTCATAATAATTCTCGAATGGTTTACACAATAAATAATAGCCTCGTCTCAACCTCAAAATCCCCTGTAAAAGATTTAGGCATATTAATTGATGAAAAACTTAATTTTACTGCTCACATAAGCAAACTTGTGAAGCAGGCCTTTCATCGCATGTCACTAATTTTTCGCTGTTTCAAAAGTAAAGATTTGACACTTCTCACAATGGCCTATAAAACTTATGTACGGCCTCTTTTAGAATATTCTACCTCTGTTTGGTCACCACATACAAAGCAAAATAATCGTAACATTGAAAAGGTTCAAAGATACTTTACTAAACGTGTCTTAGGGTGTTGTTATCCAAACATCATGTCTTATCAGGATCGACTTCAGGTATTGAATCTAGAATATCTAGAGAATAGAAGGTTATTGTACGATTTAACTATGGTATACAAAATGTTTCATTCTGCAGTTGATGTTAATGTAAATGACTTCTTCACATTATCAGACAACAACACTAGATCCACCAACACATTAAAATTAAAAGTCACTGCTCTAAAATCTAACTTGAAGAAATATTTTTTCAGTCACAGAATAATAAATGTTTGGAATATGCTCCCTGAATCAGTGGTAAACGCTTCCAGTAGTAAAATGTTTAGGCTAAAATTAGAAAATCTAAAAATGAAATATGGAGAATAAACCTTAGTCATAAGTAAGAGCACTGCCTTTATGACCTTGCACAGCAATGTTTCTTCTTGGTACGAGCTGTATTCGCATTATTGCTTTAATGTTTATTCTGTATTCTACATTTTCCGCGACTGTACATTTTTCTCTTCGTTAATGTTTCTGATGACGTATTTTCGCTGTTGCAATAAACTTTATAAACCTTATTTATCTTAATCGCTAGTAAATTAATTTACCTTTTCCTCCGCCTGGCCGAGCAACCTTGCTCGTAAGTGCTAATGATTGAGCAGGTCCCATAGACACTGATTTCTCTGCTTTGGGTGATGCCTTTGGTGCTTCTACTTTTTCAGGTTCCGGAGGGGGTGGTTCGTTAGGCGGGGCGGGCTCAGCCGGCGGCGTCTCCGGTTCAGTCGCTTTAGCCGCTTTACTTCCACCTCCACACATAATGACTGAAATACTCGGCGCGGCTTAAATGTGCGTCTGTTTGCGAAAGCTCGCTTGTAATAACCTTTATATCTGAAGTGAAAATTTTTAAATTAGTATATAATTAAATGTCATTTCTCGTACAATAACGCTTCAGATTTGATATTTTTAAACAGTCATATAAACGGTTACATTATATCTACATGAAAAATTTGTTTAATTAGGTTTGTGAATTGTTAGCAATGAGTCAATCAGGTGGAAATAAATTTGATATTTAGCCGACATCCTTTGACGGAATACAATTTTTGAAGAACATAACATTCCTATAATTATAGTTATAGTTATGTAATTTTTATACGTGCATCATGCTAGTTTACACGCTTGTTTCATTCTTTAAACTAATAGCATGCTTCTTCTTAGCTTTTGTTTTTCTGTTTATCGTTATTTATTTCTTTATTCCGTTGTCATATTGATGACTTTCTATCGCTTAAATGTAATGTATTCAAAAAATAACAAGTGGGTAATGACTTGCCTTGCCCTAAGAAAGTCGAATACAATTATTGTCAATAATTATTACTTGCCGTCTTGTTAACACTGGATCAATGATAGTATGAGAGATAAGTCAAAACACGACCATCCGTCCGACAGAAATTTGTATGGAATGAAGATATTGTGCCTATTTGTAAAGTATTCACATGCAGCAGATTAAACGCCAGTTTAAAAATGTAAAGCATAATTTAAATGTAGGTTTATTTCTTCTGTTTGATGCACGTATGCGTCCTTTGTGAGTGGAACTTATTTTTATAGTGCATGAGGCCGCTCGGAAATCAAACATTACTGTAACACTCAATTTGTTTATCGCTGGGCTCGACAAACGATCCATATTTCGCAGAACACAAGCTTGCAATTCCCTTATAAACTATAGTCTGTTTCACACAAGATTGTTGCATTGATCAGATATATTATTATCGTAATCACACCTGGGCGTGGGGGGTTTGGGGGGTATGCACCACCCCAGAAACCAAAATACCCCCCCCAGAAATCAAAATACCCCCCAGAATTCAATTTTTGAAAATTTTTTTTGCTTTTTTCGCAATTTTTTGATGCCAATGGATAGTGCTTGATGAGAAACGTCGAAAAATGGTGTTTTTATCACCATACTATCGTTTTTAAGGCCATTTTTTGACCTTCAAAAAAATCTTGCACCCCATCCCCAGAAATTTCTTGCTGCCCACGTATGATCGTAATCCGCCGGCTTACTGTGAGTAAAAAGTTTTAAAATTCATGCCAACCTTATGTGAAACAGACTATACTTATCAATAAAAAACCACAAATTTAACCTGAAACTACGAGTACGGTACGAAAACTTTTTTGATAAATTTTTGTACGAAATTTATGTGTTAGAAAAGATAGATAAATTTTTATAGTAACTTCCAAAACTCAAGCAATGGTAATGACCACAGATGCAGAGCATGGCTGATCTGAGGGGTCAGCCATTCAAAGGATGAATCAAAACATTGAGATTTCTTGAGCCAAAATGACCTGTAAGACGGGTATAAGCGCTAAAATAGCGTTAAAACTACGTTATTACAGAGTTTATGGTCAATTTGAAACACTTTTTGAAAATTTTCAATTTTCATTCACTTTTAGCCTTCCTCTAACCTCATTTTCCTGGGAAGTTTCCTCATTTTCCTGGGGTTCTAGACCCCTAAAGTCCCCGTGCACGTCGGCCTATAGTCTGTTTCACATAAGTTTGGGCATAAATTTTGAGAATTTTTTCGAATGTAAGTTGACGGATAACGATAATTACATAGGTATCAAATCTATGCTATAATCGCAACCTGTTGGCTTATTGTCGGACTGTGTGGAACAGACTATAGGTAGAGGGTGGATTTAGAGCTTTTGTGGTCAAAATGACGTCAAAACCTGCTATTAATGCTTGAATAGCGTTGAAAATATGCTAAGTTATACATTTTCCGGTCAATTATTAGCACTTTTGACGAAAACTTTCCATTTTCATTGTTTTTAAGCCTTCATTTTTATCATGAAATTCCTTTATTGAGTAATGCGCTGTAATTTTTTTGCTATCACGTTCATTGCCACATAACTGATAAAACATCTTTTTTCTAATTCCAGATATTCATTTTCAAGTGAAAACTGACTTTGTCCTTTTTTCCGAATACCCTGTGTTTTATTGAGCGACGTGTAGCTGCATTATTTTGCAGAGGTCGAAAAATACGATTCAGCATAATAGTTTTCTTTCCACAAAATTTTTCCAGCTCTACCCCGAACTCCCTTGGGGGGCGCTTGAGCGCGCCTGACTCCGCAGCTGTACAAGAGGGTGTATGTATACATACCTCGCATATCTAAAATTTTATTTCATTTTACTTTATTTTTTTATTTATTTAATTTTTTAGAATATCAATAATAATATCATTATTATTATCATAGTACTTATAGTATCTATAATTTTTTTCATTTGCTTCATTTTTCTGATAAGAGGCAGTCTAGCCGCCTAGACTGGTGCCGCTATATTACAGTGACAGTAAGAGGATTAAAGGCACGAAACTGTGATAAGCTAGTTCCTCCCTGATGACCTCGCCTTTTTTAATGATTTTTTACATGTTTTTCTGTGTATTTTCTGTATATAATCCTGCTTACTTACGCGTTCCACTTCCTCATAAAACACGTATAGTCTGTTCCACACAAGTTTGGGCATAAATTTTAGAAGCTATGTCCGACATGTCCGACAATAAGCGGACAGATTGCGATTATAGCATTGATTTGATATAAATTATCGTAATCCGTCGACTTACTTTCGAAAAAATTCTTAAAATTTGTGCCCAAACTTATGCGAAACAGACTTTAATTTCTTATAATATAATTTTTTATGGGTACACTTTTACCTATTTCTCGCGTCTTTTTGGTTTCTTTTATACTAATAACATGCTCCATTTCTACATACCTCTTTCTTCCTTTTTCTTTTTTATTTACTTTTTCATTGCTTTTTTATTTATTTATTTATTTATTTATTTATTTATTTATTCATTTATTTATTTATTTTCCCATATTTTCTCTAAATTTTTTTAGCCTTTGCTTTTTTTTGTCGTATTGATGACTTCCTATTATTTATGTTTGAGTATAACCCGGTAAAATAATTAACTGTGACTAAGTGAAGTGGCCGGGTACATGTATTTATAACAAAAATAATATTTTTAAAATTTTGACCGCTTCTCAAAAATTTTCTCATGGATCCGTTAAGTTGTGTAACATACGGCTTGCAATGCACGAAATTCCTTAACTTTTTTAACATTGTATGCTTGGCATACAAAATTCGTAACCCTTTAAATTAAAAAGTCAAAAATTAAATGAATATAGGAAGATAGGACAAAATTAAGGACCGAAGATGGCTGAAAACCATATGGTGGTACATAGGTATCGCACGGAAACTGGGCCAAATCAATAAATAACAAATGCATTCAAACGAAATGGCTTGTTATACCGACAACAGAGAGGTCGGCGAAATCACAGACATGAATTACCTCAAAACGACAATACAAAGACCATTATGAAGCTATTTATATGTCAGAAATGATTTTTCCTCTTTTAATTGATAAAATAGATTAAGTTAAGAAAATAAGGACGGACAGTCATATTTGTGCGAAAATTTCAGACTTGATTGCATAAAAATTCAAAAAATGGAAAGAAATGGTAAAATTTTATTTTTGATAGCCAAGGAAGTATACTGTTATAATTTCCGCTGAACTTTATGCACATAAATGGTGAATGGAGTCTGTTTTTATTAAACTCGACTTATACTAGACATAATATCTGACTTTTCCACCAGTCTTCTGAGCATTTTTGGCGATATACGCCGAGAATGATTGAGCTTCGGCAACCCAATTATTTTTTTCATTATTGTTGCTTGAACCATAATGTAATCTCCGCAGAATACTCCGGAAAAACACAAATTAATGGTTTGCTTTGTCAGGCAAAACAATAAATCAACACTTGAAAGCTCTTTTTTATGACTGATGGTATAAAAATAGTAGTACGGCCGCGTATCCATTAAGTTACAAAAAATACGGCCGCGTATCCATTAAGTTACAAAAAAATACACTAAAATTGTACATCGCTAATGTCATGTCTACAAGAGTACGAGGAAGAAAATAATCACAAAGAAAATTCAATAAGAAAACATCTCATATAACATAAAAAAGAAACGCAAAAACCGATAAACGCACAAAACTCGCGAAGTGGCGAGGCAAAGCCCAGAGATCTGAAAAGACAATGTGGGTAAACGGACAGAATGCTAACGCATTAGCACATCGAGACTTGAAAGAAGAGAATTTTAGAGACAAAAGAATATCAGAATCTTTCAAAGTTTATTATAAATCGAGAGATTTAGAAATATTTGATAGCTGCTTTGCACTTTTATCTATGTACATTTCTTTTGCTAGATCTGATTTCCAACGGCCAAAACGTTTGATGTCCTCATGCTTAACGCCTTTAGAGGCCGCGAATGTAGCTGCGCCAGACCGTAGGCTGTGAGTTCTGAAAAACTGAGAGTCTAAACCGACGGATTCGAAAACGGATAAAATGGTTTCTCTAGCCCTTGTATATGACAGGGTTGGTCTAACGTTTTCCGTCTGATGATAAAGACCGAAAAATAAATTCGTTAGAGTTTAGTCCTATATCAGATAGCCGAAAATAACCTTGAAGGCCTTTAAATGGGCAAGTCGCGGTTCCCGTGGCTGCTATTTATATGAAACAACCTTGCCTGTAAACGTCTGTCTTTGACGCCGTAAGGCAAATGTCCATGTGAGAATCTCGGAATTTTACGTAACATGCTCTTAATCTGAGACTTTCTGAAATTCTCATGCAACCCGCAAAGGTTATTAAAATCTATAATATTAATTTCGAGTTGTGTGTAAGTGTGTGTGTGCGTCAGGCAAAAAAATTTTTACTGGATAATTTTGTGATACTTATATTTTCACTCAATGGGTATTCTCGGGCGCTAATTACAATTTTTTGATTAAAATGGCCCGATCGGACTCCTGAAACCCGGAAACTACGGCTTTATGTAAAAGGTTTTGGTAGCTCTAGCCGATTATGCAATTGCCGCAGGGTAAAATTTTAAAGCCACCCTAGATCAACTTTTCATGCGCTATCGACTGGTGTAAACCACTTTACACTACAGTGTAAACTGATGTGATGCCGTAAGAAAAACGTGATTTACAAGTGTATTTTATCAAATATCTCAAATCGCAGCGGATAAATTTTTTTAAAGTTTCCACCAATTATCGGATATCTTATGACTGACCTTACTGTAGAATTTGAAGAAAATTCACGGATTGGTTCCTGAGATACGGGAGCCCAAAGGTACCCTATGCATAGCGTAAAATTTAGGTTTTTGTCTTTTGGCAGAAGCACAGATTGACTGTTGCTTCCAAAATTTGGCCCCTGGGGTTTCTGGGACCGCTGATTCCATATTCGCTACTTTAAATATACGATCTGGCATCATAAAACATGTATGAGACGGGCTGAAAGGAAATCACGTACGGGTACTTATAAGCATGATTAATCACTGAAAAAGAGCTTGCACCAAGTCAAAATTTTTGACCTTGTAAACCAGCGCGCGTAAAATTTAATGCGAAGCAATCGAAAGCAGCAAAGATGCGGCTTTCGAAAATACAAATCCAAATGTTTTTGCTTCTAGCGGCTAATTTAATATGCAACTTTTTGCATTTGTTTACAATGAGGGCAAAGTTGAACATTGTACGCAGTTTTGCCGTTGAGTTGCCTCATAAACGGAAGAACGAGGCAAAAGAAGACAGAGCAAAATGGAATGAGTCGTTGCTTAATGGATAGCACTCACAAAATGCACATAAAATAATAATTGAATTATATATGTAGGTAGGTACTATAAATCTTGATCCTTCTATGCACAATTCGCAAATGACCATAAACAATATGTACTGTAATTTTTATTCCATCGAGCAATAAATGTGAATTGTGAAAGTTTGTTTGTCTGTATGTCTGTTTGTTTGGGGTTGGCTCCGGCTCCATAATAGTTGGTGGGCTGACGGTTTGACCCGAGGTCGACCTACCGGAGGAAGGATCCGTAGCGACATTAAAATTTGATCAACACCACCCAGTCACCCTATACAGGGGTGGAGCGGGAGGCAGCCCTATGCTTAAGCATAGCATTTTTTGGGACATGACAGATTTTTCGCAAAATTTTAAAAAAGGAGCAAAACTCGGTTTACACTATTTTCGGGTTATGGTTCTTTCTGAATTTCGGGCTGGTCCGGACCCCCCCAGTCCCCCACAGCTACATGCCTGGCTATAAGATAGGACATGAAATAAGATACCGTGTGCTACAAGATAAGCAATGCTATACAATAGAATGTGATAGATACCTGTGCTACAGGATAGGCAATGCTATAAGATAGGACGTGATAAAAGACACCCGTGCTACAAGATAGGTAATGCTATAAGATAGGACGTGATACAAGATGCCCCGTGCTACAAGATAGGCAATGCTATAAGATAGGATGGGATATAAGAAACCCTGTGCTACTGGATAGGCAATACTATAAGATGTGACGTGATATAAGATACCCCGTGCTACAAGATAGGTAATGCTATAAGATAGAACGTGATAAAATATACCCCGTGCTACAAGATAGGCAATGCTATAAGATAGGAAGTGATATAAGATACCCCGAGCTGCAAGATACGCAATGCTATAAAATAGGATGGGATATAAGATACCCTGTGCTACGAGATAGGCAATGCTATAAGATAGGTGTGATATAGATACCCTGTCTGTGCCATAACATGCAGTGTTATAAGATAGATGATACCATCAGCTATAACATATGAGTGATATGAGATATCACGTAATATATGACACCCTTCGCTACAAGAAACAAAAAATTCTTAAAACATCAAAAATATGGTTTGACCAAAAAAATTTTCCAAAACATCCTAAAACATCGAAAATATGGTTTGACGAAAAAAATTTTCCAAAACATCCCAAAGCATCGAAAATATGGGTTTGATTAAACAAATTTCCAGAACATCCCAGAACATCAAAAGTGCTTCAAAGCATGGATGTGTCGATAATGTAATAGTGCTTTAACATATCCTGTGCTGTAAAGAGGTGTCCCAAAACATCAAAAATATGGTGTGCACCAAAAAATCTTTAAACATCCCAAAACATCAAAAAAATCGTTTTGACCAAAACAATTTTCTAAACACCCTAAAACATCAAAAATATGGTTTTGACCAAAAAAAATTTTTAAACCTTCAAAAACATCAAAAGTATGGTTTTGGACCAGAAACGCTTTTTAATATTCCAAAACGTTAAAAATATGGTTATGATCAAACAAAATTTTTAAACATCCCAAACCATCTAATGGTATAATTTCCAGAACATCCCAGAACGTCAAAAATATGATTTAGGATAAAGAATTCTCAGAACCATTCTATAACGTCAAAAATATGGATTTAATCAAAGAAATGGTTGATAAAAGACAGTTTTAAAAAATTTAAAAAATACAATATGGTTTTTACCAACAATTTGTTTAGAAATATCCCAAAAACATCAAAAGTCCCGAAAAAAAATACAAGAGACATCTCAATCCCATACAGTTATCAGGCCTAAGTTCAGCCCGGGCAACGCCGGGCAGCTCAGCTCAGCTATTATAATTCGAAAAAAATAATAAAATCTATGTACGCATAAAATAATATGAAACAGAATATATGACTTCGTGTCACAGACAAAAATATAAAAACCGCTCGCCGATCCATTGCAGAGTCATTCAATTTTTTATACTAATTACTGGTTAAGATATTATTTGTTTACAAACACTCTAGCAGATGGGGCAGCGAAGCGCCCCATTTGCTAGTCTATAATATTAATTTCGAGTTGTGTGTAAGTGTGTGTGTGTGTGTGTGTGTGTGTGTGTGTGTGTGTGTGTGTGTGTGTGTGTGTGTGTGTGTGTGTGAGAGGCAAAAAAGTTTTTACTGGATAATTTTGTGATACTTATATTTTCACAAAATGGGTATTCTCGGGCGCTAATTACAATTTTTTGATTAAAATGGCTCAATCGGACTCCTGAAACCCGGAAACTACGGATTTATGTAAAAGGTTTTGGTAGCTCTAGCCGCTTATGCAATTGCCGCAGGGTAAAATTTTAAAGCCACCCTAGATCAACTTTTTATGCGCTATCGACTGGTGTGAACCACTTTACATTACAGTGTAAACTGATGTCATGCCGTAAGAAAAACGTGATTTACAAGTGTATTTTACCAAATATCTCAAATCGCAGCGGATAAATTTTTTTAAAGTTTTCACCAATTATTGGATATCTTATGACTGGTGGAATTTTAAAGGAAATTCACGGATCGGCTTCTGAAATACGCGAGCCCAAAGGTACCCTATGCATAGCGTAAAATTTAGGTTTTTGTCTTTCAGCAGAAGCACAGATTGACTGTTGCTTCCAAAATTTGGCCCCTGGGGTTTTGGGACCGCTGATACCATATTCGCTACTTTAAATATACGATCTGGCATCATAAAACATGTATGAGACGGGCTGAAAGGAAATCACGTACGGTTACTTATAAACATGATTAATCACTGAAAAAGAGCTTGCACCAAGTCAAAATTTTTGACCTTGTAAACCAGCGCGCGTGAAATTTAATGCGAAGCAATCGAAAGCAGCAAACATGCGGCTTTCGAAAATACAAACCCAAATGTTTTTGTTTCTAGTGGCTTATTTAATATGCAACTTTTTGCATTTGTTTACAACGAGGGCAAAGTTGAACATTGTACAAAGTTGAACCCGACGCTATAAGATAGGACGTGATACAACATACTCAATGCTATACAATAGGACGTGATGTATCATACCCCATGCTATACAATACGACGTGATATAACATGCCCCATGCTATAAGATAGGACGTGATATAAGATACCCAGTGTTACAGGACAGGACGTGATATAACATTCCCCATGCTACAAGATAGGAGGTGATATACCATACCCAGTGCTATAACATATCCTGTGCTGTAAGATTGGTGTCCCAAAACATCAAAAATATGGTTTGTACCAAAAAAATCTTTAAAAATCCCAAAACATCAAAAAATGGTTTTGACCAAAAAAATTTTTTTAATTACCCCAAAACATCAAAAATGTGGTTTTGACCAAAAAAAATTTTTAAACCTCCAAAAACATCAAAAGTATGGTTTTGGACCAAAAAATTTTTTTAATATTCCAAAACGTTAAAAATATGGTTATGATCAAACAAAATTTTTAAACATCCCAAACCATCTAATGGTATAATTTCCAGAACATCCCAGAACATCAAAAATATGATTTAGGATAATGAATTCTCAGAACCATTCTATAACGTCAGAAATATGGATTTAATCAAAGAAATGGTTGACAAAAGACAGTTTTAAAAAATTTAAAAAATACAATATGTTTTTACCAACAATTTGTTTAGAAATATCCCAAAAACATCAAAAGTCCCGAAAAATAAAAAATACAAGAGACATCTCAATCCCATACAGCTATCAGGCCTAAATTCAGCCAGGGCAACACCGGGCAGCTCAGCTAGATATAAAACATATAAAAACCGCTCGCCGATCCATTGCAGAGTCATTCAATTTTTTATACTAATTACTGGTTAAGATATTATTTGTTTACAAACACTCTAGCAGATGGGGCAGCGAAGCGCCCCATTAGCTAGTCAGGGCTAAGTTCGACTAGAGCCAAGGTCGTTATTATGGCTAAGAATGTCCATAACTTTCCTGATGTGTTCTAATGAAATGGGATGTTTCCTGTTCTGGAACTGTCGAACAGTCCGTCGGAATGCTTCGATTACTGCCGTACACAGAGAGTCATTTTGAAGATAAGTTTTTCCGCACACTTTATGAAACCATGCTACGGCGTAAAATGTTTATGAAATGCTTGATGATGACAATTTTTTGTCTACAAGCTGTGCCAGAAAAAAAGCGAGCTGCTTATTATCGGCCGATAGAGGTGAAATTCCGCGTCGCGTGCACCAGATTTGCCATTTAGTGAATTTTCGTAGGTATGAATTTGAAAGTGTGGGAGAGTGGGATTTTAAAATAAGGCGAATAAATTTGTACAAATCGTTTTGGTCCACGCCCTTGATCGAAAGCAGAGACGCATTGGCTTTTGCGAGGAGACCTGAAAAGTTTGGGAAATTTCAGTGGGAGGGGGTGGGGTGGGAAATTTGAGGATCAAGAACCAAAAAACAGAGTAAAAAAGGTTTGATGCAGTAAACTCGAGAAATTCCTAGGGAAATAGGCCGTAGTTGCACTTAAGCGAGCGAAAGTGAGCGCTATTCAGTTAAGTGTACATGGAAAGTAGGCTCCGCCTACTTTGCTTAAATAGCTAAGTCTTAGCTTACACCTGTAGGTAGATACATATGGATTCAATGAAAACTCACGTTATATTAAAACTATTTTATGCACCGTCAAATAAGTACATACTATCAAAGAAAAATGCTCTGATGGAACAAAAAAGATGAATATACTTGGAATTGCGGATTATTAAGTATGTAAAAGGAGGGGACTAGGAAAATTTACCTAAAGTCGCAAAATCTGCTAAAAATCACACTTTCTCTAAGCAACGCAAAAAATCGAAGTGTATTCTGCGGCCAACAGATTAAAATAATTATCTAACCATAAAATGATTGAAAAAGCAGCACATATGGGCAATGATGTTGAGTAAACTAACAGTCTTTCTAAGCCAATTGAATGAATGGTTTCAGTAGATACGCGTAAGTTGACTTGAAACAGACTAAATGTTTGTGTGCACTAATCAATCAGCCTCTGCTTTGCTTGCTTTAATGCTCAAAACAAAATAAAACAACTTTAAATACAGTACCACTTAGTTTTTTATCAATCAGGATACGAAGCTAGTCAGCATTGCTACTTGCCAGCAATTTTAAAAAATAAACATTACAGATTTCGTTAATACACTCTTATCTGAAACTTTGAACATTATTTAAAAAAGACACTTTTTTAGAGGCTGCAGAATATACTTCGATTTTTTGCGTTGCTTAGAGAAAGTGTGATTTTTAGCAGATTTTGCGACTTTAGGTAGATTTTTCCTAGTCCCCTCCTTTTACATCCTTAATAATCCGCAATTCCAAGTATATTCATCTTTTTTGTTCCATCGGAGCATTTTTCTTTGCTAGTACACTACTTTTAATAAGCGTGTTTCAGTACATCAGTCAGTAAACACATACAGTAACAAGCCACAATAATGACAACAGTCCAAAAACGCGAAAAGCAATGTTGTTCTTAACATCAGCATTATCCTTTTTAAACAAGACAACCTTACATTATTTAAACAGATCAAAGTTTTTCAGCAAAAACTCAACAACTTTACGCAAATATCAAGTGTAAGGAACACTAACGCTCAGATTTTGAAGTAAAATAAATTTGTAGTATAAACCACATATTAACAATAAATGAATAGTGCAAACTTTACACAACTACTAGGTGTAGAGAAAACTAACAGTCAGATTCCTAATTCCGATTTAACGTAGGACATTTTGCAAAAAATTAAGCTTCCGCAAGGCTCTAGAACTAAAGTTAATATGCAGTGTAAACCTTACACAACCACAGAGTGTAAAGAAGACTTCAGTCGGATTCGTAATTCTAATATTACTCAGATATTGCGATAAAGATTTATGAAAAAATTGAGTCTCCACAATTACCCGAAAACAAATAAACATCAGTTGCAAACTACTTTACACCACTGTTGAGTTTAAGCGAACGCGCTCAACTAGCGTCTCACATTTGATTCCTGGTTCATTTTTAGACTTTAGAAAAAGTCAAGCTTCTCCAAGGCTCTAGAACTAAAGTTAATATGCGGTGTAGACTTTACACAACCACAGAGTGTAAAGAAAATTTCAGTCGGATACGTAATTCTGATATTACTCTGATATTACGATCAACATTTATGAAAAAATCAAGTCTCCACAATGGCCCGAGGACAAATAAATATCACATGTTAACCACTTTACACCACTGTTGTGTGCAAACAAACTGGCGTATCACATTTGGTTTCTGGTTCATTTTTAGACTTGAGGTTATGTCCAGACTCATGACCCAGAACTTGACAGAAAAAACCAGACAGAAACACGTTTAAGTCCCCCATTTTTTGGCTTCACACCTCCCGAAAAAGCTAAATACTGATGTAAACAAACGCAATTCGCTGTAACGCGTACCCCTTAGAATGCATTTTATTTTTTATTTTTATCCAATTCGACCTCGCCCGACTTCTGAACAGAGAAAGTAACGAACAAAAATGTACAAATACGTATTTTTCCACTGTCTACCACATTGTAAACTTTAAAAATCTGAACCTAACGCCCTATTGAATGTAAATCAATTCGGTTTGGGCCAGCTTGTTGCCCTTTGATTGTAGTACGTTTGTATGTGCCAAACTCTTGTTCCGCAAAATATTTGATATGATTTATCAATCAAAATACGACCTCAGATTTCAAACTTTACACCCCATAAATAACTCAATATTAAGTTCTTTTGAACGCGGCTTGCTTCGACGTGTAGCCATTAGAAGTTACTTTATTTCTATTTTATTCAATTCACCCCAACTCTTAACCAGAAAAGTTGGCAGAGAAATCCTGGAAAAAATTTGTTTTTTACTCATCCACTAGAGTGTAAAGTTTAAAACCCTGGTACTAAGTGCGTATTGATTGTAGAAGAGTTTGCTGGTAAGCAAAAGATAGCCCTTGATCCGTAGTACATTTCGGTCAGAAAAAATTTCCTAAAACTCATAACCGGAGTTGTTGGCAGACATAAACAAGTCGAAAACTCGGCCAAAATGTGTCTTTTCACCCCCATATTTTCGCACTCTTTACACTCCCATTCGAGAACTGAGGCGAAATTCAAAAAACAACAAAGTGTTATCTGCAGAACCTAAATAAATGAATAAGTCAAATAAAGTGCATGGTTTTGCCGAAAGAAAAAAATAAAAAGTCAGCATTCAGAAGATTCGAACCATCATACTTTTCTTAAGACAGCACCCGAGAACGGATTTGTCAACCACTGCGCCAACTCGACCTTTCGGCAGATTTCAAATTGATTATACTATTTTAGAAAATATTCATCATTCTACTGAAGTTTAAGAATAGTGCATTTATGATGATAAAAATAATTATTCATTAAAGACGAGTCAAAAACCTCTAAAATAAGAAAAATCTGATCAAAAATATGCAATACGGAGTTATCTATCGGCATTAGAAAATAGATGTAGATATATTCAAAGTTCACCTCTTCATACCTCAACAAACACTGGCTGTAGAAAAGTTTAAAGGTCAAATTCGTTATTCTGACCTTACGGAGATAATTTTTAAAAAAACTTCATCATCTACGACGCTCTGGGCGCAAAAATGCTTCTCGGTGTAAACTTTACACCTATGCTAATACCGCAATATTGGGTGTATAGAAACAAAATGAACTGGGATTTGTAACGCTGAGGTCAGGGCACCTTTTAAGCATAATTAGCATGTACCGCCTACTTAGCTGAGTGGTTGAAGAAATATCGTTTTTCGTCTCGAAACCTTTACACTAAAACGATCATAGATCAAGAAATATTGCTTTGAAAGAAAAACAAAACAATTCGGTTTTGAGATTCTGTAACCCACTACATTATAAAATCAATTGGACTGCACAGAAACCAAAATTGAGTTAGATAAGCTGAAAACAAGCAAAGAGTAAAAAAGCCGTATACCTTACATTTTTGTGCAACAACCATTGAGTGTAAAGAAATTTTAAGGTCAGATTCGTAATCTACAGCTCGGGGGCAACATTTTTAAAAAAATTTGGCCCTACGCTAATTATTCGATTTTTTGGTTTACACTTTACACACACTCATTGCTAACTCGGTATTGAGTGTAAACAAAAAAAGACCGGCATCGAATTTTTTAATTATCCATCGATTAAAAAAACTGCACCTCCCAGATGTGTGCCGTAATAGCTGTGAGGGGGATTCAAAAATTTCGCACTCGCTGTGAAAAACATATAAGGAAAAAGGATGACCAAGTATATTATAGGTAGCGCTATCGCGCAACCTATGATATGTCCGACAATAAGCTGACAGATTGCGATAATAGCATTGTTTCGATATATAACTATCGTAATCCGTAGGCTAATTACTTCCAAAAAAAATTCTTAAAATTTATGCTCAAGCTTATGATAAAAATACTAAAGAACTTCATTTTAATCGAAAATCCTCATCTACTGAACGGATTTGGTCAATTTTTTAATGTAAAAATGCGTTTTAGAGAGCCAAAATATCAAGATTCATTGATTTAATCTCATACTTGTCGTTGATATCAATTTATTATTATAAATAATATTATTAATTTATTACCTATTATTATTATCATAAGTAGCAATCATTTGTATCGTAATGTCTTCGCAACCTATTCAACTGCGTCTGTAGATCCAGAGGTCCTGTCTTGCACACATGTAAAACAAGTTTCGGGTTTACTATAATAAATTTGAAAAGCGAGCAAAAGCGTACAAACCAGGGTTGCAGGGTTGCCAACATGGCCGGAAACCGGACATTTATGTCCGGTTTTCAGGCTTGATGTCCGGTTTTGGCCGGTCGACGGTCATGGCCGGTTTTCGATGTCCGGTTTTTTAAGCAGTTGGTCCGCTTTTGGCCGGTTTTGAAATTTTGTCTGAATCAGGTTATTGCCATGCTGCATGTTCTTGTTTCACATTTGCTTACTGTAGGAAGTACAACATACACACCTACACTGGCTAGTGGCTAATCATCCGCTCCGCATACCTTCTCAATATCGCTCGAACACATTAAGTCGTCAAATCACTTGCTATTCAGTCAGTACTCGCCTCATGTTGTGTCTTTGTACTTTATGTAATTCTGTACTTTGTTTGTCACTCGCTATTGGTTTTTTACCTATGTAAAGTGATCGCTGCTTTTCAGGGTATAATTCTAGTCAACTATGCCATCACTGGTTAAAAAGAAACGCAAGTCCGGAACTCATGCATTTGTCAAGTCTTGGCTTCGGGAACCAAATTTCAAATTGTGGCTAGTAGAAAGCTCAGACAGTTCTGCTCACTGTAAATTATGTTCTGCTAATCTACGCCCAAAACGCAATGCTCTTCTTGATCATGTTAAAACGGCCAAGCACATTAAAGCCATTAGTGACTTTGAAAGTTGTGAACACCTGCGCCCATTAACGAGTGCCCTCGGATTTACATATCGAAAAGAGCAGGCGAGCTCTACTGCGGCAGTTAAGAAAGCTGAATTAAATTTAGCAGTATTTATCGTTGAACATTCCTCTATACTTACAATTGATCATCTCGGTGAAATGGTTAAGTGGTTATCGCCTAATGATTTGGTTGTTGGAGACATTAAGGTGAATAGGCGCAATTGGCTTAATCATACTTACTGCTTCCAGAATACAGGGTGGCTTACTTATTTAAAACCGATTTTATTTTAACCCATTGTTCTCAATTTTAACGAATTTGTTTCAGTTAGGAGAACAGTCATGAAGAATTTATTAATGTAAAGTATCATTGAAAATTGATGAATACTACCTTATATAAATCTGACCAAAGTTTGTTTGTCAACAGCTGATTTTTTAAAAATTATATTCTAATTTTGATATAAGCCTTAAATCCTTGAATGTTGAACTTTTTTGATGTCTGTTTGTTTAGTTGCACCGTACGAAGTGTACTGCTTTGATCACGTCGGTTTTAAGTCCTGCACTGCGGGCCGAGTTGATTGAAGATGTTCGTAAGAGCGTGTATTTTTCGTTAATTGTTGATGAGTGTACTGACGTGTCAGCGCTTTCAAAACATTACTTCATTTGCATTGTCTGCTTTAAGTCTTCCCTTTTCTAATGCTAGCGTTGAACGTGCTTTTTCTGTATTAAATTTGCTGAAGACCAAACTACGAAATCGCTTAGATGTCAAAACTACTGATGCTTTATTACGTGTTCGTTTTTTACTATGTTGGAAGGACGAGAATTGTTGCACCTTTACTGTTACTGATCCAATGCTCAAATTATTTAACACTACAATGTACGGTCGTAGCATTTGTGATGATGATATTGTATGCCTTGATGAATCCTTATCACTTTCTGATTAGGCCTTGCTTAATGTGCAAAATGCGTTTAATGTGATAGATAATTAAGTGCAATAATTGATTTGAATAAATTTTAGCCACCTTGTTATTTATCAAGTGTATACATTGTTTGTCTGGTTTTGGCCGGAATTTTACTGCGCTCATGTCCGGTTTTGGCCGGTTTTATATGTTGGTATGTCCGGTTGGTCTTTTCAGAGTTGGCAACACTGCAGGGTTGGCAAGGCTGGGTTTTTTGAACTTGGGTTTTTTGGGTTTTTTGTAGGTTTTTCGGGTTCAAGAAATCGTTGGGTTTTGGGTTTTTTCTAGGTTTTTTGGGTTTTTTATCTACAGGTTAAGAATTTATTTGTAATGGAATTATCATCACGGCCTTCCTTTCCACTTTTTAGTCCATTTGTCAACCAAAATTTTGGGGATTGGAAAAAGCTTTTAAGGTGCCGAAATTATTTTGACCCTCATTAGAGGAACGCTCTGATACGATATTCATTCAATGGCGAAAAAACGAGCTAGTGATCCGAAATTCGATCTCGAGTCGTGCGGCAAGTGCAGAGGTCATGTGGACGACGATGCAAAGGCGCTTCGCTGCGATTTTTGCGACAAGTGGTTCCACGCTGGTTGCCTTGGCCTGACGGACGTTCAGTTCAACGTTATGGCCGATTTGGATCAATTGTATTTTTGCCCCATCTGTTTGCCGATGGGGAAACGCATGTTTTCGCTCGAATCTAAGCTCACCAGCTTGGAAAAACGGTTCGCTTCATTCGAATCTACGGTTACAAGTCGTCTCGACAAGCTGGCTGATCTGGTCACGAAAAATCCTGCTCCGAACAATCTAGCCGCTGTCCATCCACCGATGGATCTCAACAAGATGGTCATTAGTGCTGTTCGTGATACGATGGAAGCCGAGTCAAAAAAGACCACTGTCGTCCTGGAAAACTTCGCTCCGATCAATCAAGACGAGAAATTGGACGATGATGTCAAGCGTTTTGCCTCACAGACCGGTTTCGACACGACAAAACTCGTCAGCATCCGTCGGTCGGGCCCTGTCATCGTCTCGAGGAAGGACAATTGCGATTTGCCACGGATCCTTAAGGTAAAGTGTGATTCCGAACAATCAAAGGCCGAATTGATCCGTTGCGTTTCAAAATTTTCTGATCGAGGCCGTCGATCGAAGGTCTATGCTAGACCTGATCGCACTTGGCAACAGCGCGAAACCCTTCGCCATTTGAACGCTGAATTGGCTGAAAAACGGGATTCGGGCGAGATGAATTGGTTCATCAATCGTAATTCTTATGAGTTGAAGCAGTTTAAGCGTCTTTTGCCTCGCCCTTAGGGAGTTCACGCCCCTACTGTTCCTGTTAAAAAGCTAAATTCTAAGAAAATCAATATCAACTGTGTTTTATTTAATGCTAGAAGTTTGCAAAATAAGATATCTGAATTTCATGCTCTACTTTCTTCAGAACGTTATGATTTAGTGTTCGTCTCTGAGACATGGTTACATGATCATATTTCTGATGGCCTTATTTGTCCATATGCAACTTATTCTGTTCACAGATGTGACAGAATTGGCTATAGGGGAGGAGGTGTCACACTCTTTTTCAAGAAGTCCCTAAAAATCAACAATGTTTCTATTGTGGAAGAATTCTTGTGTCCTGAAGTATTAGTTTGTGATTTTCACTTGTGTAAAAAATCTGTCAGATTCATAATGTGTTATCGTCCACCCCAATATGACTCAGAAATCGCTAATAAGTTAAGTAAATTATTTGAACATTATGTCGAAAATGCTCAAAATTGTATCCTACTAGGTGATTTTAATTTGCCTGATTTGAATTTGAATATTATTTCTGCTTATAGAAACCCTGTGACACAAGTATTTTATGATTGTTTTGTCAATCTTGGTCTTATACAATTATCTTTTGATCCAAATAGAGATGAAAATATTCTTGATCTAATTTTGTGTACTTCCAGCAATCTTGTCTTCAATGTATTAACTACTGAACCTTTCTCTAATAGTGATCATTGTATCATTGAGTTCAGTTTACCTGCGTCTGTAGTACCCAACCAAACTTCCCTTGAGTATGACTTTAGAAAAGCGGACTATGCATCTATCGAGATTTTTTTAGCCTCTATCGATTGGCACCTCTGTTTTACCCATTGCATTAGCATTAACGATTTTTATGTTGTTTTTCTTGACATAATTAATGAGGCTATATATCAATACGTTGTCCTTTAAGCATACTGTGCATAAAAAATCACTGCCAAAGTCGTGTCGTAAATTGCAAGTAATTAAAAAGGAACTTTGGGAAAAGTATAAAAAGAGTCGTTGCCCTGTTATTTTAAGCAAGTATAAGAAGATTACTAAAGAAATTAAATTTGCTTTGAAAGATCTTTTCACGAGGGAGGAACGTAAGCTTTTAAATTCTCGAAATGTAAAAAATTTTTATTCTTTCGTAAATGACCGGTTAAGAAAGACAAAGTCAGCTTCAATATTAATGTGTGATGGTAGGATGATAGATAATGATTTTGAAAAAGCTAATGCTTACAACTCTTTTTTTGCGAGTAATTTTGTTATTGACGATCTTGTTTCTCCCCATTTCGCAAACAGAGTCAAAAGTGATGCTCATCCTCTTTCTGTAAAATTTGATGTTCTGACTATTTCTGAATCCATAAGTAGGCTTAAGCCCACTTTGTCGCTTGGTCCCGATGGCTTGTGTGCATATTTTATTAAAAAGTTGAAAACAGTGTTGCTCTCACCTTTAGAAACCATCTTCAACGTTTCTTATCAAAGTGGAAAGATACCCGATTTTTGGCGAAAAGCTGTTGTGATCCCAGTTCATAAAAAGGGGGATATGTCATCAGTTGATAACTATCGTCCAATTTCCTTATGTTGTGTTTCTTGTAAATTAATGGAATCTATAATGAACATGTCCTTGCTTTCTTATCTAGAGAAGCAAAATCTGCTAAGTGAAAAACAGTTTGGTTTTAGAAAAAATAGATCATGTGCGTTACAACTTGTTGAGTGCAAAAATCAGTGGACCAAATTTCTAGATGAGGGAATTCCTGTTGACATTGTCTACATTGACTTTTGTAAGGCTTTTGATACCGTGTCACACAAAAAACTGCTAATTAAGTTGGCATCTTATGGACTGAACAAACTCTCTTTTAATTGGATCGAAAATTTCTTGACTAATAGATCCCAAGTCGTTAAAATTAAAAATTCTTTATCTGATTCCATTCCTGTTACCAGTGGCGTGCCCCAGGGTAGTATACTAGGTCCCACACTTTTTTTAATCTTCATTAACGACTTATGTGAAATGCGCCAAAACAGTAATTTTACTTTGTTTGCTGACGATATCAAACTTTGGAATCTATCATCCAATTTCATGACACTTCAAGCTGACATAAATTATGTGCATGAGTGGGCCAATACATGGCAATTAAAAATATCAGTTAATAAATGTTTAGTTCTATATCTGGGTAGTTCAAACCCTAGGCATTCTTATCACATAAATGATTTCTATCTTTCTACTGACACACTTTGTGTAAAAGATTTGGGTGTTTTTCTGAATTCTAATTTATCGTCCAGATCTCATTGTGAATATATTGTGAAAAAAGGCATGCAGTTAAGCAATCTGATCTTGCGTAGTTTTATTTCTAAAGATAGATTATTACTTGTTAAGGCCTTCATTACTTACGTTCGACCAGTGCTTGAATTTTGCTGTGTTTTGTGGAGTCCTTACCTGCTGTGTGATATCACCTCCGTCGAACGGGTTCAAAGAAGGTTTACGAAACGAATTTTTAGTGATAAAAATTTGACATATGCTGAAAGATTACACGAACTTGGTCTGGACACTCTTGAGCTAAGACGCCTCCATAACGACCTAACATTAGCCTTTTCTATTATCAAATGTAAAGCTCTTCCTTTCAAGGATTTCTTCACAATTAATTTAAATTCTAATCGAGCAGCAAATTCTTGTAAACTTCTCGTCAATCATGTAAATAAAAATTGCAGAAAATTTGATTTTTGTAATCGAATAATTCCTATCTGGAACTCTCTACCTGAACAGATTATAAGTGCTCCAAATAGACACGTTTTTCTGACTAAACTTAAAAGATTAAACCTTTCTAAATTTCTTAAAGGGGCGTAAGTAAGAGCAGTTTTTTCTATTGCCTTTACGTTTACCCTGCTTCGTCATACTTAATTTGTTTTGTCTTTCATGTATTTTCATTTTCGTTCATTCGTCCTATCCATGTATGTTAATATTTTCTTTTGACTTAGCGAATAAATTGTTGTTGTTGTTGTTGTTGTTGTTAAATAGGTACTGTGTATTGTCAATGTTTTTTGTATCATGGTTGTTCCATTTACAATTGCTTGTGATGCACGAGGTTAAGTGTCCATCCATTCTCATCCTCTCCTCCTTCCTGTTGCTGTTTTTCTCCTATAGTATATACTTTTCAAATGAGAAAAGCCGCCCAATAAAGGCTATGTGGCAATGTGGCATGGATTTTTCTACTAATGTGGCAAATTTTTTTGTTTTTTCTCTTGAAGCAGAGCAGAATTTATGAAGAAATTTCAATATTATGCATTTAAAAATTGCTCTGCCCAATTTTTCATTCTGTTCACACAGCATGGATTGTGCTTGTGAATGACCAATTTTGTTGCTGAATTTTGTGTATTAGCTGAATAAAGTTGTTGTTTACTTGTTTTGTTTTGTGTCTTGAAGCTGTTGAAGTATTCTCAGCTACTATCTATAGCTCGAGCTAGAATTTTTATAAAAAAACCCATAAAAAACCCTTAAAAACCCAAAAAACCCAAAAACCACAAAAACCAAAAAAACCCAAAACCCAAAATTCGAAATTTTCAAATATAGGTTTTTTCCATCCCTGGTACAAACCGTGTTGCCAGGTTGGCGGTTTTCCTCCCATTTTCGCAGTTTCTTGATTTTTGGAAGTTTTTCGCTCCTATCCATAACCACAGGATGGTAGTTTTTTGAGAGGCCCGTGGAAGTTTTTTTCGGCCGCTTCCACATACTTTGTACATGGGATGACAGTTTTTCTCATGAATTGTGACAGTTTTTGAAACTTAGACCTCGCATCGCAACTAGTGATCGACCGGGGCGACTTTTTTGGGGCCGGGGCGGTACCGGGGCTGAAAAAAAATCCTGGGCATCGGCCGGAGTTGGGGGCCGGAGTCAGACAAGGAAAATATTATTGCATAACACATACTTGAGGTGGGCATAGAAAGAGAAATAATGAGCGACTGCTTCATTCAGTAGTAAATGGCGAGCGCATAGTTAGGTGCGCCTTTTCAAATCAAGTTTTATTACTATTTATACCACAAGAAACATTTAGACCAGTGTTTCATTGTCTAAATCATCAATAAATTCTATATCGCTGCTGACACTCAATATTATTTGAAGCTTCACTACTGCTACTGCTGCTGCTTGCGCCGCATTCTACGTGTTCATCAGCCTAAGTGCTTAGGAGCTTGTACGTATTGAATCCAATCGCTCGTAAATTCTGCTTTAGGAATAAAAGCTTCTGAAGATTTTCTGGCTTCAATCGAATTCTTGAACCATTAGCCAAATCATAAGCGGACTTGAATACGCCTTTGCTGGACACAGATCTAATAGGCGGGCTGAGGTATTTTTTTGAGAGCTAACTTATAAAAGCGAGCATACATGATCATGGGGGATTTGGGGGTTTTCACCCCATCCCCAAGAAAAAATTTCACCTCCCGCAAAAAATTTTTCACCCCCCCAATTCACACTTTTTCAGAAAAATAATAGGAAGTGTCTAGATTTAAGCGTTTTTAGCGTTAAAATGGCTTAAAATTGTCAAGTTTTTATTGGCATTAAATAGTCACTTTTGACTATATTTTAATCAATTTAATGCAATATTTCGAAATTTTCCTGTGTTTTTATGTTATAGAAATTAAGAGCAATAATCGTTATTAACAAAACCAGAAACAGAAGTAGTGGAATCACAGAGATGTAGCGATTGGGCGGAATAGGTATTGGACGTAATAAATGAGACTTATATAGTTCATCGGATCATCGGATCGAACGCAATTCTGCAGCGCATTTACATTCGCTTATAATTAACTTCCCTCCTAATAAGTATAACCATACGTGGGTAGCAAGAAAATTCTGGGGGGGTCCAAGATTTTTTGAAGGTCAAAAAATGGCCTTAAAAATGGTGATATGGCGATAAAAACACCATTTTTCGACGTTTCTCATCAAGCACTATCCATTGGCATCAAAAAATTGCGAAAAAACGAAAAAAAATTTTCAAAAATTGATTTCTGGGGGGTCTTTTGATTTCTGGGGGGGGTGTCTTTTGGTTTCTGGGGGGTCCAGACCCCCCCCAGATCCCCCCACGCCCATGTGTGACTATAACACAAGAAGCGCGTTTTAAAGCTGGCGGTTCGTATCCAATTAAATGTAAAAGTGTTGTTTACAAAAAATATTTTTTTGAAAAGGTACAATTGCCACCTAGAAATCGAACGTATTTGTCAACTCTAAATCTTTTAGTTAATAGCTACGAATAAATGAGATAAAAGTAGAATTTGGTTTGATTAGTTAAGTGAAGGAATCGAAAACATGCAGATTGTCCTGAACATTTATTCAGTAAAAGCTCATTTATACACAGTAGCAAAGATATAACAAGGACTAAGTATACATATGGTCGAATCAGTGCAGTTCTCAAAATTAACACTTGTCCATTGATAAATAACTGGCAGTATCACATCCTGTACAAAATACGAATTATACTAAATTTTTCCCCGGCCCCGGCCATTTTTTTACCTTGCCTCGGCTGGGGCCGGGAATGCTGAAAATGGCCATGGATAGCCGGGGCCGGGGCCTCGGTCGATCACTACTCGCAACCACCGTTTTTGGCACTTATTTACTTTAACCCCTATCGAATTTTTATGATTTGAATATCATCTAATCAACCAACCAATCAACAAATGACTAAACAACTAACCAACCAAAAATCAATAACCGATGAAACAACCAATAATGGACTATGTATTCAAGCGCTAAGCAACCAAATAACCGCTTTGTGAAAGGACTACCCACCAAAAATTGGTCAGCTTGTATCAATGAGAAGACCAGAACGGCCTTTGTCCAAGTATATTAAGGCAGGTACATAAGTATTTGGGCCTAAAAAGGCACTTTAAAATTTCACCCCTCCAGAATTCCCATGCTGCGCATGTCTCGTGGCAATCGACGATTTCTATATTTTTTGTCTATGATACGGCATCTTACAGACTCATTTGCTCCTTTTCCAAACCTAGTAGGATCAATAAGTATTCCAGAAAACATAAGGTCGTTCCAATGTTTATTAGTACCCTCACTAATACACTACCCATTAAACTTGCAAGAAAAGCTATTAAGGAATATTATTGTGCGCTCTGGAATGTAAAGTGTTGAAGAAAGGATGCGATCTGTCTTTTTTATCGTTTTATGAATAATAAGAAAAATCCTTTCAACAATATACCTGATCTAGGCAACGATTCCATTATAAAGTCAGACTTGCAAAAAGAATATTTTCAAAGATTTTTTTGCATCAGCGATTCCGTTTACAATGGTTTTCCTCTTAATACCCGAGACTTTGACTACGAGAATGTATGAATGAGATGTAGAGGTAGAGTTTGGTTTTCAATCTGCAATAAATTGCGTTCATAGTCTTAGCAAACTTTTCTATGGGGCGTATATGTACAAGGTCGGGGTCGACTGGAGAGGCGGAGTTAAAATCCCAAAAAAGACTAGTAAATTTAGTGTTCATGCTTTTTTTGCTAATTAAATGACAAATATGTGCAAAATTGCCTATTTAAAATCGCTTTTATGGGATAAAAGCCGTATTTTTTAGCATTTTCAGTCGATTATGACTCCGTTATTCTCGTCGTTCTTTAGTGAACTTATGATAGTTTTTGGACATTCAGGTCGTATAATTATAAATACTTAGACGCAATTGATAGACCCTTCAATTTTTGATATCAGATGAAGTCCGAAACACAGGAGACGGCAAGAAATGCAAAAACTCACCGTGGCATTCATCGGAAGAAGCGTAAGTTTAAAATTGAAAATTAAAGGAAATGACGATATTGATTGTCCGATCCATTTGTGTCTACTGCCTGTCTTTTCTCGTATTGAATTATAAAATATTATTGGATTAGGTCAAAAGTACAGATGCACAATGTTAGTGTGGTCGGCAGGGTGGGAATGCATTCCAAACCTCTTCAAATAACGTTCTGTTCATTTTGGCGAGTCAAACAGCAAAACTATCTAAATAGTCTAAATATCAAATGATTTATGCGGTAATACCGACCTTTTAGTAGTTTTTAGCTTTTTTGAGTCTATTGCACATACACTGGTGGGGGTAGGGGGCGTATCCCCTTACCAAAATTTTTGAGAAGGATACCCCCCCCCCCTTACGCCATTTTGGACGAAAACTGGTTGCTTGAACCACGAAAAAGCGTCAAATGACGACTAAGAGTGTAATTTCAAGTACATATACTTATACTTCAAGCAATAGACTGTTCAATTCGATCATCTTTCCTTCCATAATGTTTAAGGTCATTCCGTTGCCCTTATTGTTATTGCTTTCATGCAAATTTAACCAAAAATATTCTTGAAAAATAAAATACGTTGAATTAAGTATAGAAATTTGACATTACATAAATATAAAATTATTCATTTGCCTCCCCCAGGAAACTCGTTTTACCCCTCCCAGAGCTTTTGACCGTGTGCATGTATGAAGTGTATTATGTTGCCTATAAAATAAAAATGCATGTTTGGAATCATTCATTATTCGCCTCAGAAAAAGGTTGTCCGACCTATTTTGATTAAGTTTAAGACAAAAGACAATCCTCAGCTAAACGGAAGATAATGGGAAAATTTTCGACATAACCTTTTGCTTCGAAAAGGAATCAGTCAATGTTTCATAGGCTTTAATCATTTAAAAGATTCTGTCTGCCAAAACACAAAATACACGTGTAAAAACTCCTATTTTTCCGGTTTTTTCTGAATTTGAGGGGGGGGGTTCGGACCTCCCTATTTCCCCCAGAGCTACGTCCCCGAATATAGGGCTATTGATACCAGTAATGATTGCCGCATGTGTCGTAGCATTTTTTCATTTTCAGATGCGGAGTTCAAGAGAAAGAAACATTCAAAACTTGGAAGAATTAAAGTAAAAAACAATAAACCCTATGCGCAAGCCACTTGTTCTTTATCATTAATTGATAAGATGAACGAAAAACTGAAAGGCGCTCGATTCAGATTTATCAATGAAGCTCTGTATACTCGGAGTGGCGCGGATGCATTTGAAATGTTTACCGAGAGCCCAGAGACGTTTCAGGTTTATCACGAAGGTTATGAAACGCAGAAAAAGCAATGGCCCGTGGATCCACTCGATGTGGTCATTCAACAAATAAAGAATGCGTAAATTTCTGCCTCAAAATTCAAATCTGGCGTGATCACGGTGGACGCGCATTTGTGCATACAGAGGCCCGTATCCAGATTTTGTTTCGGGGGGGGGGACACGACCAAATTTTTTTTTAACATAAGGGGGAACCAAAGAATGAATTTTAGTTTGCATATTTTGCTACCCGGATACCTTAAATATGGTGAGAATCCAATGGAAACCATATCTTTTAGGTCTGGGGTGGCGCGCTCAAGCGCCTTCCCCCAGCGATGTCTGGAGCAGAGCCCCAGAAAATTTTGTAAAAATGGCACTTCAATTTTGAGTCGTAACGTTAAAATTTTTACAAAATCAGCCGAATCACGGTTCTGAATTTATCCTAAATATGGTCAAAGTTCATCAGCAAATTCATAATCATCGCCGAAAAAATTGCTGTCATTCTTGCTTCTAAAACAAATCTCATTTTCTGCATAAAGCCTGTGAAGAACAGAAAATATATTGATGCAAAATACGCTTTAGATTGTATAAAGACTGAAAATGGAGTGTTTAAACCGCGCGCTTAGAACTGAATAGACTCTAATTATATAATTATAATTGAAAAATTTGGCGCGAAGCGTCCGAAAATCTTTTACGACTTTTGGATAAAAAAGCACAAAGGGGAGTAAACGAAAAAAATCATTCTAACATTTCGTTTTAGGGGTAGGGGGGCACGTGCCCCCCCTATCCCCTCCCTGGATACGGGCCTGTACATACATACCAGGGTTGATCGAGAAATTCCCGGAAAAGTATCATAAAAACTAAAAAAGCAGAAATCAAACTTTTATTTTTTTTATTCTATGATTAACTTATAACTATGTATATATCCAATATTGGAATCAATCAACATTGCACGTGATATTGCGTATACTTTTTATTTAGCAACTTGATACTATTCTCTGCAGTCTGGACTAGGGGTAAAATTAACTTTTTTATGTTAATGTTGCATTAAAGTCTTAAGCGCAATGGCGTTTATTACGAGATTTAATCAGCGTTTTGCAGTTTAAGTTGAAATAACACTTTTTGGATATTTATAATATATTTAACAGTATATACATAACATTACAAAAAAATTTCGCTCGTGCAAAGACTCCCTGAGATTTTTGTGCATATACAAAGAGGCTCATACAAAAAATAATGTGCGCATTAACAATTATTTATATTGTCATTAGTTAGATAAATAATTTTTTACGTAAATATTAGGCCACGAAATTTCGTCATAGCTGACATGGGTTGCGGAAGTGCCCGACTAGCCGCTTCAGTCCCTCATACGGTTCACTCCTTTGATTTAGTTTCCGTGAATGACAACGTTGTTGCGTGCGACATGTCCAATGTAAATATATATTTCAGCATTTCGCACAAGATAGCTTAGTTTGAATATGTCTTATTAAGTTACATTTGTCCTTAAGATATTAGGATTGTATATATATTTGTACATATAGTAATGTACCTGAATTTCGCTTTCAAATGGAATGAATTTTGTTGAACTATATTATTTAAAAATGCAAGGTCTATGGAAGCATTGTTTATGTATATATTGCTGAAAGTTTTAGAATCAGTGTAAAGTTGTGCGACAATAACAAATTATATCAATGTATGTAAGAGAGCTCACTTTTCGTATATAGTCTAAAGTCTAAAAATAGATTTTCTTGTTTTTCGAAGAAAAAATTGGACGAAGAATAGATATAGATAAAAGAAAAAACTGTTGGATAGGTATTAAACTTTTTGAAATGGAAAATTTGAATTGATTCCTTGCCAAAGTATAAAATTCAACACAAGGGGTATTGAAAAATGAAAATAGGTAGATATTTTGTGATTTTTGATTTTTAATTTTTGACATTTTGTGCATACATACATACATGTGTATGTATGCATGGGCGTACGCAGGGGTGGCGGGGGGGGCGGCCGCTCTCCAGCCCGAAAAAAATTTGAGAAGGGTTAGATAATGCATTAAAATAACGAAATTTGGCGTCTTTTTTGTTGAAAAATCTGAAAAATTTCGGCGCTTCGCGCCTTAGTATCATTATTTTTCATAAGTGTGGCTCAAGCGCAGCCAAAAACTCATTTTTCATAGGGTATTAGGAGCAAACAAATTTTTTTTCAAAGAGTTTGACTTTTATGAGCTTAAAGGATAGAGCACGTTCGGAAACCTAAAAAAATGCACTTTATTTTGTGCCCAAACAAACATACCCGAAATATTGGATCACCAATTTCGGGCCGCTCCCCACCCTTAAAAAAATCCTACGTACGCCCCTGTGTGTGTGTGTATGTGTGTGTGTGTGTGTGTGTGTGTGTGTGTGTGTGTGTGTGTGTGTGTGTGTGTGTGTGTGTGTGTGTGTGAGTATATGTGTGTAGGGTAATCTATTTTAAAGAAAGATATTTATGACTTATTCCGTTTTCTTAGGTGCCATTAGAGGATACTTCAGTCGATCTCTGCGTCTACTGCCTTTCCCTAATGGGTACAAATTTAAATGATTATTTGTTGGAAGCAAATCGAATACTGAAACCAAAGTAATAATGTGTTTAAAACTTTTTATTCTTGTGAAATGCGCACTTACTATGCTGTTAGGTCACTTTATGCACTGTTGTTACCATGAACATGATTTTGTTAAGAGAAATAAGCCGGGTTTGATAAGCTAATTATTGCACGCTTAAGCACGTTTCGATATGGTTCATAGTACGACAAATAATTGTGTTACAAACTAAAGCTTTTGAGATTGCTCCTATCGAATTCTAAATTTTATTTTACAGCGTGTATGCTTAAAAATTGTTGCTTGTACAAAAACTTACCTTGTACATTGCATACGTAAAAATACTCATACTACTTCAAATAACGACAATGAACATCGGTGCTGAAAAATGTTTACTTTAACTCCGTTTCTTCAGGGGTAAATTGAAAATTGTTGAAATCTCAAGTCGCCTGACGTCCGTCAGATCGTTTAAGAGGTGTCTTGCAAAACTAGGATTCGAATTGACGCGAAAAGTAAGCTATTGATCTGTGAATGGTATTCAGTATTTGCTAAACATATTCATGTTTGCGATATTTATTAATTTATAACTGGCATTAAAAAAGATTAATCGTAATACTGGATGAGCGAGCAGTATTTCGGGGAGAAAATCAAATATGAGAGCGCATGATTCGCCCAAGGGGTACCCAAGATCTATTGATTTATATATCGAAAAGTTCGTAGGGATTGCTAAAAACCGCATTCCACGACGTTTTTTATGCTCTATCTATTAAGATCATAAAATTCGAACTTCCGGAAACAATAAAAAATGTTTTTTTGATCGTGCTTCGGGCAAAACTGGGGAAAATAGTTCACGCATATATGCATATGGCGTAAAGTGTCGAAAATCTGAAGGTTTTCTCACTACGCGATACAAATTTCTATCTTTCCGCGTATGCTTCTATTGAAAATTTTTTCGGCCAAAGGGGCAGAAGGGGCGATCGCCTCGCCCTCGTTTAATTCGACCTTTTACGTATATAAACTGATGTTGTTTAGAATTATCAAGTACATACATACACTTCTCGCTGCGAAATTTAAATAATTTACAGACCTTAGGTTTGCTTAGGATTGCCGTTCCTATGTAAATAACATTTAGAATGTCTTTATGTCTTAGCACAGCAGTGCAAAATATGCGACGACGTCGTGTGTTATAACATTGGCCGAAAAATCCTTAAGGATTGTTAAGTGTTCCAATTTTATGGACAAGTGTTCAATTTTATGGACAAAACCGCATGTATGGATAAATGAGATATGCAAAACGTAATTGTTAGTTTTTAGAGGCGTTTTGGCACTTTAAAATTCTTGAAAGAATTTAATGTTTGATTTGAATAGTGTTTTGCCTGTGTAAAATGACTTTTAAAGACGGTGTGACTGTCATTCGTATAATTAGAGGAATATTCCAATTGCTTTGGAAAAATCTGCAAACCCGATTATTGATTATGAATGTACATATATTGCTTGTTATGTTCGTATGTACGAATACACACTAAACATTTCTCTAGAATCACGCCATTTGGGCTTACTTTATGGGCATACCTGACAATAATGTTTTTTAAAAAAGTTGTTGACGTTTTCATCAAAATACCACCCAACTATGTACTTATGTGTATGCATTTTTTGACGGCAGAATCTCCTGCTTCTTTAGGTTTTACGATTGCCTAATCGCTTTCATCTATTATAAGAACTTCATAAACGAGTATTTTACATTATATGTAAAACTGTTTTTTGTGCGAGCCTCTTTGTACATGTACAAAGATCTCCGGAAAAGTCTTTGTACGCGCGAAAGATTTTTTTATACATATAATATAGACATACTACATAGCAAGAAAAAATGAATATACCTACTTGAATTTCTTCATTGTTAAGAATGTAAAAAGGAGGGGACTAGGGAAAATTTCCCTATATGCGCAGAAGCCATAGGAATGTGCTAAACAGTTAGACTTCCTCTAAACAACGCAAAAATCGAAGTATATTCTGCGGCCCATGTGCGTTTTTGCAGATGTTCTGTAGTAATTTCGATTACGATAGCGAATGATTTTATTATTTTATTTTGGAAAATTTGAAGAAAATTGTTGTGGTTTTTCATGCAAACTATTGAGTTGGTCATGGGGGTGTAAAATTTATACTATTGTCTTTTACGCCAGAGCATTGTGGAAGGTCAAGATTTCATGAAATAAATAATACATTGATTATTTAATAGTCATGAAAGTGTCTTCAATGCTCTTTTGCGAAACAGTTGAAAATGTTTTGTGACTACACCCTGATTTTTTACAGGTCGCAGAATATACTTCGATTTTTGCGTTGTTTAAAGGAAGTCTAACTGTTTAGCTCATTTCTATGGCTTCTGCGCATACAGGGAAACTTTTCCTATTCCCCTCCTTTTACATTCTTAACAATGAAGAAATTCAAGTATATTCACCTTTTTGCTCCATCGGAGCATTTTTTCTTGCTAGTATTCTACTTTTTCTTAGCATGATTTTGTCCTTAAACACTGCATTCTTATTACAAAAAAGGCAATCTAACTAACCTTAATCAGAGGAAAGAACTTACGTCAAAGTCCTCGTTGAATCGATTTAAAAATTAGCGTAAATATTTCCTCAATGTATTTCAAACCAGAAATGCTCGAGAAAAGTTAAATCCAGAGTTTGCATAAGCAAAGATTAACAGCGACATTTTTACTTTTTCTTCAACAGTTTATAGCTTCAATATCAAGTGTTGATATTGGAAGAAAGATAACAATAGTAGTCAGAAAATTTATTGAATTAAAATTTACGCCAATGACGTTACAGTAACCTAATTAAAGTAAAATGCTTGCATCGACAGAAACATCAAGCGAAAGCCAGGCATGGGGCAACAAACACATCAGTGTGTAAAACAACGCAATGATGTGTCGGCCGCCAAAAATCGCATGCAACTGAATAATGCACGAGAAAGCAACAAAAATTAGTAGTCGAGCAGGACAACATGAACGATTCCGGTCACAAATCAACAATCCGGTCGACGCGTCAGCAAATGCAAACAATTTTAGAAAATTTATGAGCCGCATACATTCCAACAATGAACAGACATAAATTTGTATGGATTTTAACAAGAAAAAAATATTGAAATCGGTTCGATAAAGACAGCGCATAAGACATATTATTATTATGAAGTAATTTCCAGATAGTATTTTGAAAAATGTTTCTAGTTCCAGTTAAGCTTCGAAACAGTGAATTTTTGCGAATAAAAATGATTAAAGATGAGTCAAAAATCTTTGAAATAAAAAACTGATCAACAAATATGCAATACGGAGTTAAATATTGGCATTAGCAAACATGTGCATAATTCAAACTTCACCTCCTCACAGCTCAACAGTCTCCGGCTTTAGAAAAGTTTAAAGGTCAGATTCGTTATTCTGACGTTACGGAGATCATTTAAAAAAATGACCATACCCAATGCTCTGGGCGGAAAATGCTTCTCAGTGTAAACTTTACACTTGCGCTAATAACGCAATATTGGGTGTATAGAAACAAAATAAACTAGGATGTGCAACGCTTAGGTCAGGGCACATTTATAAGCATAATCAGCATGTTCCGCCTACTTAGCGGAGTAGCTAAAGAAATTTCTTTCTTCGTCTCGACACCCTTTACACCAAAACGATCACAGATCAAAAAATATTGCGTTAAAAAAGAAAAAAAATTTTGGTTTTGAGTTATTGTAACCCTCTACGTTATAAAACCATTGGACTGCACAGAAACTACAATTGAGTTAGGTTAGCTTTAGATCACGCAAAGAGTAAAAAAACACGTACACTCTGCACTTTTGTGCAACAACCATTCAGTGTAAAGAAATTGTAAGGTCAGATTCATAATCTACAACTCAGGGGCAACATTTGGAAAAGAAAATTGGCCCTGTCGAAGTTCAAAAAATGGTCTTAAAAATGAAGGTATGGCGAAAAAACACCATTTTTCAACGTTTCTCATGGAGCACTATCCATTGGCATCAAAGAGATTGCGAAAAAGACAGGAAAAAAATCAAAAATTGAATTCTGGGGGGGGGTGTTCGGCCTTCTGGGAGGTGCATACTGCATGACTCCAAACCCTCCTCCCACACCCACGTGTGATCCGGACTTGCACGTTTTACAAAAAGTGTTACTTTGTCATAAATTCAGCTGATTATATTGTTTGGCGCTAAGCGCCAAAATTTTTATGAGCTCTTGGCTGAATTAACACGTAAAACTCGACTCAGAAAGCTAAAATAACTTGTGTTACACGATCAGAAATAATATGGTGATTGCAATTTGCAATATACCGACTGAATCTCATAATAGACACCAATTCGCTTATTAATTCGATGCAACACAAAGATAAAAGAGTCAATTTTATCTTCGAACGGCAGAAAACTAATGCAGACTTGTCAAATAGTTCTTATTTTCTGCACAAAATCTTTATAAAACAGTAGAGGTAGATGTAAAAGATGTTTAAGTCTGATCAAAGATGCTTGAAATTACACAAAGATAGATTTTGGAGTATTCAGTGTCCATGCTTGAAGCTGAATGGACTGTAATAGCGATATCAATTTTCTGAAATTTTGCTAAAAAATACTTAAAAGGGCGTTAAAATTACTACCACTTTGCCCCGAAAAGTCTTTGTACATTGTACAATGATGGCTTCAGAAATCTTACGATCCTCAAAATCTTTGCCTCGTACAAGAAAAAGTTTATGTTAATATGTAAGTAGTTTTCTTGTGGTAATTTTAACTTAACCGTAGTCTTTTCATCGTTGTCAGTGATATGCATTTGTACGAAAATACAGTAACCCTAAATTTCTTAACATTTTGAGTTTGCGCGATGTCTGACCTTTTGTCTTCGGTTGCCATGAGTTAAACTAAAATTCTTTTTTCCTCTTTTCAAACTGAAGAAATATGATTGTTGTCCTACTTACGAAAATAACATCTTGTCTTTATTTGATTGTAATGTTTGTTAATGTATTACTCTATTTTCGTATATTGCAGTCACCGATTGGAGACGATAATTATTTCATTCAAATGGATTTCGACAAAGTTGGAAAGCCAAAGCAGAAAAATCCTAGTGGATTGTCACTAAAGCCGTGTTTGTACAAAAAACGATAGAGATGTTTATCTATTGCGCATCTTTGTTTTCTTATTAAAATATTGCTCGAATTTTTATCGTCTTATTGCCTGCTGTGGTTTATATTACCTGCATTAATTTTCACTCATAGAGTAGGTACATACATATTAAGACTGGCTAATTATTTCAGGAAAATATGCGGCAGGTTAATGATGTCATCTAATGAAATAAAGTACCGGGAATGCTTCTCTAAGAGCGTAATAAATTTGAAAAAAATAAAATAATAAAATCTATAAATTTGCTGATTTGCTTGCTTCTATGAAATTACTCTTTTAAACGCTAAAATTTCAGATAGATACGTATCGGTTGCTTGTCTTTATTCATATGTTTAGTTTAAATGCTTTTGCGCACGATGAATTATCTGATACCTAATTCAGATTAAGTCGGCTTATCAGCATTGTATCATTGAATTTGGTCGCATTTCAACTTTTATCATCACGCATGTCTAGTTTCGCTGCTGTGCTTATATTTTTTTAATATTTCCATTCCAGGAGTTTATTCTAACTAACTAAAGCTGGTCTTCCTTAGAATTCTGCTTCGAAACTGAAAAGCGTCGATTTAGTACAATCATGGGCAAGAAAATCAAGATTGGTAAACAGCGTCGCGACAAGTATTATCGATTGGCTAAAGAAGCTGGTAATAGATAGTTATCTATCGAAGTTTTCCTATATTGAATCGGCCCCAGTCTGACATGAGAATCAGTACTTATCTACATTTGCGATGAGGCAAAACTGTTAATTTTTTGGAGGTCAAAAGTCTGGATTTTTATATTTTAGTATTAAATGTTGGTTGGCGTACGTGTTGGTCTATTTATTGGAGCAAATGTACTTGGAGAATACATATGTAGGTGAATCTGTATTATTATTATTATTACTATTATTATTATTTCTATTAATACTATTATTATTATTATTATTATTATTATTATTATTATTATTATTATTATTATTATTATTATTATTATTATTATTATTATGAGTCACTGATTTTATGCACCTGATGTGCATTCTTAGTTCTAATGTGCAGGTGCAAATAAGATTATGTTAATATTTCTATGACTTTCTGTTAGGATTTTTCTATCGTTTTAAAGAAATTTCAAACGCATAAATATTTTGTTGGATCACTCCAAGATTTGTTCAGGTTTGAGGTCGCGTGCGGTGTTCAAATTGACTCAGCTAAATAGGAAATTTGAGTTTTTGCAACGGTCGCAGGTGCTAATAGATTTGTGCGCAGCTCCTGGCGGCTGGCTACAGGTTGCGGCGAAGCATATGCCTGTTTCAAGTTTAATCATTGGTAATTTACCGATCATTGATGTTAGGAATTTTAATGTTTTGCAAATATTTGTCAAAAATTAAGTGCGTTTAAACGCTTCATTTTCCGTTGGCTTCAGTCTCTTGAATTTATTGACATTTTTAGTTTTTTTCAATTTGTGCTTAAGCACCTGAAGCTGACTTACAATCTGAAGATGAATTCTAAATTTGTAGCTTTTTTCGTGTGATCGTATGTCGTGATATAAAATTTGTTCATTTGTGAATATTACATATAATACCTAACATCAGTGATCATGCTTGCAGTAGGTTTTACTTATCTTTTTACGAATAGAAAAACTAGTTTTAAGGTTTGTTTTTTTCGTTATTGTTCAGCGTTGCTTTTTTGAAAAAATGACAATTTTTGTGTTATGCTTATGTAAGCTGACAACCTTAGCAAAACTTATATATTCTAAAGTGTCCACTTTTCCTGCCTAGAGCTGTACTTGCAAGAGCGGATATGGGGGGACTCGTTGCTGAAAGTCAATTTGTCTTTCCCTAACAATTTGTATGCATCCCGAACTTTTGAGACTCGCGTTTTTAGTTATAATTTTGACTTTTTTTATCGTTTTTGACTTAAACTGTAAAAGATCATCCACTCATCCTCTAAAATTGGCCATCTTCCTAAAATGTATTTACAATTTTATTTTGTTTTCTTGCCGATTTTTCGCAGGCGTCGATTTAGTCTCAATCAAGCCGATGCCAAACATAATAACGTTGCAAAATGACATTACGACTGAGAAATGTAGGCAAGAAATTAAAGCTCAGCTCCAGACATGGTTGGCCGATTGCGTTTTGCATGACGGTGCTCCAAACGTTGGCAAAAATTGGGGTCACGATGCCTTCATGCAAGGTACCATTTTTATTTCACGTTCATCGTACATGTATTGCTCGAATCGTTACATGGTTGAACAATGAAATCAGACCTGTAACAGGGGGATGCGGAAGTTGGTTGTTCTCCATCCTCAGAAGCCAGAGAATTTATGACCCCCCATTTTCAGGATTTTCAGAAAAAAACGTGCTTTTTTGGCCATTTTCAGGTGCCCCGTGCGCGTTACAACTTTTGCCTAGTGAAATATTCAAAGATACGTGTGTTCAAATATTTTTTCAATTATCAATGATATTGTTGTTAAATCAAATATTTATGGTGTACTTGTCAATCTAGCTCAATTAACGTTGTCGGCTTTGAAATTGGCTACGGAAGTTTTGAAACGCGGAGGATGGTTTGTGACAAAAATGTTTCGTTCGAAAGATCATCCTGCTCTCGTAGAATTGTTCAAGAAGCTTTTTAAAAAGGTATTTTACTGAGATCAGATATCGTGCTGCCGTAGGCGGTTCATTAGAAATGCACTTTTTACGTGCAAGCACACACACACACAAACACACGCACTGCAAAAATATGATTTTCACTTCAGAAAGACGCATGCTTATATTACGATTATTCTAATCTTATTGTGGTGCTGCATTGCTCATTTTTGACCGTTCGATTCTTTGCTTATTTCGATTTTCATTTTGAGTCGTTTACAACTGTACAAAAATAGTCAAATGAAAACACTATAAATAGTAAAATAGAAATATTGTGAATAGTAACAAAAATACTAAAAATAGTAAAATAAATTACTTGATGAAAGCCTATTGATAAAACTTAAAATAGTTTTTTATTTCATGATTTTCGTATCTTATCAGGATACCAAAATCAGATACTTCGTTTGTGCACAAGTCATATATTAGACTTCTTGGACTTGCGTATGACTTAATTCTTTTGATGTGGAAAATCAAGTCGACGTATTATAAACCTAGTCATTTTTGCTTAAAGTGTGCATGAAAAGGCTTCTGAAAATCTATAAAGTATAACTCTATGATTTAGATTCAATTTTTTTATTGAATTTATTGACCACATTTAACCATTCAATGCTTCCGCGACATCTCTGTCATTCTTATTTATTTATCGATCAGACTGTATAATTTTGTGTATACATATATACATGAGTGGTGCAGCCCAGAAAAAATGGCAATTTACTTACAAACATTTACGTAAGTAGAAATTCCTAACTTTTAAGCCGTCAATTTCTGTGACATTTATTGTTTTATAATTCATTTCATCCTCATTGCTTGTTAAATCCATTTGACCTCATTTCCAATTTCAATATTCTAGGTCTACGTTACCAAACCCGAAGCTTCCCGTTCAGAATCGTCTGAAATATACGCAGTGTGCCGTGGTTACTTGAAACCAGATAAAATTGATCCCAAGTTACTGGATCATAGATCCGTTTTTATTGACCTGAACCTCGAACCGGAAAAACCCAGGTAATATACTTGTTTCAGTGATAAAATTGTAATAAACTAAAATTAGTAATAGGAGCACTTTATATTATACTTATTTTCATATAGTGCTTTGTATCCAAAAGACGTATAAATTTTTCTGTCACTTCATCGGTGCTGAATTGAATTCTTTCGCATGTGCATACATTACGTACATACATACATACATACATATCAGGTGCTTCTTTCATGAAATTTTAAAGTATGCTTTTTAAAATGTCATATTCACACGTGAGCATTGCCTGTGTTTATTATTTATTTATTAATTATTACTATTGTTATTTATACATATTTACTATATTTCTTTCATTGTGACATTTTTACCCTTGCGTTATCTGAATAAAGTATTGTATACATTTTTTGTTATATTATGGCAACGGCTCAATTTTACTTTGAAATAATCCAGGCTGAGAAAAAAACATGATTTTTCTAATTCTTTCCTCAATTCAGGCTGAATTTGATGAAACCGGAGAAACGAAAACGTAAGGCCGAAGGTTACGCCGAAGGCGACTACACTTTACACCACAAATTCACAGCTCGTCAATTCGTCGAAAGCGACAAACACCTGGATTTGCTGGCCGATGCCAATCAAATCGTCGTGGAAGAAAGCGATGACGTCATCGCTGGCCATCCTTCGACGACGCCGGAAATTCGCGAGTGTTGCAAGGACGTCAAAGTGCTTGGTCGCAAGGAATTGAGGGATCTGTTGAATTGGCGGAAACAAATCAGGCAGCATCTGAAAAGTTTGATTCCGAAAGAAGATGCGGCTACGGATGGGTAAGAAAACTCAAATTTTTCATTATCACGTATTTTTTATAAAAATTCTGAATAAAAAATCTAGGCTATTCAATTTGTCATTTTTAGATATTGGTTTCGAAGACATGTAGTATTTGTTTTGAAAATAAATTAAAAATAAATAGTATGCGTGTATGTTTGTTTTTTAAATACGGTACGGTGTACGCAAGAGTTTACGGAGGTGTTTTTATGTTAAAGCATGAAAAATTTTCCGGCGCTTAACGCCGATTACTGTGTTATTTCTATTTATAAACCTCTAGCATTGACTTTAAAAGCTTGAATCAGCCAAAATACTGAAGCGTTTTATACTAATTTTCTAATTTGCACTGTTTTTTTGTTAGAAGCTTAAACTTGACTTGAATTTATGATAAAAACGTCAAAATTGTTTTGTTACATTAGTTTTTGTTTTATTGTTAATTTGGTTACTTTTTGTCTCGATAATTTTTTATTTTGTTACACAGTCATCACAAAGCTTTAAATTCTGGTTAAGACGGTCAAAATGACTTTATTTTTTTATGCTTCGCGCCACCTAAGTTTCATAGACTATTTGTCAATAAAAAGCCGCGATTTCTACTTAAAACGGAACGCTTCGCACCGTAATTAAAAATTTGTATATTTTTCATTTTCAGGAACCTGATATTGGTTAAACGTTGGGTCGGAAAAACCCAGTTTTTCATTCATAACGCGTTACTGTTCCATATTATAGTACACTAAAATTTATTTGTATAAAATAAACAACGACTTTTTGGACCATCTTTGTACATCATGTACAAACTGACCTTGCATAAAAACTTTGCTTCCTACTTAATTAATTTCAAGCACAACCTTCAACATTCATACATGTAGCAGGGCGATGGGAAATTCCTTGCCCAAAGTCATTCGTCACCTTCCCAAAGTAAGAAATTTTCTGATCCTCCCCAGATTTTTGGCAAAAACTTGGGTTTTCGGCCATTTTCAGGTGCATTTTTTGCCATGTTTGGTCATAAAATTGTAGGTCATTCACACGTATCCCCGTAAAAATGCAAAAATAGCGGACTCCTACTCAAAATTTTGTTCAGTTGCATGGCTTAATAGAATCCATCTATCATTCCCTTTTAGTACGTAAAATGTATGTAATATATGCATTGCATATAATTGTGGCAGAGGATTTTTCCTGCTATAGCCGTCTGTGAGTGGCTCATCTACCAAAACTTCAGATTAGACAGTTGTTCCAATTTTTTGTCTTCCTGTAGATAAATACTTGATGGGTACTGGCAAGGGCGAAGTTAAGGGGGTGGTAGGCGGCCCCCTCCATTGGCCAGAAATCATTGGCGAGATAAAGAAGGGATATGTAATTTGCAATGATTTTTTGTCGTCAGTGATCATAATTTCTCGAATTTTTCCGGTGCTTCGCTCCGAATAATGCTTATCAATAACAATTATTCACTTTCGTGGGGTCCAGAAACCATATTTTAGACGACTTTAAGAGCAGAAACACTTTTCAACATAGTTTTCTTCCATTTCAAACAATTTTTTTAAATTTTTGATGTCCTGCGTCACATGCTATGAATACTCGGAGATCAAGCATTAATTTAAGCTTATAAAGGTTCTTCGTTTCAATTTCATAAATTTTCCAATGCTTCGCGCCAGATTTTCGCTACAATTAGAGAAATATTTTTAAATGTTTTTTCGTACAAAATTGTCGAGAATTTCAAAATTTTTTGAGCAAATGTTGCACAAAATGCGATTTTAAATTAAAGCAGACAAAGCAAACGTCGAAAAAGGCTATTTTGCACATGAAGGGCAAATTTTTAGACCTATTTTGAACTGTTTTTGGAAAGGTTGAGCTGCACCCCCTTAAGAATATCCTAGATCCGCCATTGGGTGCTGGCACCATAAGAATTTAGCTACGATCATCATGGTTTCAAAAATAAGATTTTACTACTCCTCTCCCAATTTTAGTATATTTGCTGCTTCAGATTCAATTTTCTCCAAAAGTTCGCCTTTGCTCCTATTTTCTTCATCAAAAATTTAATGTTCTTCACTTTTTGTCTCGAGTCCTATGTCTAATAGTTTTATATTCCAAAACCTAATTGTCTCTCTAATCTTTGAATGATTCGTAAGCAACGCTGATTTTCTGGCAATTTAAATGCGTACCTTTCATATATAATTTAGTCTATAATTGTGATTTGAATAGAAGCGAGTCTCCATGGGGATTGACTCGACCCAGTGTAGCTAACTTGTGGTTTCCTTGAAGCATTAAAATCTTGTCCCTGAGTAAAACGGATTAAAACAGCCCCGATCCCTGTGCAATAGCCAAAGCTTCAGCTTATCCATCTACGGGATCTCTTGGGCTGAGAATAGGTTAAAAATCAATTTTGGTCTATTTTCCACTGTTTTTTAACATTATTTTTCAAAATCGGCCCATCAAACTGAACTCGTTGGGCCTTCCGGCTTCTGTGTTGTCAGCCCGTTCCCTGGACGAGCTAGGATGGGCTATTGGCCAGGTGTGCACATATGATCATACATATATGCTAAATTACAAAATACCCATGCATCATAGTTTCCCAAGGTCAAGAGTTGAGGGAGGGGTGAAATCCGAAACCGGGGGACCAGTAAATTACGTGATGTATTATTATTAGCCGACACTATTATTTGTACGAGCTTCTTTGTGCATGTACAAAAATCTCCGAAAAGGTCTTTGTTTGAGCGAACAAATTTTTGTAGATATACATATTATATGAATATATGTTTAATTATACACATTTTTACATACTACTAGTGTGTGACCTGCGACCGGCATGCAGTTATAAACTGTGTTTTTTGTACAAGGTATGTACCTTTGTACATGTACAGAGATGGTACCCAAAAGTCTTTGTACATTTTGTACATGCACATTTTTGTGTGCTATAATATGGTAGAGTAGCGATTTTAGTGTGATAAAACAGGATTTTTCGACCTTTGGTAGTGTAATTTAGCTAATTTCTGGCTTTCTGAATATTTGACATTCTTCCATTCTAAATAAAATTCTACAATTTTAAAGATATATAGGACAGACAATTACTGATTTGGGGCGAAGCGCCGAAATTTTTTGTGAATTTTAAATCTTTTTACACTTCTTGTCTCCCCAAAAATCTTTGTACATTGACAAAGACGGTCCTGAAAAAGTCTTTGTACATCGGGAAAAATCCTTGCCGAATACAAAAAAATCGTGGTCCTAAATGTTATAATTCGGCCTGAATTGAGTTGATAATATTAGTTCCTTTTGATGAAATTTACAAATAAAAGTCGACTGAGAAAGCTGAAACAACTTTTACTAAAAAATCAGAAATATTATAGAAATTGTAATATGTCAATTAAATCTTGTAATAAGCATCAGTGTGCTTATAAATCCAATGCAATATCAAGATAAATTAGTCAATTTTACCTTTGAACGGCAAAAAAGTGCAAAGTTATCAAATAGTACTTATTTGTTGCATAAAATTTTTAAAAAACAGTAGAAAAAGATACAAAAGATGTTTGAATCTGCATAAATATGCCTAGATTACACAAAGATTGATTTTGGAGTGTTTAATGCCCCTGCTTGAATCTAAATACAGTATATTAGCGATATTTTGCGCGAAGCGCCGAAACTTTTTAAATTTCCTAAAAATACTGAAAAAAACGTTAAAATAATATCACTTTGCCCCAGAAAGTATTTTAACATTGTATAAAATGGCTCCAAAACTAAATGCGCGAACCGAGATCGATTTTTGGCGAAAACCTGCTTTTTTGTCCATTTTTAAGTGCGTTTTTGCGATTTTTGGTAAAAAAATTTGTGGTCATTTGCCCCCCTCCCTAAAAATGACCGAAAACCATACGTGTAACAGGGGGATTTGGGGATATCTTCAATCAGGGTTGGACGTCCTCCCCACACTCCTCAACGTCAGAAAATTTTGACCCACCCTCCCCGATTTTTGACGAAAACTTGCGCTTTTTGGCTATTTTTAGGTGTTTTTTGCCACTTTTGGCCAAAAATCGAGCCGCTGACTCCCCTCTAAAAAGGCCGAGATATATGCATGTAACATATGGCTTGGGCCATCCTACCCATGCTTTTAAGTCCCGAACCCCTCCAAAGTCAAAAAGTTTTCGACCACCCTCCCCATTTTTGGCGAAAACTTGCGCTTTTTTTGGCTATTTTTAGGTGTTTTTGCGATTTTTTGACCTAAAATTGGAGTCGCTAACCCCCCTAATTCTAAAAATGACCAGGGATCCATACCCGAAATTTCCAGCCGTTACATGTATGCCGAGGACCCCTCTCCCGAAATTTTGAGCTGTTACATGCATGTTTTATAGAGATAGTTTGTCTATTTACTCTTGCACACATTCAAAAATGCTGTATCACTTCGTGAAATTCTAATAGTTAGATGCTTTTTTGCCATACTAAAAATTAAGTTAAAAAAAGTTCAAGAATTTATCACCAAAAATCGTCTGACAGTGACTTGAGTCTTGGACCCTGAGGGGGGAGGTAATACCTTTCCTCACCCCCTATGGGAATGTGTGCCATGCATACAAACAGGCCCATATCTAGGATTCGGCCAAGGAGAGGCGGCGGACCCGACATAAATTGGCCTATATCTCGGAAAATTCGCCGGGATAGCTCGAGAAAACTGCATTTTTCGACGTTCTCCGACATGCTCTATCCATTAAGATCATAAAATTCGAACTTTTCGAGAGAAAAATTTTTTTACTAAAAAAGCTATATAAAAAGTGTCATTTTTTGGTCGCGGTTGAGCCAACATAATGGAAAAGACTTCACATTCGGCGCGAAGCGCCGAAACTGAAGATTTTACATCAAAGACACTCGATTTTTCCATCTTTCCGTACATTATCTTACCTATCGAAATTTTTTCCGGCCAGAGGGCGGCCGCCCGCCCGTCTTAAATATGGCCCTACATACAAACACACGTGCATACATATGTAAAATTAGCATGTTGAAAATAGTTTTTGGTTCATTGGCTTTTGCCGTTAAAAAAAGAATTTATATCTATTGAGCATGGCGCAGAAAATATAAAAAGTCGAATGGTCGTAATCGTATGATCTCTTTTAGTGCAGAAAAACCAGCTGACGAAATTGATGAAGAAGCCAAATTAGATGAATATGTAGCCAGCTTAAAAGCCGAAGAGAAGAGAGAGGCTAAAAAGTGAGGTTTTTCGCTGTAATACATTCTCGTACAATGAATGTGCTTACAATGCAGTTTGTTGCAAGATCTATTATTACCTTGACTCTGTGGTCGAAATGGTACATGTACCTATTGTTATTTCCTGTTTTTTGTTTTTGTAAACACTTCAGGCTTTTTTCATCATATTTCGTTTACATGTGCTATCAATTTAACTAAATCGTTCATTGATAATAAACATATGTATTCGTTTAAACGAATTTTAGGAAGAGAAGAAAAGTAATGGCGGAAAAAAGGAATTTGAAAAAGAAGCTAGATCTTAAGATGATCATTCCAGGCGACAAACACGATTACGCCGAAGAAGCTGATTTATTTAGCTTGAAGAAAATTAAGAACAAAGTACTGTAGTACGCTTCGATAGTTTAAGCTTTTCTTCTGTTCTCTTCTAATTTTTTTCATTCTTTTCTTTGACTGGATTTTCTGACTTTTATTTTACATAATTTCCAAGAAATGTGCCTATATTTTTTCAAAGTGACTTTAATTCGTGGAAGACGATTAGCGATCATTTGATGCGCAGTATAACCGGTCTGGGGATCAGCCAGAGAGTATTTTTGAGTCAAAATGGTCTGAAAACCTGATGTCAACGCCAATGTAGCTTAAAACTACATATTAATTCACGGTTTCGGATCAATTTCAAGCACTTTTGCAGTAAAGTCTCGATTTTCATTTATTGTTGGCCTCCATTTTGTTTTATTTTTCTTAGAAAATGACTTTTTTATTCGGGGTCTGGACCATATATACATGATCTGGAGGTCTTACTTCCCGCAAAATATTTTTCACCACGCTCAAAAATATATTAATCCCTCACCCAGAATAAGCGATTATCCAAAAGAATCTTCGAAAATATCCTGAATTAAGCGTTTGTGGCGAAAAAAGCTAATTTTTTCGCTGTTAAGTTTTATTGAATTTTTCTGGAGCATTTTTATGTCTTATGGTCTAGGAAGAAAGAGCAACACCAGAAACGCCAAGAAAGATGTATTTGACGCATGTTATGCATGTATTTATCGTTTTTGAGCCCAAGAAGGCACTTTAGGAATTTTTGGCTTCACCCCCTTGAATCCCATTCTTTTCTTGTACGGTTTAGGCTACATTCCTAAACTTACCACGTATACATTTTTGGTAGCGATCCCCCTCAATTTCAGAATTGAGTTACAGTGTGAATACGTATTCTGCAAAAGGGCTTTGAAATAGTTTTTACCTAATTGTTCTCCAATTTTCCATCGGAAATACTAGTGAAGTGATTTTCAATATATTATTTAAATATTTGAGCTTTTCCCATTTTTTCACCGTAACTTTGACATTTTTCATTTCCTAGTCCAGTCCACAATAAAGAAAAATTACCATAAATTTACAAAACAGCTGATTATCTTAATTTGAAGCTCGTAAAACACGTCTTCATCAAAATAGAGTTTCCATAAAGCGTATTTTCTGGCCAATTTTGAATTTTTTTGCGATTTATTTACTCAGGAAAAAGCATACGGTGAAATGGAAGCTGGACCGTCTTCGAGCAGCGATTCTGAATACGACGTCGAGTCTGAGTTCGAACTGGATGATGAAGATGAGGACGGAAACATATCAAATGACGCCGGTCGATCTAGGTTCGGATATTCTCGTTTTCAAATATTAGAATTTCAGAGTTTAAAATTTTTGGGATTTTAGAATTTTAGATTAAGAATTTCCGTTCACTTAGAATTATTTCTAGAGAATTCTATTAGGAGTCTTACTTATTACTTAAATTGCACGATGACGTCTTAAATTGTCTTGATGAAAAAAGCCAAGACAGTTCGGCCTGCGATTCTAAATTCGTTAATTAAAAAAATCCAGGCCAAGGGCGTAGCCAGGGAGGGCACAGGGGACTTGTCCCCCAAATATTTCAGAAATTTTGTTATTTTTCTGGTGCAATAATTGTGTTCAGAAAATTGAGTATAAAAGGCAGAAAACCGTCAAAATTTTTCGGCGCTTCGCACGCTCAGAGTCATTATTTATTCTTATATGGATCCAATGAGATTAGAGGCTTGAATTAGCTAAAATAATTCAGCGCTTCACATCAGTTTAGGGATTTAATGTACTATTTGTTCGTTGAATGAAACTGCGCATGCGTATGGAGCATCAAGGTAAAAGTGTGAAAATGATTTTGCTTCGGTTTGTCTATTATCTGCTTTGTTTGTCTTCGACCCTTTGATGCATTATCAGAGGTAGAAAAACGCATTTCAGCTTACAACACATTCCATAATTTAGCAAGCAGTTGAAAAGCAGTGTTTTTTGTACAAGGTCCGTTTGTACATGTACAAAGATGGTCCCCAAAAGTCTTTCTACTTTTTGTATACACCGATTTTTGGGTACTATAAAATGGTACAGTAGCGATTTTAGTGTGGTAAAAACAGAGTTGTTTGACTTACGGTGGTGTATTTTAGGTAATTTCTGAGTCTCTAAGGACAAAAATCACTTAGAATCGTCTTAAAACGGTGCGAAGCACCGAAAAATTTGACATTTTTCGTTTTGAAATGCAAATTCTGCCATTATAAAGATATATAGAACACACAATTATTCATTTCAGCGCGAAACGCCGAAAATTTTAGCGAATTTTAGACCTTTATTGCAATTTATGTCTTCTCAAAAATCTTTGTTCATGTACAAAGACGGTCCCGAAAAGTCTTTGTACATCGTTAAAAATCTTTACCGATTACAAAAAAACACTGTTGAAAAGTTTTGTTTATATGTAAAAGTTGATAAATTTTAACTGTTTTTAGATTTAATTCCGAATGATTTTGCGAAAATTTCAGCATTAAAATTTCCTAGGGCTCTGCCCCGTACCCCGCTTGGGGTGCTTGAGCGCGCCACCTGCCGTAAAATCTCGCTGTATAACAAAAATTTTTGGGAGGACAAAAATCCTGGCTACGCCTCTGATCCATGCCGTTTTACTTTACGATAACGGCTATACTCTAACATGCATGTATAGTGGATACATATGTATGTATTGGTGGCTAGATACGGGTGGTTAGAGGGGGTGAAATTCAAAAATAGTCACATAGTCAACAAAGGTTATAACGTGCGTTTTTAATAGTTACATAATATGTTGATATTTTTATCTGCTTAAAGGTCAGATGCAGTGTTTTTTTTTGTACAAGGTCCGTTTGTACATGTACAAAGATGGTCCCCAAAAGTCTTTGTACATTTTGTACATGCAAATTTTTGTGTACTATAATATAGTACAGTAGCGATTTCAGAGCGGTAAAACAGGGTTTTCGATCTTTGGTAGTGTATTTTAGCTAATTTCTGGGTTTCTAACGCCAAAAATTACTAAAAATTATCTGAAAACGGCGCGAAGCGCCGAAAAATGTTGACATTTTTCCATTCTAAATGCAAATTCTGCCATTTTAAAGATATATAGGACAAATAATTTATCAGTTCGGCGCGAAGCGCCGAAAATTTCGGGAATTTTACACCTTTTTACACTTTTTGTCTTCCTAAAAATCTTTGTACATTTTGTACACACAAATTTTGGGTACTATAATATGGTACAGCAGCGATTTTAGTGTGGTAAAAACAGAGTTCTTCGACTCTTCGTAGTGTTTTAGCTTATTTCTGGGTCTCTAAGGGCAAAAATCACTAAGAATCGTCTTAAAACGGCGCGAAGTGCCGAAAAATTTGACATTTTTACTTTTGAAATGCAATTTCTGCCATTATAAAGATATATAGAACACACCATTACTCATTTCGGCGCGAAGCGCCGAAATTTTCTTGAATTTCAGACCTTTTTTGCAATTTTTGTCTTCCCAAAAATCTTTGTACATGTACAAAGACGGTCCCGAAAAGTCTTTGTACATGGGGAAAAATCTTTGCCGAGTACAAAAAAAACCGTGGTCAGATGGTAGATAAATTCAATTCTAAAATATATTTTTTAAGAAAAAATGCTCATTTTAAGAATGTATTTCGAAAAATGCTTTAAAAATAGAGCGTTAAGTTGATAATTTACTATTGTGTGACAAGCAAGTGTCAATAAGTGTAAGACTGTGGAAAAATTTGAAAAATCAGCTAAAAATGGCCGGAGAACGCTTATTTTTTTGCGAAAAATTGAGGGGAGAGTGAAAATTTTTTTCAATGTAAAATTCCTATTTATGTAGTATCAGCAGTGTTTTTTTGTACAAGTTCCGTTTGTACATGTACAAAGATGGTCCCTAAAAGTCTTTGTACATTTCGTACACACAAATTTTTGGGTACTATAATATGGTACAGTAGCGATTTTAGTGTGGCAAAAACAGAGTTGTTCGACCTTTGGTTACTTATTTTAGCAATTTCTAGGTTTCTGAGGGCAAAAATCAGTAATAATCGTCTCAAAACGGCGCGAAGCGCCAAAAAGTTTGGTATTTTTCCTTTCAAAATGCAATTTCTGGATTTATAAAGATATATAGAACACACAATTGCTCATTTCGGCGCGGAGCGCCGAGAATTTTTGCAAATTTCGAACCTTTTTTGCAGTTTTTGTCTTACAAAAAATCTTTGTACAGGTACAAAGACGATCCCCAAAAGTCTTTGTACATCGCCAAAAAGCTTTGCCGAATACAAAAAAATCGTGAGGATCAGCTTGTCTTTTTTGCAGCAAATTTGGAACATCGCTGTTAATGGAGGATGACGAAACAGTTACCACCGGTGATAATAAGACTGATGCGTGGTTTAAAAAGGTAGCGCAAATATTTCCTAAGCTGCTAACTGCTTTTAAGTAATTTTAGTTGATTTGTTTTACGCGATTTTGTTTTTTAAAGTAATGGCTTTGCAGGATTATACTTTTTCTGATTTACAAATATGTACTGTTGATATACTTTGTGTGCATGTGAAATGAAAATTATATGATTCGAATTTTGCCGTTTAAATTTGTACCTTAGCTTTAATTAACGGCGGTGTATACTATGTATATATACAACATTACATATAAGTTTGTTTTTAATACTTACAAATACTGTAGAAAAATTAATTTATGAAAACACAAAATGTAAATTATAATTGGGGTGTATGTCGTATTCAGCTGAAAAAAGTGAATTTTTCCACGTCATTCAAGATTGTCAAAATACATATTTTTTACTCAGTATGTAGATGTTAATTATGTAAATGTAATGATTAAAAGCGCGCGGTAGCCTGGCTTCAGTTGCCGAAGTTTCAGCCCGTCGTATATTAGATTTGTAGTGGACGATCCATCCTTATATACGTAAATTCGATCTATTTTATGCGCCAGAATTTTTCTAATTGAAGTGTTTTTAATTTTTATTGACAATTTGTAATTTTTCTTTTCTGTTGAGTATGAATACAGTGCATTACGCGCCTTAAGACTATTTGTTAATTTTACTAGGAAATTTTTGACGAATTGGTAGGCGACGAAGATGAAGACGCGGAGATAGAGCGCGTTTTGCCGAAAAATAAGAAGACGAAGCAGGAGGAGGTCTTTAAAGGTACTGTAATTAGCGAAAAAGATGGAATAATAAAAAATCAAATGAAAAGAAATCAAAAATAGGCTAAAGTTTTTCATTTATTAAAAAAATTTTAGAAATAAAAATATTTAATAATAAAAATATTTTTCATTTAATATTTTCCTCCAATCAATAAATCAATCTATCGTATCGTCTATCTCGTGTGCTTTCTTCAGTGTACAAGTAAAAAGGTCTATGCGGCTGTTTTCTATGAACTGACGTATTTTGCTCTTCTTTAGCCAAAGAAATAGACGAATTAAAGCCGGACGTAAAGCTTGCTCCAATTGATGAAGATTCGGATACGGATCAAGTGTCACATAAGAGCAATAAAGGGAAACACGACGATTTTGAAGTGGCCCCTAATAATAGTGAGTATTTTCTTATTTTCCTTCACTGACGTAGCTGGCCGTCCTATTTTGGGAGGACTAACACCAATTTTTGGGGGACTAAGCCCAAAAAGGCAAAAAATAGCATAAAATAACGTTTAAAAAGTCCGATTTTTCTGAATTTTGGGGTGTCTGAACCCCTCATTCTTCCCAGAGATACGTGCTTGAATAGTGTTCGACAAACGGGCATTTCGTGTAGTTTAAAGTTTTGAGGACTTTTTGATATTAGCTGTCAACAATCGATTTATATTTTTTAGGATGCTTGTACCTATATTGAATATTTGCTGAATAATTCTTAGCCCTGCAATTTATTGAATAATCGCTTTGTTTTACAATTTATGAATTTTTGAACAAAAATAGTCGAATTGTTGCATTCACATATGTAAGGGCGTATGGAAGGGTGAGAGGGAGTATTAATCCTCCTTAAAATTTAGAAAAGCGCTTATTGTCGTCAGTTAATTTTAGGAAAGAACAAGCTGCTGTTGGGCAAGTTTGTTGTTTGAGAATAAAATCAAATTCGTTCTCTCATTTTCAGTTGACCTGTTCATTTTACTGCGAAAGTATTGATTTTTTCTTACTCTCGTTCACTTATTATCAATTTTCTGCCATATCTAATGAGTTATGTATCAGCAAAGAACATGGTCATAAACAGACATGCACGCGAATTCAGGAGGGAGATGAAATTGTAAAGTGCCTTTTTGGGCCCAAGAATGGTGGATACGCGTCAAAAACATCGTTTTTGATCTTCTGACGATGCTCTGTCTTCCTATAACGTATAAAAATCGAAAAAATAATAAAAAGTCCAACAAATTGAACAAAATACAGTCAAAACATGAGTATATTGCGCGATGCGCCGAAAATCAGACACTTTTGAGCAAATATAGATAGCTGAAAACGCTTAAAAAAGCAACTTTTCTTCGAATCTTCAGGTAATTTTTGGAAAATTGAAAAATTGTGGATTGGGGGAGGGGTGAAAATCCCCTAATTCCCCTTTCCCCAAGATCATGCTGGCCATAAACTAGTATCTATATATTTTGCTGGATAAAATGCATTTTAAAATCGAATTCGTTCATATTCTGATGCCAAGAAAGGCGTTAAAGGTGATGAAGCGCAAGGTCTATGGTGCTTAACTGGTAAAAGACCACCAAAGTTCGATTCAGACTGTTTTTTGATTTCATCCAACTCTAGCATAGACGGCATAGACGGGCAAAGTAAGGATGGTCTGAGGGGATCGAAATTCAGAAAGGTCGCTTTGCTTAGTAAACAGTGATCATAAATGTATTTTTACCAGATAATATAGTGATATTCATAGGTGGGCGGCACCAAAGTTCTGGGAGGGGGCAATATTTTTTTGAAGGTCAAAAAATGGCCTTAAAAATGGTGGTATGGCGAAAAAACACCATTTTTCAACGTTTCTCATCGAGCACTATCCATTGGCGTCAGAAAAATGCGAAAAAAATTTCAAAAATTGAATTCTGGGGAGGGGTTGGTTTCTGAGGGTGCATACCCCCCTCCCCCCACGCCCAGGTATGGTGATATTGTTACGACGTATGAGAAATGCCGTTCCAGATGTGAAGAAGTAGATGAGTTCCATTTCAAAGTTTATTTTGTCTAATTAATGGCTATTTTTGACCAGATTAACGGCGTTTTTGATAACTAAGCCGTATTCTTCAAAATATTCGTAGCAGCACCTTATAAATTCCTAAAATCGTCTAAACGGCTTTCCAATACCTAAACGGGTGGTAATATGTAACCCCTATCACCCCTCCCTATGCCCTTGTGTAATTTCTAGTCACCCTAAACTTTCATCGGAATATTTAGTTTTTTGCACTAAAATCCCTAAGCTATTAAGCGATGATTGTCCTAATGTAAACTATGCTTCTAATTAATTATTTGACAACCCTACACACGTCCTGACCAAATTAATTCACATCGTACTGTAGTGTGGCAAAATCCATATGGCGGCTAAATGTGAAGTAGCTATACATATAGCACTTGACTTTTTCGTTAGAAATCAAGATTTTTAAATTTTCCGTTAAGCTTCGAATTAACTAAAAAATTGTTTTTCGTATGAAATGAAACATGCACGCGTAGTAATGAACCGAAATGGACAAATTCCAGTCGCAAGGCTCCATTTTATTATTCGCTTTACTAATACGACTTGTTTTTATAATACATATAGATTATGCACGTACAACATTATTCTTTTTTTAATTATTGAAATATGTAAATTCAATTTATGTAAGCGAAAGGCGTATCCGCATTTTATCTCATTTTCCTTCATTTTGTCTTTTTTAATTTTATTTATTCCATTTTTTATTTTTTTATTTATTTCTTTTTATCTTATTTTCTCCATTTTTCGCATTTCACTATAAATTGCTAGATGACGTACAAAAGCTAGACGCTGAAGGCATGGCCTTAGCCGAACTTTGGATTCATTCAACCAAAACGCGTCGAGATTTGATCGACTCCGCCTACAATCGGTATACAAATAACGACGATGGCTTGCCTGATTGGTTCGCGGCAGATGAAAAGAAGCATTGGCGTGCTCAATTGCCGGTCACAAAGGTACGAAATATTATACTCGCAGCAGGTATCTCTGGGGGAATGGAGGGGGCTTCGGACCCACCGAAATTCAGAAAAATCGGAAAAATATGTATTTTTAAACGTTATTTTGAGCTATTTATGGCCTTTTTGGGCTTAGTCCCCAAAATTGGTGTTGGTCCCCCCAAAATAGAACGGCCAGCTACGTGTCTCTATACTCGACTCACTGATTTATTCGCTCATACAACAACGCCTTTAAATTTAATTTGCTAAATTTAAATGTTTTGATTGAAATCATTTTTATGATATATTTCGAAATCGAAAGTACAAGTATCTTATGTTTGTTTGCTTCTTTTATCATTGCACGCTGAAGGCGTGTCTCCTTTGCAGTGTTTCCAATGGTCTTTGCTTTTGCTAGTTCACTTTTTCTTTTCTCAGAATTATTCTGACTTCAAAATAATATTGGATGCATGATAATTAAAGTAGTTTTTTATGCAATGGGCAGTGTTTGCCCCTTAAAGTAAGAATTTTCAACATCCTTTGCAGCTAGTTTCGTGGTAACAATTTTTAGAGAATAGGTTCCAAGATAATATGTGAAAAGGACTATTTGGTATAGAATTTCATAATCACTAAATTTCTATAGTGGTTCTTCATTATTTTCAGCGAAAAAATACGCAATTCGCAAGTTATTCTCATGGTCAGTAATTCTAGTAATTTGGAAATAGATATGAGGTAATGAATGATTATAATGCCAAACATCTGTAATGCTATTTTTGGCTGCACTTTTTTCAGCAAAGCATCGGCTATCGGTATAAAATATAAAAAATCGTTGGCTAGATAAAGAAAGGAGGGAAATGTGTTATTTATGATGATTATTGACATCACAAATTATTTATGTATTAATTATAAAACGAAATATGAATACAATCACGCTTGTTTTACGGGACAAAGATTTTGGGGCTCGTACAGAGATATTTGTAGCGATAATTATACATGTACATATGTACAAAGATGCTCATGCAGAAAGAAACAGTGAATTGTATCCTAAAAATCCATCTTTTTTATTCATTTTGAAGTATGCATAATGAAGTAGTGTATGGTATCGAATGTACGCGCTCTAAGAATCGTTCATCGAACAGGATGGTAAGCGATTGTCGCCAAACTCGGAATTTTCAATTTTTTTCAATTTCCGTTAGAAAATTTCTGTTTCCGTCAAGTAATTTTTTAAGTCGAGCATTTGTCGATTTTTTTGCCAGATCTTCCGTCGCGTTATGCCAATTTGATGAGATTATCGAAGATTTATATTTGTTCTCTCGGCCACAATGAGTGAAAAACAAAAAGTTCGCTCTTATCCCGGGCACGGGCCAATTCATTTCAACTTGCAAAATCCAAGTCCCATGTTTCCAAGTGTCAATCTTTTTGCTCCTTCCAAACATATGTAGGTGGGCAGCATCAAAATTCTAGGGGTGCAAGATTTTTTAGAGGTAAAAAAATGACCTTAAAAATGGTGGTATGGCGATAAAACACCATTTTCCGACGTTTCTCATCGAGCGCTATCCATTGGCATCAAAAAATTGCGAAAAAACGAAAAAAGATTTCAAAAATTGAATTCTGGGGGGTATTTTGGTTTCTCGGGGGGGGGGGGGGTTGCATACCCCCAAACCCCCCACGTCCAGGTGTGCTTGGATCCCACGGTTTTTTTGTATTCGGCAAAGATTTTTCCCGATGTACAAAGAAAAGACTTTTCGGGACCGTCTTTGTACATGTATAAAGATTTTTGGGCAGACAAAAACTGCAAAAAAGGTCTGAAATTTGCAAAAATTTACCGAAATGAGTAATTGTATGTTCTATATACATACCTTAATAATGGCAGGAATTGCATTTCGAAAGGAAAAATGTCAAATTTTCCCGCGCTTCGCGCTGTTTTGAGATTTTTATTAGTGATTTTTGCCGTCAGAAACCCATAAATCAGCTAAAATACTCTACTAAAGGTCGAACAACTCTGTTTTTACCACACTAAAATCTTCACTGTACCATATTATAGTACCCAAAAATTTGTGTGTGTAACATGTACAAAGACGTTTAGGGACCATCTTTGTATTACAAACGGACCTTGTACAAAAAAAAATTACTGCTTGGAACTTATAATTTTAAGGACTTGGAAAATGACGGAGCAAATAAAGTGAAACGTGGCACATTCCGCCTTTCTCCAAAACTTAGAATTTCAAGTGAAAATGAATTGGTCCCAGGCACACCTGGGCGTGATGGGGGGTTGGAAGGTATGCACCACCCCCCCACCTCCGAGAAACCAAAATACCCCCCGCCAGAATTCAATTTTTGAAATTTTTTTCCCGTTTTTTTCGCAATTTTTTGATGCCAATGGATAGTGCTTGATGAGGTGTTTTTTACGCCATACCATTTACCACCATTTTTAAGGCCATTTTTTGACCTTTGAAAAATCTTGCACTCTCCCAGAATTTTCTTGCTGCCCACGTATGGTCCCCCCAGGTGGTTATGAAGGAATATTTTAATCCATAATTTTTGAGCTGGCCTCATAATTACAGAAAGTTTTTCGTCCGTGGCTAGTAAAATATTTTGCTTTAGCAGCAGCCAGTCGCCTTATGGTGTACAGTGTACTGAATAAGTTTCGAAAAATTTAGTAGTAAACAATTTTTACTTGTTGACGTTTCAGGAAGCAGTTGAAGCGTATAGACTGCGAATGAAAGCAATTAATGCTCGACCAATAAAAAAAGTTGCCGAAGCAAAGGCGAGAAAGAAGAAGAGGGTAATAATTTCAAAATTATTCATATGCATGTTCACCTTTCGTTACGAAACTTGGACGCTTTTTAATCTTTTGGCTTTGCTGCGCATCGCTCATTCTATGTTATAGCAGAGGACGTCGTCTTATGCTTCAACATTGCGGTGTCAAAACATTTGACGACGTCCTCTGTGTTAATAACATATGTGTAGCACTTTTTATCTATATCTAGAAATTGTTACATATACTAATTTCGTGACGAAAACTGCACATACGAGATACAGTATACTATACGTGGTTAATCTGGGAATCATCTGGTCAGCTTAATAAAGATCGGATGTGTATGTGCGTATCTACCGGGTTTCAAGTGATCTTTTGCACCCCCTTGCAGCCAGAACTGTTATATATTATGCTGAGTTTTAGATGCTGTCAGAAAGCTTATTCAATTTTGAACTTATGTATTGGCATATCTTTCAGGCTAAATTAGTAAATAATTATGGCGGGAACTTGTGAGAACCAAAATCTGCGTATGATTGGCCGTATCAAATGAGTCGCATGCGGACAGGATTGCGATCATAGGTAGGTGGGCAGCACCGAAATTCTGGGGGGGGGGTGAAAAAATTTTTAAAGGTCAAAAAGTGGTCGTATGGCGAAAAAACACCATTTTTCGACGTTTCTCATCGAGCACATACAATGGCATAAAAAAATCGCTAAAAAGCAAAAAAAAATTTCAAAATTTGAATTCTGGGGGGGTATTTTGATTTTTGGGGGGTGCATACCCACCCAACCCCCCCGCGCCCACGTGTGGTGGGCAGCACCAAAAGTATGGGGGTGCAAGATTTCAAAGGTCAAAAATGGTCTTAAAAATGGTGGTAGGGCGAAAAAAACACTACTTTTCAACGTTTCTCATCGAGTACTATCCATTGGCATAAAAAATTGCGAAAAAAAGGGAAAAGAATAAAATTGAATTCTGGGAGTTTTTGATTATGGGGGTATTCGGTCGTCTGGGGGATGCATACCCCCAAACACCCCCACGCCCACGTGTGGTTGCGATTCAGGATGTGACTTCATAAATAATCGTTAGGTTGCTAAAAAGCTTTATGGATGTAAAATACGGGTGGCTGACTTATGTAACTGGACTGCTAAAAATTTTTTTATGCTATTTGGTGGAAAACAACTACGACTTTCGTCGTAGGCAAGTCAAAATGTCCTAAGTGATGGCAATCACGAAGAGAAGAAAAGTTGCTCTCAGGTCGCCTGACTCATTCTAGATCAACGCAACAAGAGCTTCCCCTGTTAAAATATCTGTTATGACCAAATCAAGCAAGGCTTGAAAGCTTTTCATGTTGTTTTTAAGTTATTGAAGAGACACGTCTGAGAGCGACTATGATTGGCGAATCGGTCTGAAAAAGATTTTGTGTATTACGCGCCTTCTAACAAGTTGTTCGCCCCGGCGATTCGAATATCAATTTTTTGTTGTCTAAAAATATTTAAGCTATGTCGGATGATGTCACTGGTCGTTTTCCAGGAGAAAGTTTGATGAGAAATTTACAGATTGGTCTTGAAAATTGCTTATAAATCAAGTATTTACCCTTATGGCTGCAGAGGGTGCAAAAGCTTATTTGATACCCGGTAGATTAGTCGAGATTTGCCCGAAAACAACCTAAATTTACATTTGTTGGTATGCAGATCAAGTTTAGAGCCTTCTTACGATCCTTTCTGTCTAATTCATCCTTATTTGCCTATAAGATTTCCTTTCTCATCCCCTGCTGGACCATAAGTGCACTTAACCTGACCAATCTAGAGGTCAGCTGGAAATATAGTACATTTCTAAATATATGTATATGTCACCATTGATTTCACACACTTTAAAACACAGATTTTTTCAATCCGTTTTTGGTCCTAATTTTTCATAAATCCCATAAATTTTCCTTTTTCTGCTTCTTTAACATTTTAGGTTGACCGCAAATCCCCACATGCGTGTCTGGCTGTAATTTCCGAGTCCTTCTTCAATTGAATTTGTTGTAGTAACCTTGCAAGCCTGGTTCATCTTTTGACCTAAAGGATTATTTATTCTAGGGCATTAGACGAGCTGAAAAGGCGAAGAAAAGAGCCGAAGCCGTGATCGAAAATTCAGATATGACCGAAGCTCAAAAATCGCAGGAGATGCGCAAGTAAGCTCAGATGATAAATTAGTTTCGTTGAATAATGGAAATTCATTCGATTTTCTTATGCGCTATTTTTCTGCGTAATAGACTGCTGAATACCTCATTTATTCCAATGCTAACTTATTCAATTAATTTCTTTCGAGCTTACATGTCGAATCATATTTTAGTGCGTTATAACATCAAACATTGTTTTGTTATTTATTTATTATTGTCTTACTTTTTACTTATTGTTTTCATTTATTATTTATTTTTTATTTTTTATCTATCGTTCATATATTTTGTGGCTAATTTAAAAAATATTTTGATTTAAGGGCATAAAGTCTCCTCCCTTCTGCCTGTAAACGTAAGTTAGCTTTTTTCACGCTATAGACAAAGAATATGGTGCTGCTTCAACCCTTTAAGAGTCAATGTCTGTAAGAATCACCTTGCTGTAATAGTGACTTACGTAAGCAAAAAATTAATTTTTCTTTATTTTGACATATATTACACAACTTTTTACGCTGATTCCGAATCTGAAAATCGTTTTACACAAAAATGACTTTTCGCTGACTTATAGGGGTGTAAAGTGTGAAAAATCGGAATATGTGCCGAATTTCATATGTTGATTAATATTTTCCAGAATAATTAACATTTTTCAATGCAGTTTTTTATATTACAGAAGATTGAATCAGCTTCACAAAAAGTATAAAAAGTTTGTTTACCGGATCATCCCACGGGATACAGCAGTCAATGAAAGTCAAAAATATGAATTTTTGCACTTGCAACATTTTTACTTTTTTAGCCATAAGTCCAGAGTGGTCATGCAGAATCGAACCTTATTTCACCACAATATGTGCCACCTATGTACCCGTTCCTGTGTAAAAAATGTAGGATATGTGATGGATAGTTATTGACCACTTTTGACAAACGTGAAATTAACTCATGTGTTCAAATTTCAAAAATGATACATTTGTGCTATGAAAAATTAACGTTTCGATCTATAACTCCAGAACTGTAAAACATTGTGCGACCGCATTATACCACAGCTTGTACCATCTATGTGCCTAAGTGCTTGCAAGAGATCATGCGTATATCTTAACTGGTTGTTGACCATTTCTGACAAACGGTAATTGAATTCAATTGGTCAAAGTCGAAAAAATCATACATGTGTGGTACAAATAACTTTCCTTTTGGAGCTGTAATTCGGAAAATAAAATTCATCTTGTGGCCACATTACACCACAATTTGCACTATCTATTTGCCTAATTATATGCAAAAATCCATCTATATATGTTTGATATTTATTGACCATTTGTGGACAACGTAAACTTAGCTCCATTGGTCAAAATCAAAAAGTCACACATTAGTGCTTCAAAAATTTTACTTTCGGCTCTGTTACTCAAGAATTAGGACACATTTTTTAACCGCATTACACCACAGTCTCTACCATATATGTCCCTGATTGTACACAAAAATATCATCTGCATATTCTACGTACTTATCTATCAGCCATATTTCACAAGTGTGAACTTAACCTAATTGGTCAATGTGAAAAAATGCATGCTTTTGTTTCAAATAATTTTATTTTCTATTTCCAATGAGAAGTAAAATCTATCTGGTGACCATACTACGCCACGGTTCGCACTATCTATTTGCCTAATTGCATGCAAAAAATTCATACATATATGTTGGATTATATTTATGTATTATTTTTTCTCTGTAGAAAATCCTAACATAAACGAGTATGTTTTATATCGTCAAAATTCAATTGTCAAAACATTCTGAATGAATCAATGTGTCTTCAACGTCATCCGCCTCATCATCTAGATTTGGTTCTGGTTGGAAAAAATCTTCTAAGCAGTCATCTTCATCAGTTTCGGTTGGGACAATTGCTTCTCTTTTTCGTGCTTCCCACGACCAAAATCCTGCAATTTGCTGCCATGATAAAAACTCAGATTGCTTGAATAGGGGCAATCTTCGCATTTCAGTTGCAGTCTCCCTTGGATCGCACTTTCTTCGAGTCTTAATCCCATCATCAAATTTTTTAAGCAAATATTGGCGCTGGTTTCCTGTGAATGCTTTACAAGATTTTTTTGCCTTAAAGCCCAGCCAGTTGGTAATCTTTGGATTGAATCATCATCTGCATACATCTCCCAGAATTGCTGCAAAACTCCATTTAGACTTGGAAGCCGAGGCATTAGCTGCCGATTTTCTATTTGTTTCTTGTTTCTTCATCCTAGAAGAGCCCATGACAAGGGACCAGTCAACAGCAACATTTGTGCCAGTTTTACCAGAAGAAGACAGCTCAGCAAGATCTTTGCAACTGTTTACTTGTACTGTTCCTGGTTGCGTGAAATCATTTCAAAGACATCGATCCCTTGAAAATCACATGGAGTTAGCAAATCACCAGTTTCAGCCTGAGCGACTGACATTGCGTGATGCAGCTATTACAACGTACAAGAAACAAATAGAAAATCGGCAGCTGATGCCTCGGCTTCCAAGTCTAAATGAAGTTTTGCAGCAATTCTGGGAGATGTATGCAGATGATGATTCAATCCAAAGATTATCAACTGGCTGAACTTTAAGGCAAAAAAGATCTTGTAAAGCATTCACAGAGAACCAGCGCCAATATTTGCTTAATAATTTGATGATGGGATTAAGACTCGAAGAAAGTGCGATCCAAGGGAGACTGCAACTGAAATGCGAAGATTGCCCCTATTCAAGCAATCTGAGTTTTTATCATGGCAGCAAATTGCAGGATTTTGGTCGCGGGAAGCACGAAAAAGAGAAGCAATTGTCCCAACTGAAACTGATGAAGATGACTGCTTAGAAGATTTTTTCCAACCAGACCCAGATCTAGATGATGAGGCAGATGACGTTGAAGACACATTGATTCATTCAGAATGTTTTGACAATTGAATTTTGACGATATAAAACATATTCCTTTATGTCAGGATTTTCTACAGGTAAAAATAATAAATAAATATAATCCAACATATATGTATGAATTTTTTGCATGCAATTAGGCAAATAGATAGTGCGGATAGTGCGAACCGTGGCGTAGTATGGTCACCAGATAGATTTTACTTCTCATTGGAAATAGAAAATAAAATTATTTGAAACAAAAGCATGCATTTTTTCACTTTGACCAATTAGGTTAAGTTCACACTTGTGAAAAATGGCTGATAGATAAATACATAAAATATGCAGATGATTTTTTTGTGTACAATTAGGGACATATATGCTAGAGACTGTGGTGTAATGCGGTTACAAAATGTGTCCTAATTCTTGAGTTACAGAGCCGAAAGAAAAATTTTTTGAAGCACCAATGTGTGACTTTTTGATTTTGGCCAATGGAGCTAAGTTTACGTTGTCCACAAATGGTCAATAAATATGAAACATATATGTATGGATTTCTGCATATAATTAGGCAAATAGATAGTGCAAATCGTGGTGTAATGTGGCCACAAGATGATTTTTATTTTCCGAATTACAGCTCCAAAAGGAAAGTTATTTGTACCACACATGTATGATTTTTTCGACTTTGACCAATTGAGTTCAATTACCGTTTGTCAGAAATAATCAACAACCAGTTAAGGTATACGCATGATCTTTTGCAAGCACTTAGGCACATAGATGGTACAAGCTGTGGTATAATGCGGTCGCTCAATGTTTTACAGTTCTGGAGTTATAGATCGAAACGTTAAATTTTTTATAGCACAAATGTATCATTTTTGAAATTTGAACACATGAGTTGATTTCACGTTTGTCAAAAGTGGTCAATAACTATCCATCACATATCCTACATTTTTTACACAGGAACGGGTACATAGGTGGCACATATTGTGGTGAAATAAGGTTCGATTCTGTATGACCACTCTGGACTTATGGCTAAAAAAGTAAAAATGTTGCAAGTGCAAAAATTCATATTTTTGACTTTTATTGACTGCTGTATCCCGTGGCATGATCCGGAAAACAAACTTTTTATACTTTTTGTAAAGCCCATTCAATCTTCTGTAATTTAAAAAAATCTGCATTGAATAAGGTTGATTATTTTGGAAAATATTAATCAACATATGAAATTCTGCACATATTCCGATTTTTCACACTTTACACCCCTATAAGTCAGCAAAAAATCATTTTTGTGTAAAACGGTTTTCAGATTCGGAATCAGCATAAAAATTTGTGTAATATATGTTAAAATTAGGAAAAATTATTTTTTTACTTACGTAAGGTTAAGGTGGTCCTTACAGAAACTGACTCTTAAACACGTATCCTAAATTTTTCATAAATGAATATCAAAATTTATGAGCATTAAATTAACTAAACAAAATTTTTATACCTCTTAAATTTAAAGACTTTGTTGCTCGATAAAGCTGAAAAAGTTGTTGCTGCACGCTGTAGTGAGCAGAATAAAGTCTGTTCCCACTCATGATCATACGTGGGCGTGGGGGGTTTGGGGTATGCACTCCTCCAGAAACCAAAATACTCTCCCCGAATTCAATTTTTGAAATTTTTTTTCCACAATTTTTTGATGCCAATGGATAGTGCTCGGGACTTTTGAAAAAATCTTGCACTCTCCCAGCACTTGGTGGCGCCCACCTATGCTCTTGATGCTTGTTTCAGAATATACAAACAAGCGATGAATCCGAAAAAGAAAAAGGAAACGACGTACGTCGTGGCCAAAAAGAGTCATGCGGGTCGAAGAGTGCACCGGCCAGCCGGAGTTCAGGGGCGATTCAAGGTCGTTGACCCCAGGATGAAGAAAGATACAAGAGCGGCAAATAAAAAGCGGCGGCGATGATAATATAATTTCGTGTTTTGTCTGTGTATGAAAAATTTATTCCGAGTAAACAGGCTGACAAAATAACAAAATTGATTTGAAACAAGAACTTGCTCAAAGCCGTTTATAATGAATACATCAAAAACACAATTTTTCATCGTATCTACATAACGATTCTTCTTCCTTATAATATAATACAGAATTTTATTAATTTAATCGATTTATGTGTGATCAAAAATGAAACGTCGGCCTATTTAGCCACAAGATGCCTAAAAACTTGTGAAAACGTGTTTGCTTAGGTTTTCTAAAGAATTAAAAATTCTGCTCGGGATCAGCAGCCATTCTAGGATCAGCCCCCTGAACAGGTATCTATGTACCCCATATGTACTTAGTCTTCTAGTGAATAAAATCTTCATGCATATGCGAACAAACAGCTAGAATCGTGCCGAACGTATATTTACCTGCCTACTCCGTGTCTGCCTGTGTACAGGTACGTACACGTGCAATATGAATAAAATGGGCTTTCTTTTTGTATTTTACTGCGCAAGGCCGCAAATTCTATTTGAAAACGGCGAAAACATCAAATTTTCCCGAAATATAGTTTTATCACACTGTGACATAAACTTCTTTTGAGGACCTTCCCTGTTTAGTCCAAAAATAAAATTGTACACTGGTGTGAGTGTATAGTGGACTCAATTTTAATATAAGTAATATAAATATGTTCTTTTTGTAATTAGAATATACATAGTAGTTACCATATGTAGGCGGGCAGCACCAAAATTCTGGGGGGTGGTTGTGCAATATTTTTCAAAGGTCAAAAATAGTGTTAAAATAGTGGTATGGCGAAAAAACATTATTTTTCAACGTTTCTCATCGAGCACTATCCATTGGCATCAAAAAATTTTCAAAAGTTGAATTCTGGGGGTATTTTAGTTTTGGTAGGAGATATTCGGTCTCTTGAGGGTTGCATACCCCCACGTCCACGTGTGGTAGAAACTTATATTTTTGAAATTTTATATTCTTATAGTCTCACATATTCACATAACTTCGAGCATGAATTCTAAGAATTTTGACCGGCAGTTAGTCGAGGTTTACGAAATTATATATTAAATCAATGCTATAATCGCAATCTGTCAGCTTATTGTCGGAGATAGTTTTAAAATTTATGACCGAAGTTGTGTGAAACAGAATACAGACTACCCTGTATGTACACGCACAAAAGAAAGTTTTTCTAATAGCTAGGTCATTCGTTCTCGTATAGTATTTGCATTAGAAAATGTACGTACTGAAATCATATTAAATACATATTCTATTTGTACCTATACAAATATCAAAAACATTTAAAAAAAGCAATATTAAATCAAAATCAGGCTTACTATCATACGTGGGCAGCAAGGAAATTCTGGGGGGTGCAAAATTTCTCAAGGGTAAAAAAATAGCCCGAAAAATGGTGGTATGAGAACTCAATTTTTCATCGTTTCTCATCGAGCATTATCCATTGGCATCAACAAATGGCGAAAAAAAACAAAAAATTTTCGAAAATTGAATTCTGGGGGGTATTTTGGTTTCTCGGAGGGAGGGGGTGCATACCCTCCCACCCACGCCGAGGTGTGTTTACTATACGTATGCACCTACCAATATCACATTTTATTCATTGTTGGGCTACCAAAATAGCTGATTTCCATCTTTTTATGTTAAACCCGTAGGTTTCATGTTACAACCGGTAATCATAATAGTACTTGGTCAACGGTTGTGACTATGATGAAATATCCAAGCAGTCATTCGCGGTTTTCACAGATTACCCGTGATGTTCTAACCTCTTGGATGTCTGAGTCTAAACCTTACACTCACTTAGATATGTACCTAAAGTTTCTTAGTTGCCTGCATGAAACCATGTGCGAAAATAAACGCTTTAAAACGCGTTTGTCTCAGGAAGGAAGATGCGGAAAATAGGGCAAAATGAACAAAATCCAAATTTTGCAGCAAGTGCGAAAAATTACCCGGAAAATGCCACACACTTTCTTATCATCTAAAGCTGCCATAGCACAAAAAATTTCGGCCGGAAGGTACCGAAAGTGTCCGGTTTATGTTTATAGTAGAAGAAAGCATACTGCATAAATACCTAGGAGAGGACGTTTAGAAAATGATTGAATGAGAATGGCACGTGGACATGGAGAGATGGAATGGACAAACTACCACCGATAGACCCCTAGAGTTGAATTCTTGAACCTTTTTACTTTTTATGCAGTTTTTGATACCAATGGATAAAACTCGATCAGAAACGTCAAAATACTTTGTTGTTTTATATTATTACTACGAATTAAATGTAAAAAGGTAATTAATTTAGGGTTCAGTTAATGAATAAAGAATTCATTAATTAAAAAAATTAATTAATGATAAATAATCAATTAAGAATCAACTAATTTTTATTTTTTTAATTAAAAGTGTAAGTTCGAGTTGACTGATTAATTAATTCATTACGATTAGTTGATTAATTAAAATTAAATAACTCAGAAATTCTTTAACTCAGTTTAGTAGCATAATTATTTAATTTGCGTTAAATTAATTAATTAATTACTAATGACTTATCAAGATTAATTAATTAATGATTAATTCATTTTGATTAATTAATATGATTCGAATATACCAGGTTAGGTTTTCAAAATTCTATAGTGCATATATCTCGCTGTGATTAGCTCAAAAACAGCATTATTTTTGCCTATTTGCGAGTAGTTGTTGAGATATTCAGCTTTAAAATTTTAGTCCCCAAATTCAGAATGTCAGCTACGTGCCTGCACAACGAGCACGCATGAGCATGGGTTAGGGGACCCCCAAATTACTGAATTCTATTTGTAGTAACATTTTTGGCGATTTTACCCATCGTGACCCCCTAAAGTTTCTTGCTGCCCACGTACGGCCACGAGTGAGACATAAGTAAGCAATGGCGGATCGAGGATTTTCTGACAAAGGCGGACGGAACCCTAATTTTTCTTGAAAGTGCCAAAAAGTTGTTCAAAGAAAAATCCGTCCATTGTAGTTAAAACAGCGCTTTTTTTACCCTCTCTTCATAAACAGAATCATTTGTGGTACGAGAAAATAGAAATTTTCGCAAGTTATCTACGAAATACACACAGAATCAGCGCGAAAATTGGCACAAAGCACCAGAAAAATACTCGAGAAGTCACTGTATGAACTAAAAATTCTTGTTCTTTACACAAACTACTCTTCTGACGTGAAAGGTAAGCTTTTAGAGCGTCAAGAGTGTCAGTAAACGTCATTAATAAGTACTGAAGCGCCGGAAAAATTAAAAAAATCGTCAAAAAAACATAGCTAAAATCATTGAAAAATTCACATTTCTCTCTATTGCGCCCAACTATTTTTCTACGACAGGGGGCGGGGCTAAGGCAAATGAACGTCATTTCATAAACGGAAACAAAATGTACAAGTTTGGGCAAAAAACCTGCGCACGTTTACTTTGAAATGAAAAGTACAAACGGAGCTTCGCGCAATAAATATTTACAATCATTGAATAGTCGAGTATTAATAAAGTATTAACGTACATAGATAAAATTTATACAGAATGAATAATAATAAAAGTTCAGTAGATGAGTTAATCGTCCAGATCGCACAATACATTAATGTAAGCAGAAGTAGGACAACTTTTTTTCGTGTACGACGAGGCGTAAGCGTTTGCGCTCACGCGATATTTTGACAATTTTTGGGAATCGGTTTCGTCGGGCGGCATTTTTTTGTAAACCGACATCGTTTTCATGCAACCCGATTCGGATTTCCAAGGAACTTCTCGACTTCCGATCGGTTTTAAGATTTTTTCTTCGACCAGATTTTGAAGCACAACTTGTAGCTGTAACGTAAAACGCTGAGCTCGCTTCGTCATACTCAAATTTTAAACACAACATAATAAGCGTGCGAAAGAAGAATAAGAAAATAATATAAAATTGAGATAAGTTGAGTATAATTAACACTATCCATTTATCGTTGTTCAAAGTTTACACCATAAATTTATTTTAGTTTCAAAAACCGAGCTTGCTAAGCGAGAGTTGTAAACCAAGAGAAACTTAAAGTATGGTTTAAACTTTAAGTTTCTCCTGGTTTACAAATCTCGCTTAGCAAGCTCATTTTTCAAAACAGAAATAAGGCGAGTATACTCTAAATCAAACCGCATCTAATCGTTTTCCCTTGTTCCATTTTTTACGAAAAGGAAATATAAAAAAAATAATTTAATCTCCCCCAATTAATCGACTTCAAGGTGCAAGAAGCAGCACTATAAATAAATATTTTTAAGGAATCGACATAGTTCTGCAGATTTTATTATTTATTTCAAACATGAGTCGATTTTCGTCAAGTTAGCATAATTAAATCACAATTGCTACTTGGCTAGAGATGCAAAACATGGCCGATCTGAGGGTCGGTTAATGAATGACCTCAAAAACTAGTATAAATGCTAAAATAGATTTAAACTGTAGTATTCCACAGTTTTTGGTCAATTTCAAACACTTTTAGAGAACACTTTCGATTTACCCTCATGTTGCTTCATTTTACCTCTAAAATTTTCAATTTTTACTATTCTATTCAGTTGCGCAATAGTAACATAATTTTGATAAGTATACATTACCGGAATTTATTGTGCCATTTTGTGGCGACTTTACTTAAATTTATTTCTATTTATCTGTCGCTAAGCGCCGGACTCGAACTGAAAACAGCCTATTTTCCTTTACTCCATCTTTGTACCTCTTTCCATTATGGGTCCATTTGGGGCAAAAGACCCGGACTCCTCTCTCCAGGTTACGCCCATGAAGCACGCTTGGCCGGTAATCAGGAAGCCCGGGTTCTAGTTCCGGCTAGCCATACTACCATACATGATCTTGGGGGGATGGTAAAGGATATTCACCCCCCCCCCCAATTTTTTAACCCCCCAGAATTCGCGATTTTTCAAAAGTTCCCCAAAATTTCCTGAAAATTCGTAGAAAAGGTGCTTTTAAAGCCTTTTAGCTATCTATTTGCTCAAAATTGTCAGATTTTCGGCGCTTCGCGCCAAATACTCATGTTTTGACTATATTTTGTTCAATTTATTCGACTTTCTTTGATTTTTCCGAAATTTTTTCATGTTTTCATGCTCTAGGAAGATAGAGCATCGTCAGAAACGCCAAAAACGATGTTCTTGATGCGTACTTACCGTTTTTTTGGCCCAAAAACACTTCGAAATCCCCTCCCAGAATTTTAATGATGTGCATGTATATGCATACTACCATACATGGACATCATTGGAATTATAGGGGGGTGTGGTTTAGTGAAATCGCCAAAAATGTTACTTAAAATATAATTCGGTGGTCTACGATAATCTGCGGGGGTTTTTAAACTTCTGCGAGTGTTTTAAAACTTCTGCGGGGTGTGTATACCCCCAGACCCCCAGGCCCATGTATGCGTATTACAGACCATGAACAATTTTACTAAACTGATTGATATCAGAAATGCACGTGGAGGTCGGGTGGGATCTGGAGCCCAGAACGGAAGAATATGAAATTTTTTTGGGAAAGATGAGGCAAAACGTAGGCCAAAAAAGGATGAAAATCGAGCATTTCTGCAAAAGTGCTTGAAATTTTCCAGGAATTGTGGCCTAACATATTTTTTACATTATTTCAGTCTTCATTCAGTTTTTTAAAGTCATTTTGACCCCCCCCCTACAAAGCTCAATAACTCACCCCAGACCGGCCATCCAGTGCATCTATGACTGATACCCGCATTAAATTATAAATAAAAGAATCCGCCTATTTACTTTAAAATTTTAATACGAGTAAATCCGTTATGAAATAACATGTAATACAATGCAGTGCACGTTTGAGAAAGAATATTTCAGCCTAAAGACATAGTATGAGAATGTTGGATGAGTTTATTACTTCTTGTTCCGAAATTCCCGACAACCAACTGGGCCCATATGCTTTCAGATGTTCCGCAGTGAATCCCCTACCGGCGAAGAGCAAAGCCGCTCGCGCCACGGCATAGTTATTTATAAACTGAAAATAAAACGTAAAATAAAAAATTGTGTAAAAATCAAAATTAAAAAATTGAAATTGATTAATAAATTCAATTAAAAAATTAATAATAAGTTTTTAAAAATTAAAATTGATCAAAACTTATCGTAAAAAAGGATAATGACAAAATCTTGATTAAAAAGTTGGAATAGCGCCAAAGCAGTAGGTGCCTGTATTTCATTGATTTTACTCATGCGAATCATATTGAGGATGAATACAAAACAAAATTCTTATAAATATGTACAATTCGATAATATGCGTTTAACTTAAAGCATTGAATTATGTTGATTTATGCTATTATTATTATTTATTGTTATTTTAATAATTAAGCGAAACCGACTGATATTACCTGACGAGCTTTGAATATGTACATACATACTTGAATGAGATAATTAAGAGAACAGTACAAATGGACAAGAATTATTTGTATCAGTCATTTTTATACAAGGTCCGTTGGTACATGTACAAAGATGGTCCTAAAAGTCTTTGTACATTATGTACACACAAATTTTTGGGAACTATAATATGGTACAGTAGCGATTTTAGTGTGGCAAAAACAGAGTTATTCGACCTTTGGTGGTGTATTTTAGCTAATTTCTGGGTTTCTGAGGGCAAAAATCACTAATAATCCTCTCAAAACGGCGAAATTTGACATTTTTCCTTTCAAAATGCAATTTCTGACAGTATAAAGATATATAGAACACACAATCCCTCATTTCGGCGCGGAGCGCCGAAAATGTTTGCGAATTTCAAAACCTTTTTTGCAGTTTTTGTCTTCCCAAAAATCTCTGTACATGTACAAAGACGGTCCCCGAAAGTCTTTGTACATCGGGAAAAATCTTTGCCGAATACAAAAAAAAACCGTTATTCGAATGCATATTAGACAAGCACGTTTGAAGAGGGAAGTTTGGAGTCTAGAAGACACACGGACGTAGTTGATCTAAACCATAAATGAACGAGCAGGGAATTAATCTCAGTATCCAAAGTAAACCGTTTTTACCAACTCAGACCACTAGAATTGGGTAACTGCCAATTTGTCGTCTGGACCACCAAAATTCAGAACACTCCAATCAAAGTTCGAATAAATCCCAAAATTTAATCTTTGAAATTTCTCCCGTCTTTTTGCGGTTTTTTCGACGCCACTAGATACAGCGGCTTGATGAGAAACGTCGGAAATGGTTTATTTCGCCCTACCACAGAGTTTTCGACTCTTTTTTGACCTTTAAAAATTGTCGAACCCAATCCAGACGTTACATACCAGAATTTAAGTCTTCCCATGTTTGGCTTGTAGAAGAATTCCTATCGTAGAAAGAAAAACAAAAATTTTCTGAAAAAACGCTAAACGACTTCGGGGTATTTTTCATTATTTTAGTGTTAAATAAAAGTATTTTATATTAACATAAGGCCCCATTTTCAGGCCAAGTCAGTCGAATAAATCAAAAGTGCTCAGTGTTTTGTCTGTAGATGTCTGTTCGGGACCGGACTTAACCTTTCAAACCGTCAGCGCTGTGCATATTAACGGTTTAAGAGCTCCAACGAATATGTAGAATTATAGCATAGCATATTTCAAATGATTCATCAATTTAAAGATTTTTATGTAATTTAATTTCAATAATTCCGAAGATTCTTATAAATTCTCAGTTTAATAATCAGAATGAAAAGATTGCCAGAAAAAAGATAACAGTTTTTGATAATAAGCAAAACTTTTATCTTAGAAAATTTACAAAATTAGCAGCCTTTAATTTTCCACATACATAAAGGTCAATTATATACATCAGCATATTGAATACTAGAATAAACTGATTCGGTTTTGTTTCGGGCAACTCATTTACGATGTCCTTGGTAAGTGTATTAATCTCTATTCCATTAGCAGCTGTTTCTTTCTTCTCTGACGCACATTTTTCGGCTGAACGCAAAATTATATATACATGCTGCACTAATTTTGAGTTTATGAGTGCAGAGATTAGAGAATCTGCACCAGAAATTTTGTTCAAAATTATAAAAAATAGAAATTGAGAAAATAAAGTTGCTAAAAACGAATAAAAAATATAATTTTTTCCATTTTGCGGTGCGAATTGTCGCAAATTATAGCAATTTTTTGAATTTTTTCATTAGAGTCTCTCTAAAGCCCGTCATAATCAGTCTCCGACTCAGATTAACTGCCAAATGGGTTACCATGATTTATTCGTCAAATTCTTTCCGCTGTACAAAGACTTTTCGGGATCTTCTTTGTACATCTACAAAGATTTTTAGGGGACAAAAATTTAAATAATGTTAGGAATTTGCGAAAAATTTCAAACGCTTTAGAAAAGAATTAGTAAATTTGAGATCAGTCTACTTTTTTAAAATATCCAAAATGAATTTATTAAAAGAGATATATCAAAATTTTCCCACTCTCTGCGCCGCTGACTTTGTTTTCTCTTTGTATAACGTTTCATGCATAACCAATTTATAATACTCTACGTATCGAAGTGTTCTTATGTTGAAAATCTAAACTAGAATTGAGTATTATAGTACCGAGAGTTAAGAAAAATTTTTAGCCAATTTGACAACTTTCTATTTCGTTTTGTCGTAACAGAGCCTGAAGATTATGATTCAGCCGGCAAGAATGACATATTTTTAACTTATTTCCTAAGCTACCATATTTGCCATTAAAAAGTCCGCAAAATCAACTTTAGAACAGTAAAAAAGCATAAATGTTGAACTTTTAATGTCAGAGACTCAGAAGTTACGTAGCGGAAATACACTAGTAATGATAAAAACGCAGCTTCTGCACACAGAATGCATTACTGAACTATATATACCGTAGCGGGGGTGAAGAGGTATTACCCTCCCCCGCTGAAGGGTCAGCCAGACAGGTACTGTATGGCGTTAGCTGACGTAAGGTTTTTGGCATCATTTGAGGTCAAAAAAGTAGTAAAAACTAGTACTTTTTAACCCAAAAAGCACCAAAAATCGATTAATTTTTGTAATTTTTAGTGCTTAAAGTGATACATATATAATGTAGTCAAAATAAACTAAAACTGCTTTGAAAATGCGGAATCATCACAAAAAGACGTTTTATAGGCTATTTAAACCATTTTGGTCGTTTAAACAACGAAAAAATTCATTAGCATTAAATTTACCGTTTTGAATTTCTGAGATTTTACCACCCCTCCCCCTGCTGACCCTGACCTTTTGCACCTATGCGTGGGACTAACATTTGAAATTCGCAATGTATGCGTGCGAAATGCGCAGAGAATTTTGAGCATACATATGTACATTACCTTGGACACCCCCAGAATTTTTTGTCCCAAAAATTGCAGAAAATGTTCTGTTTCAAGCGTTTTTAGTAAACTTTTACTTTGAAAATATCACTATTTTCGGCCCTTCGCGCCATGCAGTCATTTTGATTATTTGATTCAGTTAAATTTTACTTAAGTACCTTTGAAAAGTTTGTAACCGTTTTGATCGTCTAGAAAGAATCAGTAGGATCAGGTAAGCCAAAAATTGTGTTTTTGACGAATATCTATCGTTTTTTGAATTTAAAAAGGCATTTCACAAAAAAAATTTGGTCTCATCCTCCCAAATTTTCATACCGTATCAGTGTTTTTTTGTATTCAGCAAAGATTTTTCCCGATGTACGGAAGACTCTCGCAGACCGTTTTTGTACATGCACAAAGATTTTTGGAGAGACAAAAACTCCCAAAAAACATTTAAACTTCACAAAAATTTCCGGCGCTTCGCGCCGAAATGAGTGATTGTGTGTTCTATATATCTTTACTAGATGAGCTGCCCGGCGTTGCCCGGGCTGAACTTAGGCCTGATAGCTATATGGAATTTATATGTCTCTTGTATTTTTTATTTTTCAAGACTTTTGATGTTTTTGGAATATTTCTAAATAAATTGTTGGTATAAACCATATTTTATTTTTTGGATTTTTTAAAATGTCTTTTGTCAACCATTTTTTTGATCAAATCCATATTTTTGACGTTGCAGAATGGTTTTGAAAATTGTTTACCCATAATCATATTTTTGATGTTCTGGGATGTTCTGGGAATTTTTTTAATAAAACTCATATTTTTGATGTTCTGGGATGTTTTTGGAAAATTTTTTTCGTCAAACCATATTTTTGATGTTTTAGGATGTTTTGGAAAATTTTTTTAATCAAACCCATATTTTTGATGTTTTGGGATATTTTGGAAAATTTTTTTCGTCAAACCATATTTTTGATGTTTTAGGATGTTTTGAAAAATTTTTTCGGTCAAACCATATTTTTGATGTTTTAAAAATTTTTTGTTTGTTGTAGCAAAGGGTGTCATATATCACGTGATATGTTATAGCTGATGGTATCTCCTATCTTATATCACTGCATGTTATGGCACAGACAGGGTATCTATACCAAACCTATCATATAGCATTGCCTATCTCGTAGCACAGGGTATCTTATATCCCATACTATCTTATAACATTGCCTATCTTGCAGCTCGGGGTATCTTATATCACTTCCTATCTTATAGAATTGCCTATCTTGTAGCACAGGGTATCTTTTATAACGTTCTATCTTATAGCATTGCCTATCTTGTAGCACGGGGTGTCTTATATCACGTCCTATCTTATAGTATTGCCTATCCTGTAGCACAGAGTATCTTATATCACGTCCTATCTTATAGCATTGCTTATCTTGTTGCACATAGTATCTCATACCATGCCTATCTTATAAAATTGCCTATGTTATAGCATCATTTGGTTAAACCCGTATTTTGATGTTTCACAGAGCCGACCAATGCTATAACATATAACAATGTACATAGTGTCGCCAGGCATGCTCCTCTTGGCCGGGGTATCTCTATACAAACAGTATAAACTAATTTTTGAAAAAAATAGCAAAAAATCGGCCATCTCCCGAAATCGTGGAGGCTTATAGCACAGGGGCCAAACCCTGCTCCCTCCTGCCCAGGGCCAATGGGTGCGTTTGTCGAAATTTCAAGATCGCTACGGCTCCTTCCCCCATTGGACCGACCTCGGCCCAAAATATCAGCCCACCAAATTTCATTGGGCCGGAGCCAACCCGGCACAAACATACATACAAAAAACAAACTTTCAAAAATATATAGTAGATAATGTCAGAAATTGCATTTTGAAAGGAAAAATGTCAAATTTTTCGGCGCTTCGCGCCGTTTTGAGACGACTGTTGGCGATTTTTGCCCTCAGAAACCCAGAAATTAGCTAAAATACACTACCAAAGGTCGAACAACTTTGTTTTTACCACAGCAAAATCGCTACTGTACCATATTATAGTACCCAAAAATTTGTGTGTACAGAATGTACAAAGACTTTTAGGGAACATCTTTGTACATGTACATACAAACGGACCTTGGACAAAAAAAACACTGTACCGTGTATGTGAGCAACGTTCTTGTACATACATACGAACAGATCTTGTACAAAAAAACGCTTCTCCCGTCAGTCTGTGAGTGAGCTCAATTACCGGAGTCAACGCGCTTTCGTTGATATGATACCAAGCTTGCATCCTCCGAACTGCAAGAACCATTTTGAGCAGTACTGATAGCTGCACTAGCGTCCTTCCAAGTGTCACGTCGTTGTCGCGCGACTCGATCGCTCGACAAAACGCCGTTGGTAAGAGGAGCTCCTTGTTGAGAGGCCGGAAACGACGAAGGTCGACGGCGACGGTTAAAACCGAGCGAAGCTGTAGAGGTGATGTTTCGACATGCGTTCGTCGAGCTAACCGGCGAGGTTTTTCGTCGTTTCGCGCGATCGTTTTCGCTGTGCGACGCGTCGGGCGGCGACTCGCGATGCGCCGCGCGATTAAGCGTCCGCCGCCGCGGATTCGCCAACGGAGTTCCGTTCGAACCGACCGAAGGCTCGCGAAAGATTCGCGGACGGCCGCGTTTCTTTTTGGCCAGTCGCGACGAGTACTCTCTTTTAGCGTCGATCGGCTCCGGTACCGAAGCCGCTTCGTTAATATCGCGACTTTTTATCTCCGAGTCGTCCGTGGAACGCGAATCGCGTCGCTGGACCGAACGAAGCCGTCGCGGCGAGTCGCGTGCGACGCTCGAGCCAGACTTCGAAGCGTCGCCATTCGCGCTAGGCGACGCGACTCGATTCAAACGGCGAACTATCGCTAGCAACGAATCCACCTTGTCGGTTAAATTACGAACGTCGTTGCGCAAGGCGGCTAATTCGGCGTTACAACGTTGGCAGCACGGCGCTGCTACGTGATGCTCATTCGGATGAATCGACGGCAAGCTGCGCTCTTCGACCGGTGACACTTGCTTGTAAGGAAAATAAATTGTGATTTGAAGTAAATTGACATTACACGTTCAGAGGGCTTAGACCGTAGATGGGCGGAAGCCGAATTCTGGGCGGCCCGATGGGACAAAATCGCCAACAATAGCACCAAAAATTCAGCTCTGGGCATAGTTTCCCAAGGTCGGAAGTTCAGGGGGATGTGAAATCTCAAAATGTTGGACCACTAAATTTAGAGTCTAGCCTTTTTTGCACGTAAAATATATGAAAAATGGCTAAAATATCCTATATAGCATGCTTTAATTTGAAAAACTGCATTTTTAACTACTTTTTGTCCCATTCTGACTAGTTTCATCACTCTTATAAGTAAAAAATATAAGAATTCATCGACAAATTTGACTTTTCAGATCATTTTAAGTTCATTCTAGGTATTTTATGGGTAAACAAAACATAAATGTATTAATGCGCGAAGCGCCGAAAAATTTTAACATCTTCGCTGCTTTTGTACCCAAAAATCATGCAGAAAATGTTTGATAGCTCAAAATTGTCCGAATGTGATTCAAGTCTCGGACCCTGAGGTGGGGGTAATACCCCCTCACCCCCCTATGGGAATGTGTGATTCTGGGCTCTATCGATTTGGGGGGTCCGCCAGACTCTTGGGGGTGCAGCCAGACCCACACGCCTATGTTTGGCCTAGACGCTCGTAATGGCTGCTGAGGTGCTGATAATGACCAGACATGGGCGGAAACAAGGGAAAGGTTTTGTAAAGAATAAGACATGATGACGGCCAAAAATGGACGGAGATGAAAATTTTCTTGTAAAAGTGCTTGAAATCGACCGCAAGCAGTGTACTAGCACGATTTTTACGCTAATTCAGCATTTATACCAGTTTTTGAGGCTATTTTCGCTAAAGAAACTCTCTGGCTAACCGTACCCAAACCGACCCTGCTGTGCATCCTTGATGATGACTCCGCAAAGTTCAAATTTTTTAAGACTCATTTGAGCAATAAAAGTCACATTGCTTACAAAAATCTATTCATATCGCAAAAATATGGTTTCCATGCCAATCCGACAAAAAATCAATAAATGTCATTAATAACCCCTAAACAGAACGAAGCGCCGAAAAATTTGAGAAATAACGACAAACGGTTACCTAAAATCATTTAAAAATGCATGTTCGCTCGTTTTTTATAAAAATTATGTTAGGCAAACGAGGAATTATAAAAAAATCGTTCATTACATATACATATCTGGTAAGCATATATTACGAAAACAAATAAGCTGAAATCAAACCATGAATGATGAATTTTTCTCCGAAAATCACTTTTAATTCAGCCAGAACATTTCTGCATTATCAAACGTCTTGCGTTTTTCACGCTATGCCTTAAGTTCATGCAGTGAAAGAAATATCTGCTGCCCCTGCAATGCATGCCGCGCAGCAGCTCGAAATCTGGGTACAGTCCAAATTTCTTTAAACAAAAACTGATTAATATCTATCTTCTTCTTTTCAATAAGAAACTAGATAATCAATGCTTTTGATAATAGAGAAAGTTTTCTGATCGGAAATTGAAAGAAATCTTAAAAATTTCAAAGTCCTGCCAAATTCTTTAAGCCCTACCGCATAGAAGTCTTTCCGAATTCTGTTTCATTTTATTTATTTACCATAATTCGGTGACATTTCCAAAAAGTTGCCGAAATAAAAATATCAAATATCTCTTAATTTATTGCAAACAAAGAATATTATTTTAAAACAAATTTACAAAAAGATAGGTAGATGCATCGAATAAAAGAAATGAGCCTTTGATAATATTACCTGAGCAAGTTTTAAAGCACTTGATGCAGATGCATCCGGTTTTTCCGCTTGAGCAACATGATTAACCAATTCATCGCAGGAATATTCTGTAATAGAAATTGTACGTAATGGAAGGTATTCTGATTGGACGGATTAAAAAATAACAAAATTCGAATGCCTATGATCGCAAATGATCGTGGGAGGGTAAAGAGAAGGAGAAGAGGGAACTTCTTGAAGGAAAACACTTCACGACTAAGATCAATAACGGACAAAGATCGACTTTTCTGCAAAGCGCTCGCAGCTGCTTACGAACAAGCCGTGAAATTTAATGAGTTTTTAAGCTAGTTTAGCATTAACCCTAAGTTTTAGACTATTCTTAGCTTTTCCCTTAATTATGAAACATTCACTATATGGAAATCGAACGAATTACGTACGTAAGAAAGAACACAAGTCAGAACCAGCGGCGGATTTAAGGGGAGGGGCGCGGGGCGGCTGCCTCCCATATCGGCCCAAAATAGTTGGCGAGATAAAGGATAGATACTTTGCATACTTTGCAATGATTTTTAGTCATCGATCATCGTGCTTTCTTGAATTTTACCGGCGGTTCGTGCCGGATAATATCAATTTTTTACATTTATTCAATCTTGGAAGCTTCAAATGTTGTAGTTTTCTTCCAATTTCTAGCACAATAAAACTTTTTACGCTTCGCATTAAATGCTTTCAGCAGGCTTTGCCTCAAATGCACGTAAACAGGGAATAATGGAGTCATTCGAGTCTCTAAATGTCTTTTTGTCGAATTTTTAGGCGCCTTGCGCTGGTTTTTTTAGGTAAATTTAAAGGAATTCAGGCACTAGCACAAAATTGCTTGAAGTTGTGAAATCTGTTGCAAAATTCTTGAGCCAAAAATCATTTTGACTAAAAATAGACCAATATAAGACGGCGAAAAACGCTATTCTGCACGTAAATTGCAGGTTTATGGACCCATTTTTGGATGTTTTTAAAAAAATTGGGAGCACCGCCCCTTACGAAAATCCAAAACTCGCCACTGATTAGATAGATGCTTAACTAGGATTAAAATACGTAAATGTAGATGAACGATAATTGATTAGGTATAAAAGTTTTTTGACCATAGTCAAATTAAAATTATGCAAAACTCACTCTAATTGAAATTATCAATTGGTACACAACGATTTGGGATTAAAAAAATATGGGGAAGCAAGTGCTGAAAAACAATGAACTCTCACATGAGCCAAAATCGGCAACTCAATATTCAACATGAGTGGGCAGCAAGAAAATTCTGGGTATGCAAGATTTTTCAAAGGTAAAAAAATGGCCTTAAAAATGGTAGTATGGCGAAAAACACCTTTATTCAACGTTTCTCATCGAGCACTATCCATTGGCATCAAAAAATTGCGAAAAAAATTTTCAAAAATTGATTTCTGGGGGTATTCTGGTTTCTGGGGGAAAGGTATTTTGATTTCTCGGGGGTTGCATACACCCCAAAACCCCCACGCCCAGGTGTGAACATGACTCTCTTAGTTTTGAATCTGTTCATAATTTAAAAGGCAATAATAATGTGAAATTCAAACAATTAATTTTAGAAGAGAAATTCACTTTTGCCAGTAAATGTAGTCTGATTAATTGTCAATATATGCTCATTATGTACCTTTGGAGACATCAGCTTTGGACAGAAAACGCCATTTTTGAGCAGAACTAAGCCCACTATCGATCGCAGAGGCAGAATCTGGATTTTGAGCAAAACTTCTGCCCAAGCAATTCGCTTTTTGATCTGGACCAATAATAGCCCGCTTCGAGCTCCGCATATTCAACGTGTCTGTATGGATTTGTTGGAATGATATTGTTACTGTATTGTCAGTGGGCTCCCTGAAGACATTTAATCATAACTATGGATGCGTCGGATATATCGCAAAACACTAAACGCTTTTTAAGAAGGTAAATCTAGAACAACAAGATTGTAAAGTTTCACTGTTACCTTGGCAATAGCCTTTGTAATTAACACTTTTGTAAACATTATTTTTTGGCAAATGCTTACTATGTCGCTTATTGTTCATAGATTCAGCATTGTCAATTTTATTATATAATTTCGGTTCGGTTTTGTAAGTTTTTCACCGTGTTCCACTTCGACTGCTTTTATATTCTGCACAAAAAGTTGCTTCGTTGCACTTATCGAATTCTAGTAATCCAAAGCCACAAATAATAGATCCGGTAGCCAAAGGGTTTTCTATCAAACAATTTAAACCGCATCACTATAAGTCAAGCAGTACGAAATTTATGAGGAAAAGATTTCTTGTACCTCTTTTATTGAACTACGCCGTATATTAAATGATCAGCCTTAAATTTATTTCCGAACGATGAACAGTTGCTACATATGTACTTAATCAGAAATATGAAAAGATAAGCACGAATTAAACACAGTTCAAATTACTTTGAGCCAATTGAACCTAGGGTAACTAAAAAACGAATCGCATACTGGTCCTTATAACGCCTCAGCTTGGCCGGATTAAACGCGATTTGCTGTGTTAATGTAATTATTTCCTATGTAGGAAAGTAGAACAGTTTCAATTGAGCTGGTTGAGCTGCTATTGATTTACACTGAATTAAACAAGTCTTTTTTGAGCACTTTGCAGGGTTCACTGCATAATATATGTCATCTTCACAATATTGTAACTCTTCAACTGAAAAAAGATAACTTAACGCGGTTTGTTTTATGTATATGAAATCAAAATTATCGCTTCATTACGCTGTCTATTTTCATCTTGAGTAGTTTAAACTACGCGGAATAAGTTCATTTCTATAAAGGGTTGCTTCATTCACAATAATCGACGTTTTTCATTTGCAATCAATAGCCAAAACATGCAACTTTTCATCAAAGCTTGGTTATCCTGCTATAACCTGAAACGTCGTTAAGAGTGATAGTAAAATGAAGGGGCTCTAGAATATATAATAAATTGCACTTAGTCGTCATAGATTACTGTAATGTTACAGGCAACAAACTGAATTAATGTTTCTGAGATTGACAGATGCCTCCATGATCCGGAAAAAACTTATATTTAATTATGTTTATCTTTTGGACAACACAATAAATAACATAATCATCACTTAAATCATCTTAATGCAGAGATAATAGGCATTCTATGAAAGAAAGCCATATATCATTCATTTGCTTTCGCTGTTAAGACATTACAAGTTCCGATAGACGATTCGTTTTTACCCACCCTCATACATGGGCAAGGAAGAGGTGGCCAGAGGGGATTGAAATTCAGGAATGGTCATACAGAAAATTGTTGTTATTGCTTTTTGAACAGGGTGTGCTAGCACAAGTGAAAGTGCGGTCCCCATGAGTCAATGTACATTTTGCATATGTAGATTTAAGGGTGGCATTATAAAAATGGTACAGCAGCACGCTGTGTGCGGTGGACTGGGTTACTTGAATCTTATTCGTGAAGTTAAACCAATTCGTGAGTTTCTAACAATGAAAAGTGCAAAAATTTATCAGTACGGCATGAAGCGCCGGAAAATTATGGTATAAATACCGTTTCCAGGTAAAATTTCCGGCCTTTTTGCTGTAGTAATCTCAAAGATTGCTTTGCAGTATCTTGCTTTTTCAGAAAATCGCCTGACAGTACCTGATATTCCAAAAGCTTAGGTAGGTATTCCCCTATACCATACATGTAACAGCTCGAAATTTTAGGAGGGGTGCGGTCCCGACCATTCTTAGGGGGGAGGGGTAAATGATCTCAATTTTTGGCCAAAAACGGCCAAAAACCACCTAAAAACGGCCAAAAAATTAAATTTTCCTAAAAATCGGGGGAAGGTCAAAAATTTTCTGGCTGTGGGAGACCAACTTTTGGTTGATGATCCCCGATTGCCCCCACTTACATGCTTGCCCTATGCCCATGTGTGCCCAACCTATTTGACTATAGTCTGTTTCATTTATCCGAGAGGTTTTTCAGTAAATGTTTTCGGAGGTTACAGTAATCCTGTCTTTCTTATTTACTATAGATAGCTAGATCTCACTGTAGCTACGTAGCAAAAACGGGTTTTTCAATAGCATTTTTGCGGCATAATTTATTCTCGTCTCCCAGCAGATCAATCAACTTACAGATAAAAATCGCGCTTTCAGTTTATCTTTAGTTGACACTTTAAACACAATAGACTAATATGTTAAGAAACGCCGCGAACTCCCGCATAGCTCAGTGGTAAAACGTCCGCTTGTCATCGAAGCAACCCGGGTTCGATTCCAAGCGATAAGTTTTTATTTAGCGCACTTACTACAGTATGTCCCAGCACTGATTAAATGCCTGAATTATATTTATATGGGCGGATTAGTGCATTAAACATGGAAGAATTCTAGCCACTCGCCCTCACTGAACTGATCTGCCGAATTACAGTAATTCGCCTTGTTTCGCTTACTGTAGCCCTTAAAAATTAACCAAAAAGCTCTCGAATAAATGAAACAGACTATAAACTTGAGCATTTTTCAGTCGTTTTTAAAAAGACAGAGATCAAATCACGCCAAATTGACTAACCTCATTGGATAATTTTGGGCTCTAATTTTGCACGAAACGGAAATTTTCGAAGTACGCATTATTCAATACGAAAATTTAATCGAAAATTAAATTATCCCTTGGAGCAATTAATGTATCAAGGTGTTAATCACAAATATAAAAAACCCCAACTGTCGCAAAAATGATGCAAGTAAGTCATTGAATGTATGGAAAATTTCAGGCTTCTTACGTACTACGACGAACGGCTGAAAATTTATCACACCGATCATTAGCGAAAGCAATTATTTGAGGTTCCTTCGACGCATTTTGCGAGGGATCACGCAAATTTTGGGTAGGGTACGGGTGCCGAACGGTCGGCTGACCTTCAATGAAATGCAGCTGACAGACGAAATACTTTCTCGACGTTTGGTCATCTTCTTCGCCCTCAAACACATCTATATCTGGCACATATAATGACCACAGGCGTCTTTTGCCAATTTCCACCGGAACTTCATATAAAACGTAGTTAGCGCCCGTTGACGTCCGCGAATCAGTACTAATCGGGCATCTGTCGTTATAGCACAACGTTTGGGCTTTATATTCATAAAAGAAGACTATAAAAATTAATTAATGTCTAATCACCATAGGTGGGCAGCACCAAAATTCTGAAGGGGTGCAAGATCTTTCAAAGGTCAATAGATGGCCATAAAAATGGTGGTATGGCGAAAAAACACCATTTTTCTATGTTTCGCATCAACACTATCCATTGGCATCAACAAATTGCGGAAAAAACAAAAAAATTTCAAAAATTGAATTCTGGGGGTATTTTGGTTTCTGGGGGTCCCCCCAAACCCCCCACGCCCACATGTGCTTATCACTCTCATGATCGAAAATTGACAGCAGACCCACATACAGGAGACGGGTAGAATGACTGCGGTTTATCAGACAGTTTTCAAGTAGTTGACCCAAATTTTTTTGCAAGAATAGAAAAAGTAAAAACTTTAATGCTTATTATTTGTCTTTAAATTTTATTTTGCTTCTTATTTACTGTTTTCCGATAATGTTATTATCTTTTAAGGAGCTAAAATTTGAATGACACGTGCTGAATGACGTAAAATTGTACTGATAGCTAAACATTGTTTATCTATGTAGTTCGTCAAAATCAAATAGCAGTGATAAAATATCAAAATTTCCAGAACTCGTAGTGTGTTAGTGTGATGTTCTTTGAGCGATAGATTTTCTGTTTGGAAGCCTCGAAACAAAGTTCTAAATTTTTCATTGCCATGGTACCTACATAGATCATTGACAAAAGCTCAAAAATGTCATTATTTTTGTCTTTCTTCACGCGGCTCTCGAGATAATCCGGCTTCAAAAATTTTCGCCCCCCCCCCTAAATAGAATTTTGGACACGAGCATGACTGACAGCATTCGAAATGAAGAAAGCGCGCAACACCCCCAAAGGATTATATAAACAAAAATTGATGTGAGCACGTAAGACACCTCCATCGTTAATTTTTTAATAAATCGAATCAACACCGAAAATCGGAAAAGCTTGATCGACACCGATTGATGAGAATGCTAACATAGTGACATCACATGAAGGCGATGATCTTCATTTATAAGTTTGGAGTGCCAATCACTCGAAATTTCAAAAAGGGCCCAGATTCAAGATAGACCCCTAGAAAGTTTAACAAAATCAATTCAAACAATCTTTGATATTTTTTCTATCACGTATGTTACGCTACATTTGTGAACCAAATTCTAGATTCCTCTAAACACTAGTCAAATGCTCATTAAAACGAGGACATAGTAAGTTGCAGATGAGAAGACGTTATTTTTCTGTCTTCTTGTGAGTATTTTCGATAGCTACATACTATCAATCAGTCAAGTCGGAAATGTAATAGGAAGTGTTACTTTATTACTATACACGCAAAACGATGTTCAATGGGTGCTAGTGTTATTCACGTTCATGTTCCATAGTCAATTAGCATAACTGCTCCCTATTGATTATTTACTTAATTCGCATAAAAGGACGCGATGTAATTCATTTAAATCTGTAAATAACTTTGAATCGCTTCATGTTCATTCGCGTTCATATTAGGGAGTCGAAATAAAAGCGCACGTTAGCAGAAGGTCGCTGTTTATAATTTGGGCCGCATTTTTTTGAGTGCACGTAGAAGTAGTTAAACAACTCACAGACCGCATAGGATCGGTTACCTACAGCAGCTCAGTCCTACACTCGTGAGCTATTGGCAGCGGCGGGACCCCAGCAGCAGCTTTTAATTTTTCAGATATTAAAAAAGTTAACCATACTAAAATGCGATTTTTTTCGATTTAGAACTTTCATTTAGATAACGTACGTAACAAATGACCGTTTAACTTTTCTTCTGAACTTTCACTTCCAGAGACTTCGCTGTCCATTTTTGCCATACACGATCTTTTTTTGAAATTTGATTATTAATTGATAATTCCTAATTTTCGCTGAAAATGAATGCATGTTCAACTAATAATTATCAACTGAAAAAGCCTACAAACATATAAAAATTAGACAAACAGTGACAAGAATTAAAAACTTATATCCATGTAAAACAGGGATGGAAAGTTTGAAAAATAATCAAAATTTTTCGAAGTTTTTTTAATCTTCATCTAACCTGAGGCCTATTTAGTCTTTACCGGATAATTTTGAAATACCTTAGTTTTATTAATAGCCATAATTGTCAGTAAAAAGCCTTTTTGTCCCAATTTATTTTAGCTTAGATATAATGATAGGTGTTTGCTAAAAATTTACAATGAGACATTCGAACTCTATTTAATAAAGGTAAAATGTTTTTTGAGCATTTTGAGAATTTTTATTCATTACACAAAATTAATATTAAATCAATAAAATTAATGTTTTTTCAGAGATTAATAGGATCGTATCAATAAATCAAAAATCTTGAGGGTACACATGTACTTTCAGCCGACCTTACGAACGCAGCCGATCTGCACTATTACACGCATGTAAGTAGGGAAGCGTGACATAAAAGCACAAACTCATTTAACAGTACTACTAACTAATAGTAAGTACTCTAGATATGCATACAACATAGTACACATACCCCTTTACACAGCAGGATTCATTACCGGGCGTCTGCGTGCCAGCATGCAAATCAGTAACCGTCTCTTTATGATTGTCATCGTACTTTCGTTCAGAACTATGAGCTTCTGGCAGGAAACTAACTTGACTTACATCCGTATAGGAAAAGCCACACGGCAAACTCTTATTTACAGCAGCGTTTTGGATGCGTTGTCTTTTGAGTATTCTATAAAATTCAAATGGAAAAACAATTTTACACCACTTGAGTAAAAGGCCGTGCCAAATTAAGCTTAAACGTAACAGATACGTATATAGGATAGGACATAAACAGTAGATACATAACGCACGTGGAAAAGCCCCAAATTTTAGTGTATCCGGGTTAGCGATCGGGTAGTTCACTTAACTTCATTCGATTTCGGGTACTGGTAGTCGAGTTCAGTTTATTCGGGTCCGCGTTCATGTATACGAAGCAATGTCCGATCGAGTTCGGGTATTTCAGTAAACATACATACATTTATGTATCATTAACTAATGTATAATAGAATAGCGAATTTCTTTAGTGTTAGTACACCGCAGTCAGTATGAAGTTTACACAGATGCCCAGTGCATAATGGACACGTAATTACATGGAGCATGATGGAATACTTCTTAGCCGTCAGAAAGAGAAAATGGAAAACTTTATGAGGCAAAGCCAAAACTAAGGAAAAATGTGAGTAATAAAAAGCTTAACTTTGAGCAGTAAATTAAAGTCGCTTTCGTGCTATAAAGTTCGCACCACTTTTTTTAGGCCACAGAAGGTGGATAGAGCCGAAAATTTTAGGTCCCTTATTCCTACTTAACCCCTAGACTGGCCGTGCTGTGCAACTAAGGTGCCAGCTACTGTAGGCTAAAACTAAGTTTTACCACTTTTATTAGCGTACTTTAGCAATTTCTGGGTCTCTGACAATAAAAAGAGAACAACTTGACAGTACGGTGCAATAAAAAATTTTAATTTTTTACGCTTTTCATGTATTTAGATTTTGACGCCTGCTTGAAGACAAATACACAGTTCAGAAAACTAAATTAGCCGCAACAAAAAACGATTTTGTCGTTCGTACTGTTTGAAGCAAAGTTTTCAAGTTTTGCCAAGACAAACAAGATGGTGAATTGCCGCCATACTGATAGAAACAATTTTTCACATCTGGTACAAGCTGCGCGTCCTACCTTGAGTTGAACCTTCTAAGCTGTCCATGGAAAAAACCTTTATTATTCGCGTTCATCAAAAATTCCTACTATTCAGAATAATATTTTACATACATTTAATAACAGAATTACATTTTTCAGGCAATAATTTTTAAATTTGTTACTACTACTAACTGGCTTAATGTAAGCAATTAGCGTACAAATATGTGCCAAAATACTGTCAAAGCAGTGCCTAAGATCATCTCGAGCTTGAAACAAATGCAAAGTTTGCCCAGTTTCGTGTCTTGATTTTTTTGGGTACCCGAGTATTCGAGTTTGGGTACCTGTTGCATTCCTACTAAATACGAGTAGTATACGTCAAGCATTAGTGCACATAAGCTGGGAGGGGTCGAGGACTGGAGGGTTAATACTCATCTGATGAGCACATGTGGGCGTGGGGGAGAAGAGGCTTGGGGGTATACACTCCCCAGGAGGCCGAACCCCCGAATCCAAAATACCCCAAGAATTCCATAATTTTTTGTTTTGTTTTTTTAACGATTTTTCGATTCTAATGGATAGAGCTCGATGAGAAACGTTGAAAAATGATGTTTTTCGCCATACCACAATTTTTAAGACCATTTTTGATCTTTAACAAAATCTTGCTCCCCTCCCCCAGAATTTCGGTGCTGCCCACCTATGCTAAAGAGGCCAAAATCCAGACGTTTTATCATGAATCACAGATTGCAGCAATCATAGTCTTGACAGAAAACAATTTACGATAGATCAACTCACTTTTGCTTTACCGCCGACATCACAAATTTCGATGCCCGGCGTCGTCTATGCACACCAGTCATTTCGGCGCGACAAAATTTCAATGGCGTGAATAGCATAAAAGAAAGCGAGTTTACAGCGTCCTAAAAATTTGATAATAACATCGTGAGTGTCAGAATATAAAACGTATGTCGAGAATAAAAATCCGTTAATAATTTACGAAAAAATTAATAGGTTTCTAAGATGAATAATTTAAAAAGGTTTCTAATATGTATCATTTTAAGCCTGGTAAATTTTGTACCTTGAATCTTATTGTGGAACAGGTTACTCTGCTCATATTTATTTTTCTAAAAAATGTGCATTTCTCAATTGGCGTGGCATTTATTACTGTTCGTATAACTGTGTTTCTACTTTTCTCGATTTGATTATTTTTGGCGTTTGATAGCCTGTGTTGGATGGGAATGTGCAATTTAATCTCACAGAGACTTCAAATAAACAAAGAATGAAGTCATAGCGTAAAGAAGAGTAGGTATAGAGATTGAGTCTTATCGCGAACCACACGAATCAGACTGGATTTCTGGGGAACCGGCAAGTTTAAGGCCCGAATGACAGAACGTGGGTTAAACGTAACTTCAGGTTAAAGTCGAGTAAAATCTAGCAAAAATCTCGGGTTAAACTCCTTTCGGTATGGCAGAAAGCGGGTTAACTTTGATCCAAAGTTAAAGTCGGGTAATATCTCGGGTTAAATGTCGGTATGACAGAAAGCGGGTTAAGCCAACAGTAGTTTAAAAATGGTCGACTTAACCCGAATTTTTAACCCTGCTCCTAGCACGCTTAAATCTCGGGTTGTCTATCTTATTGCATTACTGGCCATACATGTTTTGATTCCGCTGAGCTCAAAAACTAATCAGTGCTGTTTCAAACTTAGAGCAGATAGAAAAAGCACTGCCTACGCTATTGGTCAAAACCATTTCAAAAGCTCGAATTGCTTCGGACATCACTATTATACAAAAGGCGGTCACATCGATTAGATGCCGATTCAGATTGAGGGACTTCTTATTTTGTTTTTACTTATTTTCTTCATTTTACGTCTTTACTAATTATCTTTATTGCTTTGACCGATTTTTATTTTATTTTCATCGCATGCGCAATGGTTGACGAATCAGTTACAGCATTACTGCATATTACATAACATGGTCATTGAACGATTCGCTTAGCAGTACCTGGTATCATTTCAGCAGTTCAAATGAAAATTGACGCATATTTTGCATTGCAAAATACGCGTCAATCTCGGGTTAAACTAATAAAAAGTCGGGCTACCTTGCTTTAACCCTGAGTTAGCTTACCCGAGTTTAACCCACCTTCTGTCATACGGGTTAAATTTAACCTGTTAAATTTAACCGTGGGTTAGCTAACCCGAGGATTCCCGTTAACCTTGGGTTAAACTAACCAACGTTCTATCATTCAGGCCTAAACGTCACAAATGTTAAGGCCCGAATGACAGAACGTGGGTTAAGCGTAGCCTTAAGTTAAAGTCGAGTAAAATCCGACAAAAATCTCGGGTTAAACTCTTTTTGGTATGACAGAAAGCGGGTTAACTTTCTGTTCAGAACAATTTTAAAAGCTCTAATTATTTCGAACTTATTACACAAGAGGTGGTCACATTGTCTATCTTATAGCATTACTAGCCATATATGCTTTGATTCTACTGAGTTAATAAATTAATCAGTGCTGTGCTGTTTCAAACTTAGAGCACATAGAAAAACCATTGCCTACGCTATTGGTCAAAACAATTTTAAAAGCTCTAATTATTTCGAACTTATTACACAAAAGGTGGTCACATTGTTTCGGTGCTGCTTCAGATTGAAGGACTTCTTATTTTATTTTTGATTGTTTTCTTCATTTTACGTCTTAGGTAATTAAATTTATTATTCTGTCTGATTTTAATTTTCTTATTTCCATCGCATATATCGCAATGTTTGACGATTCAGTTACAGTATTACTGCACTTTACATAACATGGCCATTGAACGGTTCGTAATATGTAGAATGATTAAGCAGTTCAAATGATACATGTTCGGCATTGCAAAATACGCGTCATTCTCGGGTTAAAGTAATAAAAAGTCCGGTTACCTTGCTTTAACCTTAGGTTAGCTTACCCGAATTTAACCCACTTTCTGTCGAATGGGAAATTTAACCTAAGGTCTAATTTGACCTTAGTTAGCTCACCCGAGAATTCCCGTTAACCTTAGGTTAAACTAACTAACGTTCTGTCATTCGGGCCTTAGAGACGCAAAAGCTTCAGTTCTAAATTTCTATTGAACTCTATTGAACCTAATCGAGTAACACAAGAAATCGCTAAAAAGCGGCTACTTAGTTTTTCACGTATGTAGAACTATGAGTGTTCAGCAGGGGCGGATTTAAGGGAAAGGGGGCAGCCCTCATTGGCCAAAAATATTTGTTTGGCGAGATAAAGAATGGATATGTAATTTGCAATGATTTTTGGCCGTCAATCTCTCAAATTGTTCCGGCGCTTCGCGCTGGATAATACCTATCAATGACATTTATATTTACTTTCTTTGCGACCTGGAAGCCGTTTTTTGCGCATGGAATAGCTTCCAAAACAATTTCAAGAGCAGAAACAGCTATTTTAGCATATTTTTGAGCATGACTCAGCATCAAATGCTACAAATTCATGAAATCGAGCAGTAAATCAAGCTCCTAGACGTCCTTCAGCCTCAATTTTACAAATTTTTGGGCGCCTTGCGCCGGATTTTCGCTAAAGCCAAAGAAATATCATTTGTTCGCACAAAATTGTAGAAGTTTTCAAAGTTTTTCGAAAAAAACGTCGCGTCAAAAGTGATTTTAAATCAAAGCAGACAATGTAAAACGCCGAAAAGGGCAATTTTTTACCTATTTTTGACTTTTTTTATTTAAAAGTTGGGGTACCGCCCCACTTAAAAAATCCTGATCCGTCACTGGTGTTCAGTGACGTTTGTTAGTCTGCTAAATCTTATGAAGCCGGAAGGTTTTTAATGAGAAATTTTTTCATTTAAATTCGTTTCTTCTAGAACTGACGTAGACGTGCGTTCGCTCACTGACTATGAAATGTTAAAACATCCGTATAAAACAGAGTTATGAAGTTTGATAACATAACTCATATTCGCTTCAAATAGGCATGCACGTAGGGAGGTTGGGGGTCTGAGTCCCCCCAGGATGGAAAAATGGGAGTTTCTGGAGAAAATGACGTAAAACGAAGACTAAAATTGGATGAAAGTTGAAGACTTTCTTCAAAAGTGCTCGAAATTGACCAGAAACTTGGAATAACGCAGTTTTAACGCTATTTTAAGATTTATACTAATTTTTTAGGTCTTTTGTGCCCAAAAAACTTATCTGTACCCAAGACATATGAGCCCCACATCAGCCACGCTGTGCATCCTTGGCTCCAACCAACTCGTCACGAAGTTTCATTAACATCGCTAGAACATTGTATATTTAAAACGAAAAAATTGGATATTTAGCTGCGCCATCAAGTGCATAGGTAGGTAGGTAGGTACTATCTTATTTTTGTGCTGATATGATGTCATGGCAAAGTAGGTAGGTAGGTACACATTTACATAGATGCTTTCTACGAGAAACATGCATAAAAGAGGTTCGGGTAGGGTCCCTGATCGAACTGTAAACTTGTATTGGCAAACTCAAAATCAGGACTGAAAAACACAAAAATAAGACTAATGTGCTTAAAATCATTAAGTTGCCAACTATGTGTTAGCACCGCTTGTATCTATCTTAATGTTAAAATTCTTTTCGAGGAGACTGTAGCTTAGTAAAGCAAAATTAAATCATTTATCACCGACCACGCTTAGACCGGCCATTCTTCGCTTACTACTAAGAGCAAAGTGAAATGTGCCAACATTAAAGCTCAATTACAAAGTGCAAAAGAGTAAGAGCATGACTAAACAGGAAGTAAATTTATGTACCTCAATCACTATGAAGAAATCCTACATACTTGAGTTTCATGATTTTTGTGAGTTTTTGCAATAGTAACTTTATGTAGGTAAACATAAAGATGAATCTGGAGAAAATTTTTTGGTTTAAAATTTGCGTCTCTAACAACTTGCACGAAAATATAGAAGCGAGAAATTGTACCTACCGTTGCTTGGCTAGAGGCGCAAGTTAAATGTTTATTGATAAACTAATATTTTCGTAAAAAGAAGTGCGCGATTTTATCAATTACGCATATGCCATGGTTTAACTTGATAAGCATTTTTACCAATTAATTTCAATGTGCTAAACTATGTTAAATACTAAAATCTGAACATCAATTTATTCTTTCTGTCTGCTTTATGCATTTGTGATAATATACTTCTAAGAAACCCTATTCAAGGTGCCTTTGTGCCAAAATGCTGTCTTGAATGATCGTTTTTGTGAATAAGAAGCTTCAATTAAAAATAAATTTCAGTGCTTCGCCCGCTTTTCATTTTGCTTTACATATATACACCAAATAAACAAATTTTGTGTAGAAAGTAAAGCACGTTTTGAGATTAAGCAACGGCCGTGCTGAAGAGTGAGAATTAGCGGAATTTACGGAATTCTCCGAAGGGCATATAAATTTTATTCACTGCACAGGCAGCATCAAGATAAAGGCCAACGTGGCACATGTCGGAATCGAAATATACTAAATTATGACAAAAATATATTTTCTCAAGAATCGACCAGCAGAATGAAGGATAAAACAGTTTCGCAACTAAGTGATGATCCATCTGCCTCGAGGCAACATCATCATAAGATTTGAAAGGTTCGTGAAAAAGTCCGTTTTGAGCAAATTTATTTCGAATAAAGATATCCACAAAGGTAACGAAAAATAGAAAGTACCTATACTAAAACCCTCGAAATAAAACATTTTCATATTAACACGCGAGCTAGGACAACACGGTAACGCAACGTAAATCAGAATTACTAAAAGAAACAGTTTACAATATATTACATTTCCGCGGATAATTCGCGAAACCTTGTTTGAATCTGCATAGCTTTAGTCTATTTCACGAACCTTTTGTGCATGGAAATCAATTTTCAGCGTTCTAGCGAACTGTACAAAAGTGGTTTCTAGGCAGCAAACTGTAATATAATTTTGCATATGCTTATCACATGCTATGCACGTTATCTTGATTGCTGCTTCAGTTCAAACCGCTTTTGTAATCGATTTACATCGAATCAAGAATTGGGATCCATGCACAAGGTTTTGTGAAATAGACTACATGTATTATTGTAATGCAAAAGTGTACATATTACTTAGACAGAATTATTGACTTTGCTTTTCACAATTCTGAAAATATCTTAAGACCAGTGTTCTTTTGTACTCGGCAAAGATTTTTACCGATGTACAAAGACTTTTCGGGGCCGTCTTTGAACATGTTCAAAGATTTTTGGAAGACAAAAATTGCAAAAAAAGGTCTGAAATTCGCAGAAATTTTCGGCGCTTAGCGCCGAAATGAGTAATTGTGTGTTCTATATATCTTTATAATGGCAGAAATTGCATTTCAAAAGGAAAAATGTCAAATTAAGCCGATTCTTAGTGATTTTTGCCTTTAGAGACCCAGAAATTAGCTAAAATACACAACCAAAAGTCGAACAACTCTGTTTTTACCACACTAAAATTGCTACTGCAACATTTTGTAGTACCCAAAAATTTGTGTGTACAAAATGTACAAATTTTTTTGGGAAGACAAAAACTGTTAAAAGGTGTAAAATTCCCGAAAATTTTCGGCGCATCGCGCCCAAATGAGTAACTGTTTGTCCTACACATCTTTAAAATGGCAGAATTTGCATTTAGAATGGAAAAATGTCAAATTTTTCGACGCTTCGCGCCGTTTTAAGACAATTTTTAGTAATTTTTGGCGTCAGAAACCCAGAAACATGCTAAAATGCACTACCAAAGATCGAAAACCCTGTTTTACCACACCAAAATCGCTATTGTACTATATTATAGTACACAAAAATTTGTATGTACAAAATGTACAAAGACTTTTGGGGACCATCTTTGTACATGTACAAACGGATCTTGTACAAAAAAAAACACTGGTTAACACACGAAGTTTCTCGAAAATAACGAATGATAAACGTCAAAATCAAGCGAAACAGATCATATAACCTGACAAAACGCTGGATATGAAGTGCCTAACTACATCAATCTATTTCAAACTGACGATTGGAAGCAGTCGCTTCATTAAAGTATATAAATTATTACAAGTAACGACGTCGACCCTTTAAAACATGGCAGGGAGTCATTTGAAAAAAGGAATCATTCTCGGTAAAAAATACTGTAGAGGCAGTGAAGTAAAAATGGCAAAGAATTAATGAAGTGGTGCAGACAAAAGTAATTTTTCCTACCGTAAATCCACAAACGTACCCGAACTTGCTGTGGCTTATTTCACGGGCTTGCCGCCATTACCAGGTGTACAATTTTCATTATGAAAATAAGGAGATTAATTCATTTTTGACAGATTTACTGGAAATTTCGGAAGGAACGTTGAAAATGTTTGAAAGTTGCTTGAAGATAGAAGAAATCTAAGCTTAAATAGCAGTTTCCGCTCTTGAAATTGTTTTAAACTATAGTCCATGAGCAGAAAATGGCCTCCAGACCGCCAAGGAAGTAAATAAATGTCATTTAAGGTATTATCCGGCGCGAAGCGCAAGAAATTGATAAATTATGATCACTGACGGCCAAAAATCATTGCAAATCACATGTCCATTCTTTACCTCCCCGACTATTTTTTACCACTGGAGGCGGCCTCCCCTTAAATTCGCCTCTGCTCAAGACATGTGGGAAGAAGACGGTCAACTAAGCTTCAGGGCACTGTTTTTCTTGCACGGGACAAAGATTGGTCGGACAAAGGTTTTTGGAGCGATCTTTGTATCTACAAAAGTATAGGCATTTTTTGGCCGATTTTCCACTGTACAAAAAAATCGAAGATTAAAAAAAACAGTGCTTCAAGGTATTTTCGAACAGCTTGAATGCAAACCGAGAATCTTTCAAGCAGCTAAAGCCAACGAATTAGTTCTATGATTTCAAGTCTACAGCGACTCGTTGATATAGTGCATAAAAAAGGATCAAAATGGAAATTTTGTAAGAAAAGGCATCCGTCGACTAAAGTTTCTATCATACATTGCACAGGCACGGCCAGTGTTGAGGATAAAAAAATTCAATGACCAAAAAAGAACCGAAAACAGGATTTTAAGAAAAATCACCCATTTTACGACAATCTCATCAAGTTTTATCCATAAGCACTAAAAATCGCGACAAAAACGAAAAATCTAAAATTGATCCACGATGGTGTCGGAACCCCGCATGCTCATATGCGGTTGATTACTTGGTGCCGAAAATCTTGCATTTCACCCTCTCTCTCGTCTTAAAGGAATTCTTATAATTTTATAAATTCTTATAATTTTAGAAATTCTTATAAATTCTTATAATCAAATGGAATTCTTATGATTCTTTAGACTAAAAAATAAGTGCAAACCGCCTTTATAGTCCTTGCGCAGGTTGTTGATATTACACATTGTCTTATCACAGTCATTTACAGTCCAAATTGCATTGCATTGACGTCATTTTATTGTATTTACATTGATTTTTTATCTTTTTTTCAATTTGACCATATTTGTATCGTTCTAATTCCGTCTTCGTCGCAATAAAGTATTTCAAATTTCAAATTTCAAAATTTTCTTATGTTACTTCATCCTGGTTACTTTGACCGTGTGCAACCATTTAAGCCAACGCCAATATTACGATCAATGCGGTGAAGTCTACTAATCAAACTGTAATCTATAATTTGTAATCGCGAAGAGTCCAAAAAGGCCGAGATTTAAGTCAGAAAAAGTGAGTGAGTGACCCATGCGCAAATATACAAAAATCAAGAAATAACTTCGTCGCATAATTTGTTCAACTCCTTGGCGCCTTTGGGTGGCTTTTGAGCATAAGAAGCGAAATAAGCGCTTGTGGTGACACCGTAGGCGCAAATAAGTTTTTCGGTCGCGTCGTTTGGCAACAACTTACGATATAGAACAGTTTTTCGACCAACCGAATCGTTTGTACTTCCGTCGCTGCCTTGCTTTGTTTTCGCCGAGTTACTTTCGAATTCGCCGCATTTTTCCAAAATATTTTGTTTGGCTAAGTATTTGAGCACGTTTTCGACCTGGCGAAAATGCAAGAGATTGTAATTGAAATAATTTATTATGATTTATGAAAATAAGTTATTAACGGCTGATCAATTCAGCTTCGAAGTTTTTCGGCCAAAACTTGTCCTTCACGTATATACATAAGAAGCTCTTAATTACCGCTCACTACCATACATGATCTTGGGGGGTTTCACCCTCGCAGAATCATTTTTCACCCCCGCGAAAAATTTTTCACCCCCCCCCGAGAATTAACGATTTTTAAAAGTTTCCTAAACTTACCTGAAAATTGGTAGAAAAAGTGTTTTTAAGGGTTTTTGGCTATCTATTTGCTCAAAATCGCCAAATTTTCGGCGCTTCGCGCCATATATTCATGTTTTAAGCGATATATTGGTCAATTTATTCGACTTTTTTCGAAATTTTTTTCATGATTTCATACTCTAGAAGGATAGAGTATCGTCAGAAACGCCAAAAACGATGTTTTTCAACGCGTACCGGCCATCTTTGGGCCCAAAAAAAGGCACTTTAAGTTTTCACCCCCCCCAGAATTCCCATACTGTGCATGTATATATAATCACTACTATATTTGAACTATTAATGGGCATAAATTATACTCTGCGAATGGGATGGAGGGATCCCCCAGCCAAACTTGGTCGTCCCCTAACCCGTAAAGCCAGAAAACTTTTGACCCCTCCGATTTATAAAAAACATTTGCGTTTTTTGGTCGTTTTAGGGTGTTTTTTCGGCCGTTTTTGGCAAAAAAATTGGAGGTCATTTTATCCCCTCCCCACAAAAATAGCCGGGGACCCCCTTTAAAATTTCGAACCGTTACATCTATGATTGAAATGGAACCACGGTAGTTCCACGAGGAAGAAAGAAAGAAAAGTCCTTTTGACCACATAATTCTGAAAATTTTTGACCCTTCGCATCAATCCTATGCGTGCATTATCTGAGTTTTTCTCATTGCAAAGATGATGGAAAATTAATGTATTCAAGGACGAAATGGGTCTCTATATAGCAATACGAGCCTGGTGCAAAGTGTGCAAATGACCCGGCAATTCAAATGTACATAACTGATCATTATAAAATATTTTCACAAAACGTGCAATCGAACAGTGTATAATAGGCGAAATGAAAAAATTAGTAAATAGTAGTTTTTATACACCTTGATAAAATTTAGTCAAAAAATGCATTACAAAATGTATTAGGTACAATTAATAAAATCATGTGACTTCATCTGAATACATATCCATGAAAACTGAAAATTCAAACCAACCTTGTAGACAACTGTCTTACATAATTAATTCAACCAAAATGAGAAAATTTTCCTGAATGAACCAATACTAATCAAGGGTTCAACTAATTAAAACAGCATCTGCATACATCATATGAACATAGCTACATAAGATATTATATTGTAAATTGACGTTTCGTCAGTGCATTTTAATAGAAACATTAATTTTTTTAATATAATTTACTTCAATAAATAAAATCATTAAAACAAATTATTAAATTGTTTAATGCACCGTGCTCAATTCAGCTATTTAAAAGGTTGAAAAATTAGATAAATTGATGAAAGCTTGCATCGATTAATGCATTCGTAAATTTATCCATTGTTCAACTTATCTTCTTTAATTTCACCAGGCAATTTGAATTAATTTACTACATTCTGAATCAGATCAAATAAATTATTTAGGCTTAGGCCCCGGCCCGGGGCAAGGCTTGCCCGGGCCGCGGCTGAAACACTTGTAATTAATTGATATTTTAAAATCAATCTGTGAAATTGATAGGAAGCATAAAAATGGTCTATTTTTGTATACTGACGATTTCAAATAACAAAATTTGATCGTTGGATTGTTCCTATAACTAAAATGTAAATTTAACCTTAACTTTAGTAATTTAAATTCAGCGTATTCGTTTTGCTTTTGAAGGAGTGATTAATATATTTATTATTAATGTTACTATTATTATATTATTGATATATTCGTGATTTATTTATTACTTAAATACTTGATCTCATATTAAACAGCCTGAATCGGATGAAACATAAATTTTTATTCTTTCCTGCCGGATCTTATGAATGAAATTCGAATGATCTGTTAAGTCTGACCGGATAAAATGTATAAAGTTAATTAAATGATTAGTTTTAGAAGAAAGCGAGATTTCATGCTGTGATCTCAGTCCTTGGTGTCATGACCTGAAATCATAAATGAATAATGTTTCTTTCTTACGCCAAGTAATAAAATTCTGGTCGCAACCCACAATTTTACGGAATTTTTCGGAAATCAAGCTTATAATGACAGGAATATTTATCGCATCAGCCACAATTTGGGCAAGAAAAAGATGTTTTAAATTCGCACATCAACGATTTTTATGGCTTAGTACAGCTGGAAAATACGACTAATTGTAAATAGACAATGTAGAATCGATTTGAGTCTTGAATCCAAGAATACGATGTACATAATCATTAATCAATAGTTAAATTAGCAATTTTTTACTGAAAACTTATGAATTTTTATATCCTTTAGTCTCTTAAAGCGGAAATTGGCGCAAAAATGATTAGTTTCAACATAAAAATGCATAATGTCATGTCAACTGAAATGCTTATTTTGTTTAATTTTTCTGCGAACAAGTTAATCACCATACATAAAATGACGAGCACGTAGCATTACAGAAAGTTTCTGTTTTTCTTAAAAAATGCCATCATTTATTGAGAGCTTACATCCTCAAAAGTGATAATGCGTTTCAAACCGTTTTTACTCCTATAGCTCTTAATTTAAAGCCTTTATATGGTGATAAACCTAATAATTAGTTCTTAGTTTCGCAATTATATGATTAAGTACAGGGCGTACGCAGGATTTTTTAGGGGGGCGGTCTAAAATTAGTGACCCTATATTTCGGGATATGTTCGTCGGAGCACAAAATAAAGTGGATTTCCTGACGTTTCCGAACATGCTCTATCCATCAAGCTTATAAAATTCAAAATTTTTCGACGAAAAATTTGATTTTCACCTAATATGCGATGAAAAATGACGTTTTTTGGCCGCGCTTGAGGCAAAATTGTAGAAAATAATGATCCTACGGCGCGAAGAGCCGAAAATTTTGAGATTTTTCGATGAAAAGATGCCCATTTCAATCATTTTTCATGCATTATCCTACCTTTCCAAAATAGTTTTTGGGATAAGGGGGAGGGCGGAGGCCGCCCAGCCCCGCCTCCTGCGTACGCCTATGATTAAGTACTATTGTAAAAAAAGTACCACTATTGATCTAAAGTGTACACTAATAGGGTCAGCATACATTAGTCTACATAAAATATTGCCCAGGCCTCGGTGCCGGGGCATACATAAGCTTCGGCCTTGGACCCTTTCCCGGGGTATAAGCCCGCCCCGGCCCCGGCTAAAAATCCTGCCCCGGGACATCCCTAGTACATATTAATACTGCATTAAATTTTCTGAACCGAATTCGCTAGATGATTTAATTCGCACCAAAATGCTAACTTAACTTGTGTTAGTGCCGTTATTTAATCAATGGGATCGCACATAATGTATACAATAAAAAAATCAGGTTTTAAATCAAACATTTACTTAAATAGAAAAACCATTCATACAAAGTTCTATTTCAAAAAGTAAAAGCGGTTGTTTGTATAACAAAATGAGCAGGATAGGCACAATAGGTTATATCTTTGCCATTATATTATAACATTTATGAGTAAAAGGTGCGCCTTAGCCTAATATGCATACATCACAAACAGACATGTAACAGACAGAACATGGAGATGTGGATCCCTCACCCAAAGTTGGTTGTTCCTCCAAAGCCAGAAAATTGGTCAAAATTTTGAGGCCACTTAGCCCCGCCCCTCTAAAAATGGCCTAAGATCCACCAATCGAAATTTCAAGCCGTAACATGTATGATCACAAAACAGGAAGCACGTTAGCATAACATCATATGTACATACATGTAACAGCGGGATAGAAGATAGATTCCCTCGATTCGGCAGTCACCCATCCTCCCAATTTTGGACACAAATCGCGTTTTTTAGCCATTTTTAAGCGCTTTTTTACCCTTTTTGACCGAAAATTGCGGATTATATATTTACCCCCCATGGCCGGCAACCTCCTACATATCCCGCCCGCCCTTTAGCACTTACATATATATTCGGTTTGATGCCTGTAGCTGATATTATTACAGACGCAATGAACTTATTGCGACTAAGCCTTAAACAAAGAGTGTCAGTCTAAAATGCAAATTTAAATTACACTTGCTTCTAGTTTTGTTAAAAATTAAGGAACAAAGAATATAGACAAAAATTCAACTGCATATTTAAAGGAAAGTTGCATCAACTCCTAAATAGTATAGCACTGACTATGTATAATCACAGCTCACCTCTTCTTTGGAAATGCCTGACAGCCAACTAGGTCCGTAATATTTAATGTGATCAACGCTGAGAGCTCGGCCGCCAAAAAGCAATACTGCACGGGCTACTGCCCTGTTAACTTCAGGCTAAAGAAAAATAATATTTTTACAATGAATAATATGCAAACCTACTTTTAGAATATGAAAAATGCACTAGGGTCAGCAGGTCAGTCAAATATATATGTACATCTTATCAGCCTGTTATCAGTGACCCGCTTGCTGTCCAAAAATTGTTGCTTGGTCCAAAATTCAGTTGATAATAATTTCGCGCCGGGCCGGAATTTTTTTCGAATTTTCAGCTAAATTTACACAAAATTGGAATCAGAAAGCTTCAGAAATGATACTGCAAGTTCGATATGCTGATTGAATATCGTAATAAACGCCATTACGCATATAAATCCAATAAAGCATAAACATGAAAAAATTCAATTTATCTTCTAATAGCAAAAAAGTGCTAAATTGTCAAATATTTCTATTTCCTTCACACAAAATCTTTGAAAAAAAACAGAATAGTGCACATAGGTGCACACGGTCAGGGTCGGCAGGAGGGGAGGGGGGTGAAATCCTAGAAATTCAAAACAGTAAATTTAACATTTACCGATTTTTTTGCTGTTGAAACGACCAAAATGGACTAAATAGCCTATTAAACGTTTTCCGTGGTAATATCGCATATTATAACAGCATTTTTATTCCATTTTGACTGCATTATATCACTTTTAACACTGAAAAATAAAGAAACTAATCAATTTTGGGCGTCTTTTAAGTAAAAAGTACATGAAAGTACTAAATCGGCACGAAGCGCCGGAATTTTTTCTGCATTTTTACTGCTGTTGACCTAAAAATGATGCAAAAAAGTTCCGTCAACTCAAAATCGGCGGACAGTACCCGATCTGACTGACCCCTCAGCAGGAGGTAATACCCCCTCACCCCCTATGTGCATGTATGATAAGTGCATGATAGCTAAAAATCAGAACGCGGCTGAATATTTATGTGTAAACGACACTTTATTAAGACAAAATAATTTTGAGATAAAAATTTAGCGCACAAATTATCAGCATTTCGCGTCAATCCGCTTTCTTTGCCTTAATGGCAGATGGCCGCAATTTCCGAGCAAGTGCCAAATAAATTCATTGCGTAAAATGAACAACAAAGTAAAATACAAAACATTACGGTCTGATGAAGAAGCCGAATTCGGCTTGGAATTATTCACAAAACAATGGAGACAAGATTGATATATGCAGCGTTTTCTTAGCATACAAACATAATGTACTTAAATTAGTAGGTCAATTTGAACAATGGTGTGATGTTAGGGTATTTTTATGCTGCGAAGAATCACAAACTTCAAAATGCGCACAGGGAATGGGCCGTTGTGTAAAACAGATTGAAAAATTTAGAAGTATGTAAAGTGTAAAACTTCAGCAACACACACAAACAAACATTAACAACAAAACTTACGAAAGATGATGCTGTAGAATCTGTCTTCGACTCTGTACTTAGTCTATTTTCGATATTGTCAATAGTTTTAGGAGATTCTGATTCTCTTGCTGATCGATTCTCAGCAAAACCTGTGGAAAGGATAATGAAAAATAATCGGGTAGGTGTTGACGCGCCAGGAATAGACATTTCAGACAAACATACTAATTATATTTATCTGATAATGTTCGTGTTATGTTTACTTTTGATTTTCCTGTTACATAAGAAAAGTTATGCAGTTATCGCCACAAAATTCAAACAATAAACAATCCTTAAATGCCTCTAACAGATTGAATAGCCCGTTACAACATAGAACGTCGTTCGCTACTCTGTCAGGCTGTATATTGGGGATAGAAGGCGGCAGCCCATTAGCCATTAGAACATTTTTTCAAGTTGTGGTAATGCTCGGGAATACGGAAATTCGCCGTATTCCCATCCGAAAGCTCCAAATTCTATGCGCATCGCGCTTATTTATATAACAAGCATATGTACATATGTATGTACATATGTACGATGCGAACTATTATTTCACTATATTGCTTCGGGTGGATGATGTCGTTGAAGTGAAACGAATCAACTCAAGAATAATGTGGCTCAAAATCAAAGCCAACGACGAAATACTAACAGTGGTCTCAGTATACGCCCCTTAACAAGGAGAGCAGACGAAGAAAAGGAATTTTTCTGGAACACGCTCACTGATGCAGTCAGAGACTTGTCATTAAATGATCAACTGATCATCTGTGGAGATTTAAACGGCCATGTAGGAAATAGTGCTGAGGGTTATGAACAAAACCACGGTGGTTTTGGATACAGGGAAAGAAACAGTGCAGGGGAAGAAATTCTAAACTTTGCTGAAAGCCTGCAACTACACGTCCTGAACACGTATTTTAAGAAACCAAATCAACACCTCATAACGTACAAGAGCGGAGCCTACGAAAGTCAGATCGATTATATACTAACTGGGTACAAAATGAAATCCAGATGCAAAAATGTCAAGGCAATACCCGGTGAAGAATGCATACCGCAACACCGTGAAAAACAACTTTATTCACAATTTCTTGAGGAACAAAAATGAAAGCTACTGTTTTTTTTGTAAGAAAATCGTATACACAATATTAGAATTACATTAATTTGCAAACTATGCGTAATCCATAGGTGCCCAAGGTCAGGGTCAGTAGGGGGCTGAAATCCCTAAAATCCAAAACAGTAAATTTAACATTCACGATTTTTTTGCTGTTTTATAGATCAAAATGGTCAAAATAGCTTATAAAACGCTTTTTCGTGGTAATATCGCATTTTGAAAGCATTTTTAGTCCATTTTGACCGAATTATATCTACTTTTAACACTCAAAAATGCAGAAATTTATCAATTTTGGGCGCTTTTTGAGTAAAAAGCACTTAAAAGTACTAATCTGGCGCAAAGCGCCAGAAAACTTTTGACGTTTTTACTGCTTTTTACCTCAAAAATGATGCCAAAACACGTTCCGTCAGCTCAAAATCGCAGGACAGTACCTGTCCGGCTGACCCTTCCGAAGGGGGAGGGTAATACCCCCTCACCATCTATGTGCATGTATGATCTGAGCATAAAATAACTGCTTCATGCGAAGAATCCAGGAAAATAGATTAGATATACGAAGGTTCGGTCAAAAATAATGCTGATTATGTAAACAAAGAGGCAGTACATAAGATAATAAAAAGCCATCTCAAGCACGGGTGATAAAAGTTAAAAATCTATAAAGAAAAATATTTCCGCTGTATAAGCAAAGATTTTAGCAATGTAATGACATTTACTAAAATTCACCTTTTTTACGGCAATTCAATTAAACAGACAACATGAATGAAAATGGAGGAAGCTGCAATCTAAATAGTACATAACCAGACATGCAAAGCATGGGACTTCTGGTGGGAGTGAAATTTCGAAGTGCCCATTTCGGCTCAAAAACGGTAGACGCGCGTCAAAAACATCGTCTTTAGACATTTCTGACGATGCTTCATTTTTCTAAAGCGTTAAAACAGGAACATTTCGAGAAAATCAAAAAAATTCGATGGATAAAAATAGTTTAAAAATAGTCAAAAAATGAGTACATTGTATGTATATGGCGCGAAGCGCTGAAAATTCAACACTTTGGAGCAAATAACTAGTGAAAAACGCATAAAACAACACCTTTCCGACAATTTTTTGGTAATATATTTTAAAAATTGTGAATTCTGGGGGCGAGGATGAAAAAGATGGCTAGATGGAGGTTGAAGACCGTAGATGCAAAAGGTCAGGGTCGGCAGGGAGTGGAGTAAAATCCCTGACATCGAAAACAGTAAATTTACTTTTCAAGTGTTTTTTGCTCGTCAAACGACGAAAATGGTAAAAATGGCCTATGAAACGCTTTTCCATGGTAATACCGCATTTTAAAAGCATTTTTAGTCCATTTTGACTGCATTATACCGTTTGTAACATTGAAAAATATTGAAATTGATCAATGAGAAGAAAAACTTCGATTTTTTTACACTATTCTGACACAATACCTGATTTTGTCAAAGCCCAGTGTTCATGGTCGATCGGTTCTTGATCAATAGTCAACGTATAATCGCTGTCGTCAAGTTCGAATTCCTCGGCGTCGGTCGAACGGCTTACTGTATTCCGCCTTTTACTCCTGAGTGGAACATCGGATTTTTTAGAGGACGGGATTACTGTAGCCGATGAAGGGGGTTCTAGGGCAACGATTTTTCCAGATCTGGAATCACTTGTGTGATTGAAAGACTGAGTCAGTGAAGGCAAGGCGTCTTTTTGCGTCGAATCGACATCAATTTCGACGACGTCATCGTCGTCGTCGAGTTCCTTTGATGACGTCACTGCAGGAGCTTGATTTTCACGCGATTCTTTGGACGATTCTACTGACGCATCCGGCAAATCGTTGGCGGTTGGAGGATTATTAGAAATTTCTGGGACGTCTCGAATCCTTGATTCTAAAATCGTCTACTACGTTTCGTATTGCAATTTTTCAATATATTCACTACCTATTGAAATACCAACCAACTCGTGATAAAATGTGACTTGGAGCCATTGTTTTTTTTGTATTCGGCAAAGATTTTTCCCGATGTACAAAGACTTTAAGGGACCGTCTTTGTACATGTACAAAGATTTTTGGGAAGACAAAAATTGCAAGTAAGGTCTAAAATTCGCGATAATTTTCGGCGCTTCGCGCCGAGATGAGTAATTGTGTTATATATGTTCCTTCAAAAATTGCTTAAAATCCAACTCTGTTGATTTTTTCATGTTAATTTTTATATTACAAGCATGCATGTGAGAGAGGGGATGGGAAGGTCATCCCACCCGAAGTCGGCTGTCCTCCATCCCCTAAAGCCAGAAATTTATTGAAATCTCCTACCCGATTTTAGGAAAAAATTGAATTTTTTGGCCGTTTTTAGGCGTTTTTTGGCAAATAAATGGAGGTCATTTACTCCCCTCCCATTAAAAATAGCCAGGGACCCACTACCCGAAACTTTGAGCCGCTACGTGTATGATTACAAGACTTAATCAATCAATTTAAACCCAAAAAATCGAAAAGGCCTGAATAATTAAAGAAATCGTAATAGAATGAACTTCTATTATTATTACGAGGAGAGATCGTGTCTGTAACGTTGGCAGCCAATGAAATCGAGCCTGAGCCAGTTGTCGACGATATGATTGGCTGAAAGTTATTCGGAGCCGCCATCAACGAACGCAACATCGTATATACGCTATCCAACTTGCTTTCCAAACTACGCAAATCGCGTCTGATTTCCGACAGTTCATCTCCACAATGGGAACAAGGCGTTTGTTTTTCAGCGCTGCTTTTCGCTACTTCATTCACCTGCTAAATCATGTATGTCACAGCTCGAAATTTAGGGTGGAAGGTCCCCAGCCATTTCTAGGAGAGAGGGATCACCTCCAATTTTTGGCCAAAAACGGTCAAAAACACCTGAACACGGCGAAACATTTAATTGTTTCTGAAAATCGGGCGGGGAGTTTGAAAATTTTTCTGGCTCGGGTTAACTATAGTTAAGGATCACCCATCCCCTGTTACAAACATGTGCTAAACGTAGAATACAAACTTAATCTTCAAGAGTCAAAATAAAAGATCAATATACATATTTAATTTTTGATACAAAGTCAGTATTCTTTGAAGTTACTCAACTTCTTAGGAATGACGACAGACATTACCCAAACTTGCACAGCATGAGAACTTTGGGGTAAGGGAATTTTCAAGTGCATTTTTGGGCTCAAAAATAGTGAGTGCAAACCGTTTTTCGGCGTTTCTGACGATGCTTTTTAGAGCGCAAAACACAAAATAATTTCAGAAAAAGTCAGAAAAATTCGATCAAATTGATCAAAAAGGAGTCGAAAATGAGCAAATGGCGAAGCGCTGAATGTTTCACACTTTTGAGAGCGAACAGACAGCGAGAAAGGCTTAAAACAAAACCTTTCCTGCAAAATTTTTGAAGATTTTTGAAAAGCTCGCGAATTCTGGGGAAGGATGAAAAAATTTCTAAGGGGGAGGGTTGAAAAATTCATAGAATTTAAAAAGCATCGAACATGAAATTTGAATAATATAACCGATTTCTTAATAGTCAATTTATCACAGGTAGCGCGTTAACACGTACCTATAATATACTTCTTAATATGCATAACTATCATCGCAAAAAACTAGATGAAGATGCTAAGGTCGGAATGATGCAAGAGCGTAACACGCGCACAGCAAGTTACATTTTACAGCCTTATCAAGTTGCATGGTCGTAGAAAATGGACGTTTTAATCTTAAATTGTAAAATAGACAAATTTTTGACCGACGAAAATCAAGGAGTAATACCATTCTTTAAATAAACATCAAAAAATTTTAACAAACGCAAAAGAATGCAATTTCATTTTTCCAGGAAAGAACAAAACAACCAAGTTTGTTAACACACCTGATCTATGTACATACCCGGAAGTTAGCTTGTTGAGTGTTTTCAACCCAAATTAGTGTATTTTGAAGCCACTTTCGATCTACTCGTAATATTTCTAATAAACTCGGCTTATATATTTTAGTAAAAATCTTGGGTTTCACCCATGTCTGCGCAAAAGCCCACCTCAGCTCATTCTATGAGACGGAATGGCACAAAAGCTGGACAAGCTGAAGGGTTCACTTGGATAGGCTGATTTTAAAAAAATGTGAGAAAACGGTGGAAAACCTAATAAAATCGTCTTTCTAAACCATTTCCCTGGGTATCTCGACTTTGCATCTATGGCATCTTCCATTAATCTGAATCAGTAGTCGTGCGAGATGAAGCTTCATTGTTAACTCTTGAAAAGCTAAAGTTTATTGCAAAATGCCGAATGTGTAGAATGCTTGCCCAGAGAAGCGATTCAATGCCAAAGTTGCGATGAGTACGAGAATTATCAGGAACCGAGAAATGGCTTAAAACAACTGACAATTAAGTAAAAAAAACATTATTTTCGCTGCCTCAAAATACGTCCAACCATTTACGAGTATGAATCATAAAAGTTCCGAAAAAGGACGCACCTCTGTGAAATTGGGACTCTGGATGATACGAACCTATGAGCCTTGGCTAATAATATGCAAGATATTATATATGTGTATGGTGTGTATCCTTTTCTACATGCAGATGCTACCAACGGTACTGACCATACATGATCTTGGGGAGGGGGTTTCAGCCCCCCGCAGAATCATTTTTCACCCCCCGCCAGAATTGGCGATTTTTCAAAAGTTTCCTAAACTTGCCTGAAAATTGGTAGAAAAAGTGTCTTTTTAAGGGTTTTTGGCTATCTATTTGCTCAAAATCGCCAAATTTTCGGCGCTTCGCGCCATATATTCATGTTTTAAGCGATATATTGGCCAATTTATTCGACTTTTTACGAAATTTTTTTCATGATTTCATGCTCTAGAAGGATAGAGTATCGTCAGAAACGCCAAAAAACGATGTTTTTTAACGCGTACCGGCCATTTTTGGGCCCAAAAAAGGCACTTTAGGTTTTCACCCCCCAGAATTCCCATACTGTGCATGTATGGTACTGACTCAGATAAGGCTAAAAGTCACCTCCGGCGGATGGAAAGGCCCGATTCGCACCTTTCCGTTTGAAATGGAAAAAAAGCGACGCACGGCGGGGGAGGTGGCGTTCAGAGAGACAGCTGGCTGAAATTGAAGAAAAAACTGAAGATAGAAAACAAACAAAAATAAAAACTGATCAATAACACTAACAACTTCAGCATCAGGTGTCTTTTTTAAAGTAGGAGCCGCGACCGCAGCCACCGCAGCGACGTTTTCATTGGGCGCATTTTCAGCCAGCTGTTTGGCCAATCGCCTTGTTATGCGTACGTCGCCAGATTCGCTGTTCAATTTCTTGGGCACCGCTTCAGCCATGTTCAGCGTGGAGAGATGCGGGGCGCAGGAAAGAATTTTTATTCCTGAAACGTCATTCATAACGATTACGAACATTTGAATATCCAATGAGCGACTTAAATTTTGAAAAAAATTGACAGGAGCAGTAAGACGAGAGTGAAAGAGCAGCAAAGCTAATACGGAAAGCGTCGAAAAAGCGGTAGAAATCAGTACATTTTAAAGTTCCTGATTAAAATTTCTGCAGTCGGCTAGAAATTTGACTTTCCGGCGCATATGACCACACATCAATCATGTCACAGGGGGATTAAGGGGGCCCCCAACCAAAGTTGGTCGTCACACATACCAGGACTTTTGAGAAGCATTTCCCCTTCAGGTCATTTTCGGACCGATCTCTATTGACTAAAACCACGAAAAAGTGCCAAACGATGTCTTAAAGTATAATTTCAAGTACATAAATCTACTTTTCAGCAAGTAGATTATCTCATTCATCCACGCACACATTTATTCCATTATTCCGTACATATTGGCTGATGCAAGTCATTCCAACGACCGTTTTCTTATTTGTAGACTTAAACACACCACAACCGCTTTCACGCTGGACATTGAACAACCACATTTTGAATCAGTACAACCGAATTTTTTCATATGTTAGTTCATCCATACAGAGAAAGTTCTGGGAGGAGGATATGTCAAGTTTCCTCGGAGAATGTCAAATTTTAATAATTGATTCGTCGTGTTTCATTCTTCACAAATATTTGTGATTGAATTTGCATGAAAATAAATAACATTTAGAAAGACAGAATGGCCTGGATGAATGAACTGAACAGTCTACTGCTATATAAATAAGTATTTGTATGTACTTGAAATTGCCCTGTTAGATTTCATGGTTCGAGCGATAGGTTATGGTCCGAAAATGACCTGAAGGAGTACGCTTCATGAAAGTTCTGGCATGGGGAACCCTCTCATAACTCTCCCAACGTGCATGTATATGAAAGCTGGACATAACGAGTCATTGACCATTGTTCAGGCACAAATGGGCATAGCATTTAGGTGAGAGAGATATTATATTCGCATATGTACGATTTTGGAAAATCAGGTACGTCAGGCGATTTTGAGAAAAGGAAAGGCGCTGCAAGACAATTTTAGAACTTGGTGCGGTAAAAGGCAGCAAATTATCAAGATTATAGGGTGCTTACGCTGACTAAATAAGTTCTTGCATTTGTCATCGCTAAAAACCCAGAAATGGGCTGAGCTCCGCTATTAAAGTTCGGAAAAGCTAGTTCACCACAAAGAACGCGTTACTGTACTGTACAGAACCCGAAAGTTTACATTTAAAAAGCGTACAAAGACATTGTGCAAAACAAACAAGAGTCAATCAATTGCCCACTCAACCGTTAAATCATTTGCATAAATTGCGATCAAAAACCCAATGTTTTATTCGATAAAACGCATTTTTGAATTGAATTTAATCCATCTTTCTATGTACATCTAAAACTGTATATTCTAAAAACATATTTTAAATCTTAGGGTCTTCTCGTGTTAATCTTTACAGATTTATTTACAAGCCTCATAAAAATCTTTATAATCAAGATAAGCTTCCTGAACTAACATACAGTATTTTAAAGTGTAGAATAAACATATTGCTAAAATGAAGTAGAGACATCGACAAAGCAAAACTCAAAAATAATGATAGGCTTATGATATTAGACGATTTACTAGAGTGACTTCCAATTTTTCAATCCCCCATTCTTTACGTTTTCTAGATAACCAATTTAATCAGATCAGTTCAAACTAAAGCATAAAAAGGAAGCTGAATTTATAAAAAAACATAAGTAGCGGACGATAAGCTCAGCCTATGACGTGTTTGAAGATATTCTACCTCTGAAAAACCGCAAAATACTTTTTAAAAAATAAAAGATTGAAAACGCAAAAGCCAGAAGAACAGCTATGTATGATAGAAAATTAGCATTAAGCCTATATATTCTTGGCCTAGTTTTTTTCACGAACTTTGGACTCAATTCAAGCGTAATAGTCCTACAGCGCCCTGCTCTCATCCGAGTCATTCGTTGCTCAGGCGAGCTACTGTTGGCGTCTTGTAGCGTATCTGAAGGGTGCAAAATAATGAAATTAAATACTTTTAGCACGATAAGCTAAAAATTTCATGATGATAGAAAAAGCAAAGACGGAGCACGGGACTGATAGATCGAAGCGCCTTGTTTGAATATCCGCGTAAGATACGAAAAAATATAATACTGAATACAGGTATGGAATGGATACAAAAATTGTTAAGCAAAAAAAACAAAATTTGATCCACAATTTTACGTCAGGCTAAGAAGCGCATTAGGACGATAGGTGCACAGCATGTCCAATCTGAGGGGTGAGCCGGTTTGCGAGACGGGGTCAAGGATTGAGCTTTTGGGCCAAAATGAGCTCGAAAACTGCTATAAGCGCTAAAATGGTATTGAAACTACGTTATTACCGAGTTTCTGGTCAATTTAAGGCATTTTTGAAGAAAATTTTCATTTTCCATCCATTTTTTACCTTCAATCTGCCTCATTTCCCCTAAAGGATACCCATTTTTCCATTCTAACGGGGGAGGTCAGGACCCCCAAAACCCTACGTGCATGTCTGCTCATGACTATATTGTATACGTTTTGAATCTAATGACGAAATTTCCCGTCAAGATAGGTTTCGGGCATGAAATCAGATTTAGCTCCAACTGCGCACGAATGCAGATAAGAGAAGAATGTATACAAAAGGCTAGGAAATTAACGTTTCAATTCTTAGGGTATTTGCATATGCAATCGCAACATATGTCCTGTGCGTGCAAGTGTCCATTCAATGTAAGACAAAGAGATCTTGATGGTCTCGACTGAAAAATAAGCCCTATTTGTACCAGATCGTGGTTTTTTGTAAAACGGTAAAATTAGCATTTAAGTGAAATTTGATAACAAAATTCAAAACAAATGAAAACAGTAAGTCGCAACGGTGGCATTCGAGCTATTTTCATATTCTGAACGCCTTTCAAGACAATCGACCTTCAACCGGATTAATAGAATCTAGACAGCCGTCAAATGAGTAATATTGATTGCAGATCGATAAATAGGAAGCTATCGTTTGTAGCGCTGGTCTACCCCTTAAAGGTTCTGACCAGATATATACGTGGAGGGTTTGGAGGATCTAGACCCTTTAAGGCGGAAAAATGGGAAGTTTTCTAAGGAAAAAGAGACAGGATGTTGACAAAAAACGAATAAAAATCTGAAATTTTCACCAAAATCATTTGAAATTGACTAGAAACTGTGGGATAACGTAGTTTTAACGCTATGTACCTTAGCATTTATATCACTAATCGAGTTGACCGAGAAAAGGTCATCATTTTACCTCCTACTCAGACCGGCTGGCCCCCAGAACAGCCATGTTGTGCACCTAGTGTCCTGACCCCTTGTGGTATCTAGCGTGTAACACACAGTTCTGGTATGCAGGCAATACTCATAGGGTGAAAGCCAATATTTAGATTTTTTCAGTATCATTTTCGAATAAAATACAAGCAGACACAGCTTAGGAATTCTGAGGATTAATCAGCCCAAAGCCTTTTATTTCTTTACTTTTTTGACGATTCCGTTTCTTCTGGAAACTAGAAACTTTAAAAAAATCTAGTAATCGAATAAATATAGTCAAAAAACGAATATATGGCGCGAGGCGCCCAAGATTTGACACTTTTGTGCCAAAAAGTGGCTAAAAACACTTGAGCGGCAAAGTTTATGCGATCTTCTTTGAAAAAAACCAAAGATTCTGAAGGGGTCGGGCAGCATTTCTTTCAAGTCAGCTTTACTGAACCAGCAACCGTTCTGGGGGGTCAAACAACCCCCACCCATCGACAAACCCAGAAAACACAAGTGCGGACGACTATGGAAGAAAATAAACGACTACTCTTGATTACTTATTTGAGCAAACATATGATTAGTCTTTAGGAATTAGGCGCCTCAAAAGTCCTGACCGATTTACTGTCGCTTAACAAAACTTTTACGTTGAAACGCGAACATTTCAATGCGTCAATAAATATTAATACGACCAAATTCTAATTAAAACTAACTTCGTTTATCCTTTTTACGCCCGGTCCAATATTTGGTCGAAATTATTCATCCAATCTACTTAATTTACAAATTCATTTTTTTAGTTTTAGATTTATAATTCGACATTTCCGAAATCTTATTGAAGAAATTGATAGTACCTAACCTACTCATGTGAAGGTTTTTTATTAGAAACTCGTGTTCTAGGGGGTTTGAGGGTTTTAACCCTCATCCGCTCCAGAGCTCCAGAATGGCTACTCACCAGTGTTTTTTTTGTACAAGGTCCTACTGTACATGTATATACAAAGATGGTCCTAAAAGTATTTGCACATTTTGTACACACGAATATTTGGTTACTATAATATGGTGCAGTAGCGATTTTAATGTGGTAAAAACAGAGTTTGGTAATGTATTTTAGCTAATTTCTAGGTTTCTGAGGACAAAAATAATTATAAATCGTCTTAAAATGGCGCGAAGCACCGAAAAATTTGACATTTTTCTTTTAAAATGCAATTTCTGCCATTATAAAGATATATAAAACACACAATTACTCATTTCGGCGTGAGCCGAAAATTTTTGCGAATTTTAGACTTTTTTTGAACCTTTTTGTCTTCCCAAAAATCTGTGTTTATGTACAAAGACGGTCCCGAAAAGTCTTTGTACATCGGGAAAAATCTTTGCCGAATACAAAAAAAACCGTGCTACTCAATCCCCCTCCCGCAAAATAGTTGTGACCCCCATAATTGTCGATTTTTCGTAAAAGTTGTAAAATGAGTGCCTTTACAGGCGTTTTCAACTCATTTTTTGCTCAAAAGTTTCAAATTTTCGGCTTTTCGCGCCATATATATATTTTTTCACTATACGTTGTTCAATTTACTCAATGTTTTCAAATTTTGGAAATATTTTTATGTTTTCATATTCTAGAAAGAACGAGTTGTCTAAAACGTCAAAAAACATTGTTTTTGACGTGTATTCATAGTTTCTAACCCGAAAAAGGCACTTTTTAAAAATTTTCTGGGCCTGACCCCCCAGAATTCCCATGTTGTACATGTATGATTAGAAAGCGCCTCATTTCCACATTTTCGAAGTCTTACATACATGCTCACAACTTAGATATCTGACTCTATTGCTTTAAATGTCTACTATAAAAAACGTGCTTAAACGTTGATTACTGAGGTAAAATATATAAATACGATTATAAATTATTCATTCAAAAGTACATATTTGTATCTATAAAAATTTACAAAGATGCATTTATCGATCGATGAAAACACTGAGCTGCGGACAACAACAAAGTCAATAAGAAAGGCGCAAGTGTATATAAATGTAAGTACCAGCTGAAGAATCATCAGGAAATATTTTAGACGATTCCTTTTGCTGAAACATGGAATCAGTTGGAGCGCTATGTCGAGTAGTTGGTCTTCTCGTTTTACGCCTTGCAGCTGACGGTGTCAATTGAGGTGGCTCTGAATCTGAGACATTTATTACTTCGCCCTGCGATGTTTCAACTGCGGGAACGTCGATAATCTCTATAGCATTTTTACACCTAAAATAAGTAGAATGTTAATCATAATAAAACAAAGCTTTCATTATAAGGCAGTGCACCAAAACACAGAATTTCTGCCGTTCTTCATCAGGGAGGTCCAAATTTTCCGCCTTCGCGCCATATATTAATCAGTGAATTCTGATTTGATTTACAAAGACATTAATTAAATTTTTTCCCCGCCAAGTGAGCGGCGCATTTTTGGTCCTACTTACATGTTTTCGACTGTTTTGAGAAAAGTTTGGAAACTGACCCTGTTTCACGAGCGACGCAATTTTGAGCACCTGATACTCGTAGTTATGTACGAATAGAATACGTAAGCATTATGTCTTGATGTAATATGATCCTTTAATAATACGAAAATTATATTGATTCTCACTCATATTATAATATTCGCAAAATCTAACGTTGTAATATATATTGCTGTTTTCGAAAACGCATATCATAGCGTCTTGAATTTTTTCCAAAATTGTTATTATGCTGTTAACGTTCATTTCTATGTAAATATGCGAAAAGGCAAAATCGAAGGCTAACGAAGCGTTTATACGCAATAACATGGTCAAAACCAGTTAAAACCGGTTTCAAGAACCAGACAGAGGAGACAGACGTCAAACAAGAATGAAAACTTAAGATTAATTAAGCTTCTCACACTTGGAATATCAAAAAACACGAGACTGCGCGCAAAATATACTTAAGTAAGTGACATTGTTTACTAACTTTTGGGTCACGTGAGTAACATATTAAAAGGTTGCTCGAAGTCAACAGCATAAGATGTACATATGTTGACGAAAAACGAGCATGAGGCCGTTGGAGGCATTTTTTAGCGATCGAGTTTTTTTGCGCCTATGCTTAACCATTGCTTGGGGGTTGTTATGCAGTTTGAGGTAAAAATTGGGGTTTTTTTGACAAGAGCACTTGGCAACCCTAGTAGTGTAGTGTGTTAACAGGGTTGCCAAATAGATGCAAACGTGAGAACAGGTGGGCAAAAAGACAAAAGATATCCAAAAATGAGTCATCAAAACGGCACCATGCGCGTCCGCTGATTTTCCTTTTAAAGCGGCGCGACTCAAAGCTTTGGTTCTTCCTACATTTGTCTTGCGTCTGGTCATTGCCTCGTCCCAGCCTGAAGTCCCGATGCCAGCCTTATTGCATGCATTGAAAGATTAAGATTATAATCACTGACGCCTTAGCTAATCATAGCTAGCGCAATCTGAACCCACAGTTACGCCTTCTTTTCCGCCTAGCTTACGCTCACGTCGAATTATTGAATGATTTGGATGTTTTTATTTAATTCTCAAATAAAATTATAAATTCCTTATTCGCTGCCGTTATCCTATCAATACATACAAGCGCAGGATTGCCCTCTAACCTAATTCATTAATATACCGCGCGAATCACAATCAGAAAAATCTTGCATACATTGGCGAGTTTAAGCTGAAAGTTAGTTGCGAATGATTAATAAGGCGGGAAGTAGGCGTGGACACCTCCCAGTTTCACCCATACGAAAATCCTAGATCCATCACTGTTGGTAACCATAATAAATCGCCTGTATATATTCTGACAGGCACACAAGATAATACACGAAAAGGTTGGAAAATTGCATCGGTTTGCCCGAAAGTCGTCAAATTTTTGGCGCTTTGCGCCGTATAAGAAGTATTTTCGACAATTTTGTCTCGATACAACAAGAGGCGTTACAACTTATCACTAATCAGGATTTTATCTCTCGGAGGACAATAAATTTATGAGCTGCATAATGTAATAAAACTAAGAAGCTTTTGACTTTGGATTCAATTTTTGGGTTCGGCAGAAAAATACAATATGGGAAATCATGTAGAAATGTACTTAGAAATTTTTGATGTGTCTACAAGTTTAGCTCTTTAAACAGCATACCTGACGGAAAAATAAAAAATCTGGGGCGGAGCGCTAAAAAATTATATATGCTTACCAGCTCAAAACTGCGCTAGCAACTGGTTTGACGATCCTTTTTCGATGATTTTTAATTGTTTACCCTGCAGGACAATGGTGAAATAAAATAAGTATTTAAGGGTGTAGGGACCAATCATACACGTGACGGGGGGTTTGGGGGGTCCAGAACCCCAGAATGGAAAAATGGAAAATTTTGTGGAGAAAATGAGGCACAATAAAGGCCAAAAAAGAATGAAAATTAAAAATTTCCTCCAAAATTGCTTAAAATTGACTAGAAACTGTGTAATAACGTAGTTTTGACGCTATTTTAGCGCTTATACCAGTTTCTGAGATCATTTTGGCCCAAAAAAGCTCAATTTTTGATCCCCAGACGGACTGACCTCCACCCCGCCAGAATTGGCCATGTTGTGCACCTATGGTCGGGACCATAGATGCACAGCGTGACCGATCTGCGGGGGGTCAACCAGTCTGCAAAAAGTCAAAAAATAAAGCTTTTTCGGGTCAAAATGACCTAAAATCAGTGATCGTATCGGGTCAGATTTTCACCCCCGATCGGGGTCGGGGATGAAAAACCCCGGTTTTCGGGGTCAGGGTTGGGGTCGGGGTCGGGGTTGAAGATTAACAATTAACATTGCATGATTAAATACCAATTTGAAAAGGATAAAAACGATACCTTCACTTGTTTGTAGAGCATGCTAGTAAAGCTGGTTATGTTCAACATTTTATTTTTATTCCAAGTTCAAGCATGGTTTTAGCAATTTAGCATTACTTTCAATTTTAATCACTAATCGCTCTCGCTTTTTCGTATTCTTCCACAGTTTTTTCATAACGGTTTTCTATGGTGCACTGATTGTAGAGGAGCCAATGGCGCGAAGCGCCGAAAATTTTCGAAATTTTCACCGTTTTCATGTAGAATTTACGCCTTTTTATTGACAAACAGTTCGGAAATCATAAGTGGCGCAAAGCATCAAGAAATTCAGTCATATTTCACCGCCCTAAGACAATAATCGGCGGTGCTAAGCGCAGAATAATTTTGACGTTTTTACTCTCTAAACTCAATTTGTACCGCTTAAATCATACAGAACAGATAAATTCAATTGCGGCGCGAAGCGCCGAGAATTTTTAAAAATTCCTAATCCTTTTACCTTTTATGTCCTCCTAAAAATCTCTTTCAACATGTAGAACGAGATTGTACGGAAGTCCAAAAAAACTTAAAATTGATGAACACCTACACTGCACAAAACTTCTGAGCTGAAATGCATTTTTCGACCTCTGCTTAGTATGTAGCGCAGCAACGGGTCGCAACCATACGTGAGCAGCAAGAAAATTCTGGGGGTGCAAGATTTTTTGAAGGTCAAAAATGGCCTTAAAAATGGTGCTATGGCGAAAAAAACACCATTTTTCGACGTTTCTCATCAAGCACTATCCATTGGCATTAAAAATTGCGAAAAAAACGGAAAAAAATTTCAAAAATTGAATTCTGGGGGGATTTTGATTTCTGGGGGGGGGTATTTTGGTTTCTGGGTATGCATACCCCCAAACCCCCCACGCCCAGGTGTGGTCGCAACCAATAAGTCATTGAAAAATGTATCAATGAGAATTTTGTTCTTACCATTTTCAGGCCTATTTGTGGCCTTCTTATTAACTATTTCAGAAAACAGAAAATGCGCAAAAACACAAGAAAATTTGGCCTTTCCTTTCATTTAAAATAGAATTATGTGTCCTTGTAAAGAAAGATAAACAAAGCAGAGAATAGATAAATTGGTATGCAAACCTTTTCGCACTTTTACTATTATGTTCAACAAGCATGTGCAGTTTCATTCAATGAACTAATAGTGCATTAAATCACTAAAGTGCTGCGAAGTGCTGGATTATTTTAACAGATTCAAGCTTTTAAATTCATTGGATCTGTGTAACAATAATTAATAATGACTCGGAGCGAAGCGCCGGAAAATTTTGACGTTTGTGCCTTTTTAAACTCAATGTTCTGGACACATTGCGCCAGAAAAATCAACATAATTTTTGAAAAATTCGGGGGGCATGTGCCTCCATTCCCCCGGCTACGCCTGTGATTTCGCAGTAATTTCGGCGCACTTCATAATGGAAAATATGCGAACATGTATGCACGTCTTAACAACATGGCGACCAGGCGTACTTTTTATGAAATATCGCGAGTGTCGAGTTAGCATATTAATTTTGCTGGTGAATGAATCGTCCTTGTTCCGAATTTATTTGCTATTTATACAATTCTTCTATGTACCAACAAATAAAATGCTATATTTCACCCCCGAAAAAAGGTTCAACCCCGACTCGAAAAATCATGCCCCCGGTCGGGGGTCGGGGTCGGGGTTTTTCGGGGTCGGGGTCGGGGTCGGGGTCCCCGTACGATCACTGCCTAAAATACTGGTATAAATGCTTAAATGGCGTTAAAACAACGTTATTACAGTTTCTCATCGATTTGAAGCACTTTTGAAGAAAATTTCCAATTTTCAACCGTTTTTGACCTTGATTTTGATTCATTTTCTCAACAAAATTTCCCATGTTTCTATTCTGGGGAAATCAGGACCCCCAGCCAACCCCCGCACGTGCATGTCTGGTCGGGACCCACTCCCCACTGGTTACGCACATACATGCAAATAAGAGGGGTGAGGGGCATACATGCACATAGGGGGTGAGAGGGGTACCCCCTTAAGGGTCAGCCGGACAGGTACTGTCCGACGATTTTAAGCTGATAAAACTTCTTTTTGCAGCATTTTCGAGGTCAAAAACAGTGAAAACGTCTAAATGTTTCCGGCGCTTCGCGCCAGTACTCAAAAAGTGTCCCAAATTGATAAATTTTTGCATAATGGAGTCAAAATAGACTAAAAATGCTTTTAAAATGCAATATTACCACAAAAACCGTTTTACAGGCTATTTTGACCATTTTGAACTTTAAAACAGCAAAAAAAATCGTGAAAGTTAAATTAAATGTTTTGGATTTTATAATTTCACCCCCCGCCCTGCCGAGCCTGACATTGTGTACCTATGGTTACGGAGCGAACAATCGTATGTCAGTAAGCAGGGTGACAACAATCGATACAAAATATACGTAATCAAAAACGGCTATTTGGCATGAAGCGCCTAAAAATTGTATTTTTTGTAACAAAAAGTCGCTAAAAACGTTTAAAACGAGGCATTTGGAAAATCGCAAACTCTGGAGGTGAAAAACTTTTTAGCGATAAGAGAAAAACCCCGATCCTCCAGATCATATGTAGTTAAGAACAAAACAATAGAAAACGATAAGTCCACGACGCCAACAAAAGAGTTAAAGTTATTTATGTAAAGGCTAAACATTTTGGATAGAGATACCTGGTTATTTTTAGAGAAGGGGGTTAATGAGCTCCATTTTTAGGCCAAAATAACACAAAAACAAATAAACATAGCTAAAAACGCAAGCTTCCGTCAAAAATCGGGGAAAGGCGAATAAACATTTTCCAATACATGCCCATATGTTATGTACATGATCTTGAGGGGGTTCACTCCGCAGAAAAGTTTTCACACCCCAGAAATTTCTCAAACACTCTTAGAAGTCGCTATTTTCCAATTCTTCAGAAAAATCGTAGAAAACGTGCTGTTTAAGCGTTTTTAGCTATGTATCTAAGAAAAGTAAAATTTTCAACGCTTCAAGCCATATACTCGTTTTTGACTTGTATATTTAAATTTATTCGAATCTTTCTGATTTTTTTACGAATTTTTCTCTTTCTGCTCTACAAAGATGGGATATCGACAGAAACGCCGGAAAACGATGTTTTTGACACGTATCCACCATGTTTAAGCCCAAAATGGCACTTTAAAATTTCTCCTTCCCCCAGAGTCCCCATGCTGAGCATGTTAGCCCTCATCCCCCAGTTAAATGCATGGTCGAACTCATACATGTAACGGCTCGAAATTTTTGGGTGGCGGGGCCCAGTCAATTTCGGGGGAAGGGTGGGTAAATGACCGCTAATTTTTGCCCAAATACGGCCAAAGCCTAAAAACGGCCGAAAAATTCAAGTATTTCCAAAAATTGGCGGGGGGGGGTCGAAAAAATCTGGCTTTCGGGAGATAGTGGGATGGCCGACTTTGGGTAAGGGGATACCCCATCCTAACCCTCTTACATGTACGGTTAAACTGCTGTTTCAAAAGCAAAGACAGTAAATAAAACGCACGCGTCCTGGGCAGAGGAAGAAGTTGACGTCAGCGGCAGCGGCGCGGCAACGACGGCCGTCAGCAATGGAGGCGGCGTCGTGGATACGGGCGTCGCCGCCGGCGAAAATAAGACGACGCGTTGCGTCGGCAACGGATTTCGCGGCGTCGGTTTGCCGTCGACGAAGTGCAATTCGCAAACGCGACGATGTTTCGTCGATGGCGCGACGTCGCTGACTTGAGGAACGTAAAGCGCCCAAAGAAGGCGAGTGGCCTTATTCGTGGGCGGATAGTAAAGTTCGTAGGCGTTACCATCCGGCTGAAAAAATTGATAATAATGCCATCAGCTGCAGAATCTGTCAACGAAAATTTCTCAGAATACATACATGCACATAAGCAGGGCCGCATTTAAGGGGCTGCCGCCAGTGATCGACCGAGCCTAAAAATCCGACCCGGCAGGGGCCGGGGCCGGGTCTAAACCAAAAAGGTCGGGGCCGGTCTCATATTAAACATACTATATGGTGAAGCATTTTTGATAATTTCATGATATTTTACCATGTAATGTAAGCATGCATAATATAGTAATATATAATGCAAACATTTTATACATATTTGGCCGACTTAGACTCAGAGCCACAAGAAATTTTGGCTTTGTAAGCCTTGCATATAGCAACAGAATAATCAGTGGGATTAAAATAAAAGTAATTCCACAAAACTGATGTTAAAGCACTCATCGTGTTAACAATTTTCAGTCAAAACATTTATGAATACTTCGATAATAAGGAAAGTACGCGTCCAACAGAAGCTCGGCTTGCTTGGGGCCGGGGCCGGGCGCCCGGTCGATCACTGGCTACCGCCCCCTCTTGGCCGGAAGAAGAATTTGTAAAATAAAAATTTCGGCGCTCCGCGTCGGATTAGAAGTATTTTCAATCATTTTGGCCCAAAAGCGACCAAAAAATGACTTTTGTATAGATTTTTGAGTGAAAAAATTTTTCTAAAAAAAATTTCAGTTTTATTATCTCAATTGATAGAGCATGCCGAAGAACGTCGAAAAATGAGGTTTTTGCGAGCTATTCCGACGAATTTTTCCGAGATATAGACCAATTTATGTTGGGTCCGCTCCAACCCCCTCTTGGCCGAATTCTGGATACGGGACTGCACATAGGGGTTTATAATCCCCTTGAATGGTCGGCCAGGCAGGTAATGTCCAGCGATTTTGAGCTGACGGAAGATTTTTGTATCGTTTTTTGGACAAAAGCAGTACCAATGTCAAAATTTTGCTTTTACTCAGAAAACACACAATATTGATCAATTTCTTTATTTTTCCGTGCTAAAAGCGATACAATGCAGTCTAAATGAACTAAAAATGCTTTTAAAATGTAGTATTGCCACAAAAGAGCATTTTATAGGCTATTTTGACAATTTTTGTCGCTTGAATAGAAAAAAATCGTGTCATTAAATTTACTATTGTGCACGTGATAGAATACGTACACATGCAGGACCGTATTAACGAAGGGGGAGGCGGGCAGGGAGGGCTGGGGTGGGAGTGATTGCCCCTAGTCGAAAAATTTTCTCCGCAAGACCATCAAATTTTCGGTCCCATATGCGAAGTATATCCCATAATTCTGGCTTGAGCGCGACCAAAAAACGATACATCAATTTTTTGTGAGAAAAATATTATTGGGAAGTTCCAATTTTATGATTTTAATGGATAGAGCATGTCGGAAAACTTAAAAATGCGGTTTTTGCAAGCAATGCATCCCGACGAATTTCCGGTATATAGACCAACTTATGCTGATTCAGCCTCCCTTGGCCGAATTCTGGTTACGGGCCTATACACATCTGCACATACTTAACTGCTATCACATAAGGAACTACAAGAGTAAAGACAACGAAAGGTAAATTTTAATATTTTCTGACAAAAACACGCAATTTTTTGCACCCTTCATTATCTTTTCTAGAATATTATTTGGATTTGACAGGACGACAAAACTGATGACTTGTGAAGGGGAAGAAAAAACATCAGGCGTTGGATTCTGATTTCAATCCAACTAACCCCAAATGAAATTCACCAGCTTAGCATATAAATGAATGGAATAACAAGTTTCGATCTAGAACGTACATACAGTTTATACAGAAACAAACACCTATTAGCACAAAATAATTGGAGGGATTCGCCAATGAAATCTAGGGTGGGTTAAAAACATACATGTAACGGCTCAAAATTTTTTTGGGGGTTCCGGCCATTTTTAAGAAGGGGGAGTAAATGATCTCCAAATTTTTGGCCAAAAACGGTCAAAAAACGCCTAAAAACGGTCAAAAAATTCGATTTTTTCCAAAAATCGGGTGGAAAGGGGGGCAAAAAATTTCTGGTTTTTGGGGAGTGAGAGGGACGTCCTACTTTGGATGGAGGGGATCTCTCTATTAGATGTATAATTAAAAAACCCTTGTTTTTTTGAAAGAAAATGATAAAAAAAAATGACTAACGTGCAAATTTCTGCCAAAAAATAGGGAAAAGTGGTTATAAAATCTCAGTCTTTGGAGGACCGAAGACGACCAACTCTAGGTGGGGAGCATCCCATCCCCCCACGTTCAACGTATTTGCAGAGTAAAGTGTTGAGACCTTTGTCGATACTAATTTCGTCGAACAACCATCGACGCAGCATTTTGCGCCGTCATGGTCGCCACCGGCCGACTTTCTCGGCAACCATGACGACAGTGGTTTCCGGTCGCTAAAGCTGACTGATTGCGGCGACGAGTATAAAAAAGGCGAATTCAAGAAGCGATTTGGGCTAGAGAGCCGACGCTTCGAGTTTCGCCGAATCGAAGATTCCGACATTCGCGTAAGCGAGCTAAAATATGTGTATAGCATAGCGATCTAAAAGTCGACCCCAGAGCGGCGATGGGAGATCTTTCATCCGAAGTTGGTCGTCCCCATCCATTAAAGCAAAGCCAGAAAATTTTTGATACTCCAATTTTTGGAAAAATTTGCAATTTTTGGTCTTTTTATGTAAATTTTGGCCTTGGCCAAAAATTGAAGGTCGTTTGCCTTCTCAACCATACAAATGGTCAAGGACCTCACTTCCAAAATTTCAAGCCGTTAGCCGTTGCATATATTTTGTCGCGGATATAGTCGATTGCGATCTTTGCAGATCTATTGGCCTCGTTTAATGGTGTAAACGTTTGGAATAACAAAGGGCATTATTTTAACCCACTAAAATTATTTTTAATATCTGCTAAAAATATCAAAAACTAATCATTTCTACCTAATAGCCCGAATCAATGCAGGCCAACTTTTCTAGTACTTAATTAAAGTTCAAAGATGATGCCGAGTCAATAGATCTTGGGGGAAAACAAATACCGACACTTTTAGTTTTCAACCTGAATTGATTTCAAAGTATTTCAAACGTTGCAACGAAATAAAGACTGTATGATTTAGGACGCATGTCATACATGCAATATGCATACGGTCAAAAGTTCTGGATGGGGGCGTAAACCGAGTTTTCTGGGGGAGGGGTTATATGAATACTTTACTTTACTTTTGAATGTCAAGTTTTGATACCCAATTCGTTGTAACCACATACGGAAATTGTAGATCCGGCACTGCTCAGCATAAAAAAGATACAAAGACTACATGTCATCATAATTTGCAATGCAACGCAATTAAGTTTCGAAAAATGCACTTCAAGCTTTTTCGCTGATTAAGGCATATCTAATCAGACATTTTTTCTAACATGAAGTTAAAAGTATTCCGAAGATCCCTTGAAAGATGATAATTTTTGAAGATAGAGGATAAATGGGGAATAAATGATTTTGCAATTAAGATTACATTTATTGTGATAAGTGTTCGCTCAAGAAAAACTATTCAGCCAGGTATTAGCATATAGAGACGTAACTAATCAGGAGGGTCCCCCGAAGGAATAAAAGCTTAGAAATTACCAAAGTCTACTAAAGACAGCGAAGGACGATAAATATGTCAAGAAATTTTGAAACATTGGTGATGCAGAAAGTTAAAACGATAGATTAGTGTAGATATCCGAGTCTTAAAATCGAGCATCGAGCATTTTCTTGAAATTTTTCATGATTTTTTTGGAAAATCATAAATTCTGGGGGTTAGCTGGAAGTTAAAACCACTCCGCCAAGAAAACGCAACCTCGATTTAAAAAATCTGCCAACATTCGCAACAAGGAGGAATCGCTTGAAGTTCTTATAATTTCAAAACATACTAAATGTATTTATGTTTTCCAATCACATAAAGAATGACAATCTTAAATGGAATTAGAGACCTTATTTTTACGCTAAAAGATCATTCGTTGTATAGCTATCCTTATCAATTCTGTCAGATGCTTCAGCATTTTTCATCGTATAGATTTTTTTACAAAAATCGAAAAAACGTCCTGATTTGAGCATTTTAAGCGACCTTTCAGTCCAAAAGTGAAAATTTATTGGACACTCCAGGGCTGACAGCCATTTCTGATATATTTCGTTAGATGTTTTTTTAAAATATTTTTAACGACTAAAAAGAAAGAGCATCGTCAGAAACTCCGAAGTTTTTGATGCGTATCATCGTTTTTGAGCCCAAAAACAGCACTTTGGAATACTTTTGGGGTTTTCCCTCCCAGCAAGCATGTACACATCACACACATGTTTATAATTAACTTACGTTTGACGCTGTTTGCTTACCGTTTTCCTTTTGGTCTTCTTCCGCGAACAGCACCTGTATTTCCAGGATCGTTGCTCATCTCAAGACAAACTTGAATTTGAATGTGAGGCAATAGAGCCAACTAAAAACTGTGGACGATGCAAGCTCTAAAAAAGTATGGTCGTAGTTTCTTGCACGTAAAGGAATCAAAATTGAAACGTTGAAAAAATTTGGAAAAGCCAACGTAATAAAACGCTACCGGTAGGCACGATTTTTTGCATTCGGCGCAAAGATTTTTTCAGATATACAAAGACTTTTGGGGACCATCTTTGTGCATGTACAAAGGGACCTTGTATAAAAAAGACTGGCTGTAGGGCTTTTTTATTTTGCACCACACTAAAAAGAGTTCCGTAATTCACAAAGTGCCACAGACCCGTATCCAGGATTTCTTTTCGAAGAAGGGGGTAGGAAAGACCAAAATTTTTTTTAAAACGAAAGGGGGACTAAAGGATGAATTAAAAATGACGTTTTACGATACCACTAGAATTGCATACCTACTCCGCAAATTTTGCTATTCAAATAACTTGTTAGAATCCAAGAGATACCCTATCTACTATGGCTGCGGATCTGAAGAGGCGCTTAAAAGCGCTCCCCAGCGCATACATGCACATAGGGGGGGGCGAGAGGGGGTATTACCCCCATGAAGGGTCAGCCGGACAGGTATTGTCCGGCAATTTTGAGCTGATAGGACGTTTTTTGCATTATTCTTGAGGTCAAAAGCAGTAGAAACGTCAAAAATTATGGCGCATGCTTTTCACTCAAAAAGCGCCCAAAATTGATAAATTTTTGCATTTTCAGCGTTAAAAGTGATAGAATCAGTGTTTTTTTTTGTACAAGGTCCGTTTGTACATGTACAAAGATGGTCCCCAAAAGTCTTTGTACATTTTGTACATGCAAATTTTTGTGTACTATAATATAGTACAGTCGCGATTTTAGTGTGGTAAAACAGGGTTTTCGATCTTTAGTAGTGTATTTTAGCTAATTTCTGGGTTTCTGACGCCAAAAATTACTAAAAATTATCTGAAAACGGCGCGAAGCGCCGAAAAATATTGACATTTTTCCATTCTAAATGCAAATTCTGCCATTTTAAAGATATATAGGACAAATAATTTATCAGTTCGGCGCGCCGAAAATTTTGGGAATTTTACACCTTTTTACAGTTTTTGTCTTCCTAAAAATCTTTGTACATTCTGTACACACAAAATTTTTGGGTACTATAATATGGTACAGCAGCGATTTTAGTGTCGTAAAAACAGAGTTCTTCGACTTTTCGTAGTGTGTTTTAGCTAATTTCTGGGTCTCTAAGGGCAAAAATCACTAAGAATCGTCTTAAAACGGCGCGAAGCGCCGGAAAATTTTATATTTTTACTCTTGAAATGCAATTTCTGCCATTATAAAGATATATAGAACACACAATTACTCATTTCGGCGCGAAGCGCCGAAATTTTTTCGAATTTTAGACCTTTTTTGCAATTTTTGTCTTCCCGAAAATCTTTGTACATGTACAAAGACGGTCCCGAAAAGTCTTTGTACATCGGGAAAAATCTTTGCCGAATACAAAAAAAAACCGTGGATAGAATGCAGTCAAAATAAACTAAAACTGTTTTTTAAAAAGCGGTATTACCATGAAAAAGCGTTTTATAGGCTATTTTAGCCACTTCGATCGTTAAAACAGCGTTAAATTAATTGTTTTGGATTTTAGGGATTTCAGCCCCCTCCTCCTGCCGACCCAGATCTTGTGCACCTATGCCCCTACAGGGTCTGGGACAGAGCCCCTAATAATTTTGCGGAAAAAGCGCCTTAGAGTTGAATCGTATCGTAATGTTAAAATTTTCATAAAAGCATAGGTACCTACTAATTTTGGTTCTGAAATCAGTCTAAAAATAGTCAAACTTCATCACTAAAATTATCAATCATCGCCAAAAAATGTATATCATTCTAAATTGTTGCACGGATCAAATATGGAGTGCTTTAACCGCGCGTTTGTGTCAAAATAGATTACAATCAATAATTATGTTAGTCGGCGAAATTTTTGCGATTTTTTTCTTTAAAAAACCAAAGGGGAAAGAAAAAATTGCTCTCAAATTCATTTTGAAGGGCTTTAGAAGAGAGGAAGTCCCGTTGATTCTCTTCTCTTGTTATTTAAGGTAACTGGTATTAAAATTTACAAGGTGTATAGCTCAAGTGGTCGTCAGACGTTTTTTTTCAATTCATCCTTTGGTTTCCCTTATGTTTTCAAAAAGTTTGGTCGTCCCCCCGAAACAAAATCCTGGATACGGGCCTGATCATCGCCGAGAAATTTGTCATGCTTGCCTCTTGCCCAAATCTCATTTTCAGCGTAAAAGCTGTGAAAGAACAGAAGACTTTGATGCAAAATATACTTTCGGCTGTTTACAGGCAGAATATGGGGTGTTAAAAACGCGCGCTTGGGGCTAAATAGATTGTAATTGATTATCTACCTAATGTACTTAATTAAGGGATTCGCGCCGAAAATTCTTGCGATTTTCGTTAAAAAAACAAAAGAGAGAGTAAAGAAAAAATCGTTCTCAGATTTCATTTCAGTGGAGAGAGGACCCTAAGAATAAAGGCACTCCTACAAAATAGTCACTTACATCGTTAAAATAATCAATAATAATCTGTTTTATTTTTACTCTTAGGTTTAGGCTTAGTTCAATGGCATTAGCTTTTCATGCATTGTCGGCTGTTAAATAGTATGGGGGTTACATTATAAAAATCCGACTATTTATTATCATTATTATATCATAATCAGGGCCGTATTCAGGGGGCGAAAGGGCCGCCCCTCCCCCACCAGCCGGAAATAAAATTGATTTATTAAAATCTAAAAAACATTGATCAGGAAAAAACATTGATTGCAGAATATCATGGCATTCTTACACAGCTAAATTAAAAAACAACTGAACATGCATTACCTACTGATACTATATGTAGGTATTATAGAAGTAAAAAAATTTTTTGAAGAATTTGAAGCACACAGGAAAAATTGAAAAATTCTCAAAGTAGGTCTAAAACATTAGGTCATTAACATAAATTAAGAATAACGTAGGACTAATACAACTACCTTGCCAGAAAGTTGAACTGGACTGAACTGAAATAATTTTTTTGCTGAAAACGCGACAATTACGAAGGGCGCAAGAGAGTAATAAAACGCATGATGAATAGGTAAAAATGTACAGCAACAGGCGACGAGCGCGTCATAAAAATGACGATTTAGGTTCGCCCTCCAATAAATTTGGATGTCGACTTCAAAACATATTTTCGCATTACAAAAACTCACCAAATCCCTGCAGAAGATAAAGATTTTCAATTATAGTGAAGTTCTTGATCGGATTTTCGATAAAAATGCTGCTATCGGCGCGGCTTAAACAATGATAACAAGTACCTACATGAATTGAAAATTTTGAAGTGTTACCTCTCTAAAACGCATTTTGCATTACAAAAATTTACCATAAATGCCAACCATGCCCAAAAATTTTTCCATTCCTGAAAATTTTGGTCGAAAAATACCAAAAAGTAGGAAGAACCACCGTTTTTTTCCAAGCGATTTGGTTGATATTTTAGACCAGACCCAAAATTTTTTCCATTTTTTCCACTCTTTTTCCACGTTTTTTGGGAGGTTTTCAGCATACTATATATGCTGAAAATCTTTGTCATTCAATTGAATGGGCTTCAAATGTTTCTTATCCTTTAATAATAGTCGGCGATTTTAATCTTCCTAAAATTAATTGGGTTTCCAACACTTTTTCCCCTTATCCTATTAATACTTTATTTTATGATACGTTCTGTACAACTGCCTTGGATCAACTAATTTGTAGTTTAACTCACGATAATAATATTTTAGATTTGCTCTTTTCACTTAAGATAGCCACTAACGTGAAAGTGTTGCCCCCTTTTCAGTAGTGAACATAATTCTATTGTTTATGAGATTCACGGGTCAAAAGTGATAAAAAACGTGCCCTTTCGTCGAAATTTATGTAAAGCTGATTACGAATTAATCTCTATTCATTAAGCCAATGTTTCTTGGCCTGATTTATTTAATTAGTGTACTTCAGCGGATTATATGTATGTTTTTATTTCTGTTCTTCAAACTATTAGTTCTGATCTCATAACTAAAAAAGTACAAAAAATTCTAAAAAAGCCCTCCCTAAACATATTCGTGAATTACACTCAAAAAAACTAAGACCATGGAAGAAATACAAATTGTTTAGAACTAATGCTAATCGTATATCTATTCTAGTTTCTGCAAATCTATAAAAAGAAACAAAAACTTTTTCGCTAATGGAGAATTACGAGTTTTAAAATCGGGTGATATCCGTAACTTTTACAATTTTGTTTTTTTCTCGTTTAAAATCAATAAAAATTCATTTTCCTTGACTCTACGTAATGGTATTGAATTAGATAACAATCATGTAAAAGCTAATCATTTCAACTCATATTTTGCATCTGTTTTCACTCTTGATGATAAAACTTTTCCTGATTTTCAGGCTCGTACATTTTCATCTTTATCGACTATCGATTTTGATGTAGACACCGTTTACTGAGCTATTTGCGAATCTGAACCAAGTACTGCATTGAGCCCTGATGGCCTGCGCTCGTATTTTATCAAAAAATTAGGTTATTTGCTCTCCTCTCCTCTTGCTTCTATCTTTAAAACATCTTTTCGATCAGGTCCAGTCCCAAAATTGTGGCGTCAAGCAAATGTAATTCCTCTTTTAAAAAAATGGTGATTCTAGTTGTGTTGAAAATTATCGTCCAATTTCTTTCTGCTGCTCTGCTTGTAAAATTATGGAAAAAAATCGTCAATAATAAGATTCTTAAGTACTTAAATAAATTGCCTTTTCCCCTTCAATTTGGTTTTTCAAAAACTAGATCATGTGTGAAACCCAATTGCTAGTGTAAAAACGAATGAGCAAAATGTCTCGATAAAAACCTAGAATTGACGTAACTTTCATCGATTTCAAAAAAGCTTTAGACAAAATTTCGCATACAAAATTATTTCATAAACTTTCTGCATATGGCTTACATGGTTCCCTATTTAACTGGCTTAAATCTTTGTTATCTTCTCGATCTCAGTGCGTAGTCGTTAATAGTTCTTTTTCAGATAGCCTAAATGTTTTCTGATTTAAATATCAGATAAAAGCAGAGTACCTAAATCAGACATCTTGTTTAACAAACTCCTAGCATTAAACAATAAACATTTCAAATCACAATTTCTATTTTGTACCAAAAAACGGAATTAGCAGGGGCGTAAACTCCCTAAGGACGAGGCATAAAACATTTTCGTGTCGTAGAGAACCTCTTCAACTCGTAAGTATTACGATCAATGAACCAATTGTCCACGCCTGATTCCCGTTTCTTGCTCAATTCTAAGTTCAAACGTCGCAGCTTTTCGCGTTGCTGCCACGTACGATCAGGTCGTGCGTAGACTATAGATCGACGCCCACAGTTGGAGTTAGTTACCACGCAACGAATCAGTTCGGCCTTGGACTGCTCCGAGTCGCACTTAACCTTTAGAATACGAGGTAGCTCCTTCCCTGTCTTATTCGACGTAATAGCTGGACCCAATCGACGAATGTTGACGACTCTCGCCGCATCAAAAAACCCATCATTGAGATAAATTTCTTGACGTTGGCATCCAGGTTCGTGTCGTTATCAATGGGATCGAGATTTTCCTAAACAAGCGTCGTTTTCTTTCCTTCAGCCTCCAGAGCATTGCGGACCGCATCGACGACGATTTTATTGACGTCTGCTACAGGTGGCAGCAAAGGAAAATCAGGCATCTGGATATGACGAGATGTAATCAAATCCGCCAAAACATGCAGACGATCCGAAATAGACGTTTCAAAGGCGCTGAAACGTTGTTCAAACTAAAAAAACTTGCGTTCGAGTAAAGGCATTCGCTCTCCCATAGGCAAGCAGCCGAGGCAGGAAAAAGGTTGATCGAGGTCCTTTAGCACGCCAAATTGAACATCCGTTAAATCCAAACAATCAGCGTGAAACCATAAATCGCCTTTGAATCTTCATCTACGTTGCTTTTGCACGCTGGACAAACCACCAACGATTCCTTAATGCCTTTGTCCGTAGTTGACGACGAAACTGCACGCTTGGTTTTCATTTGGGCAAAATCGCATTCGAATATCGAATAAAACGAATCAAGGTTCTAGCTGACCTTCAATAGGGGTTGCAAAAAAACTTACCAAATCCGTGCAGAAGAAAAGGATTTTCAATCGTGGTGAAGTTCCAGACCAGATTGTCGATAAAAATGCTACAATAGACGCGGCGCGGCCTAAAGATTAATAACAAGTAAGAATTGGAAATTTATGAAGTTTTACCTCTCTAAAACGCATTCTAACATTACAAAAAGTTTCCCCAAATGCCAACCAGGCCCAAAAATTTTTTCCATTTCCCAGAATTTAAGTTGACAAATAGACCAAAAACGAAAAAAACGGCGAAAACAACGATGAATAAGACGACTAAAACTTTTGAAACAACACCTACCGTTTGAGATTTACAGTAAAGGTGACATAGGAAGAATATATATGTCTTACATGAGTGACTTGCTGAATTTTTATTTGTTGATTAGAAAATCGAAAAATTTCTGCTGTGAGCTAAACTTAACCATTTTTCGTACCTTACTTGAGAAGCTTGAGCAAATATTTTGTATCCCACAGTCTGTTTTGAAATTCTTGAGTTTTTTACAGTAAAATGATTCGCAAACAGTAAGAAATCTGTCAATCAGCGGAAGAAATTTCATCCGATTAGCTATCGTCTATTGCACGTCATTTCCGGCTGTGAACCTGTGCTTTGGCTGGCCTGGCACTCTGGGTCAGTTTTGCTCTAAGCTGTGAGAGTGTACACAGCAGACTCGAAAAGTAAAAATACAAATGTAACTTCATATTGTAACTACGAGGGTTACACGTTTTGGCGAACTTGCCTTAGCAGTTCGCGGTAGCCACTACATAGCCAATACTAGTAGCTATCTACGATAGTGTACTGTGGGCTATGCCTTCGGTCTTCCCACATTTTCCCAAATTTTCAATAATAAAAAACATTAAGATACTTGTCCGGTAACATAGAGTTAAGTATATGATAATAGTAATCGTTTCATGCATACCGCTTGTATTAATCTAGAACATTCGTTGTGATTTAAAAGAGTTCCAGTATTATGCTATTTTGACGTTTGTTTATTTTACTGTAATGGTCCTATGAGGCCATCGTAGTTAGTCTCGTTGGCAGTTGCTCGCTTGTATAGTGGAGAGCGTTTTCTTTTTCTTTTGTGTTATTTTGTTGTCCGGCAACTTGGCCGTGTATTCTACGTTGAAATAAATTAGAAAAACCTACCCAGGGGTTTCGGATATACCGAGGGTTAGGTCGGAATTTCCAACGTCGAGGATTTCGACTCTCAGAGTGGACGGATAGGTAAATTCCATATGATTGCTATTTTTAGTTCGAAAGTCTTAATTCTTTTCTCAAACCTAAAATTGATCAAAAACATTATTTAATCTTTAAGGATGATTGATCAGTATAGAGCTCGTTGTTGTTGTTTTCAAAGTTTATTGTGCTATACACATTAGGAACCAGAAAACATTTCTGTTGGAATCGAATCTTGAAAATAAGTTAAACAATCAACTTGAGCCTTGAGATAGGTCAACTGACCTCCGCGGCAATTCCGAGACTAGGTAGGTAGCCTTAGGTCTTAGGGCGTAGCTGCTGAGATCACCCGACGAGAAGCGGTCAGCAATATTAGGACCGAGGGGATCGAAGCCGTAAGGTCTGTGAGGGTCCAAGGATCGAAGCGATCCCAGGCTAAGCGATCGGGGCCAGCGCTAAGGGCAGATCTAAGTACCTACGTACCTAAGTAAGTCTCGAAGGCAAATACACCCGTCCTATGTTGATTCTTTGTAGACATAGGGCGGCCATGTATTTACACTGGATAGTCCCACTTTTAGGCTGCTAGCTACAGCCAAACTGATCAATCATCGTAAAATTATTTTTCGATCCAAAAATCTTTATTTTGGCCATCTAAATATGTGTAACATTTTGTTCACCTTTGTTGTCGTATCGACCGTGATCGTGGCAGTGCGCAATTTAAGTAAGCGTCCGTGGTAAAGATTTTGTTTATTGTGGTAAAGTCATCATCATTTTTTCTATTTCCGTCGGATCTCTATCGACAAAGGCAGCTATCACGTATGCATTTCTCTATAAACGTTGACCCTCAGGCGACAATTCATCATTTTTTCTCTCTTGGTAAAAACCTAGGTGACAAAAGTTTTTACCTACCTCTTTTTCTACCCACGTACGTTTTCTTGCGCCTCAGGCTTAGTCCTACCTGTTTTCAATCATTTCACATCAGGTATATCTTACTTCACGTAAGCACATTCTATTCACGTGAAGAAACCTGTTTTTCGAATTGACAAAGGCCAAATTCGAAACATTTATTTTGGGCAAAATTTCGACGTACTGAAATTCATCTTACCCAAGGTCATATTTTTTGACATTTTTGATACCTAAAAATGGCAGGAAAAAAGGTTTTGCGGACACCGCCCGCTAAATTGAAAAAACATCCTACGCCACCTACTTCATCTCGCCAATTACCCACCGCGCCTGTTGACCCTAATAGCGCGAGTAATTCTGCGAGTAATGACACTAATAACAAAGACGTAACTAGTAAGGCAAATAATGATCAATTACCCGCGTCACTAAATGCCATGAGCAATACACAGTCTGAAGATGAAATGTTATTGACTACCGTGCAAGCACGCATTAATCAAACTTTGGTAACTAGATCGGACCCTAACATTGATAATTCATTAAATCACACAATGATTGATAATACGACTACTCTTAACATGGTAAATAATCCTGAAACCAGTTCGGAGCACGAAAATCCTGATTCTGACATAGAAAGTAATCATAGTCATAGCAGAAATGCCGACGAAGATTGTGCTAGTGCTAATGTGAAGCATTACAAGCTATTCATTTGCAATTTTTGGATCTTTCTACGCGCGTAAATCAAGATAAAAAGGAAAATGCGGATGAAATGCATAAACTGCGTCTGGAGCTAAGCGCTATGCTTAAACCCCAACCAGTTTCGAATCGCATTGAAAATAATCCGTCTGAGTGCGTTAACCACTCAATTGATAGCGCAAAGTTTTCTGGATTTAATGCGCAAAGTGCGAATCATGCGCAAAGTACGCATCATGCATCTTCATTGTTGTCCACTGGCAACAGGGCATCTAATTCACGCTCACCTTTGGAAGCTATTCCAGAAAATATCACTCAAAGTTGTTCGAACCATGTGCCAGAGTTATCTAATTTATCACAAAATCCTTTAAACACGGGTTTGCAATCAGTGTACCCGCTCTTATTGATACAGGGTCACAGGTCACCATGATGACCACGTCTGCATTTTTGCGGCTAGGTTTTAATTTACCACCTAAACAAGTCTCACAAGTTGTACATGGCGTAGGCGAAATCACCGCAGTAGTTCGTTATAAAGTAAATATGACTCTTGCTATCGCGGAACTATCTATCTCCACTTCAGTATCTATAATTGATCACTTGCCAGAAGACATGCTCTTAGGATATGATTTTTGTGAATCCGCACTCATGTGGATTAATCCTATTGAGCGCTGTGCTTTTATAAACGGCATAAAGATTAATTTACTCTCATCTCATGAAAAATTGCAATTTCGCTGTGAAATCCAACACAACTACCTCTGGTGTTGTGTGTGTGCATGTTTTGTTACCTGAGCCGGTTATAATACAACCTAGGCACGAAGTAATTACACCTGGCTATATAAGTCACTAGCAAAGAAAAATGCTCCGATGGAACAAAAAAGATGAATATACTTGGAATTGTGGATTATTATGGATGTAAAAGGAGGGGACTAGGAAAAATCTACCTAAAGTCGGAAAATCTGCTAAAAATCACACTTTCTCTAAGCAACGCAAAAAATCGATGTATATTCTGCGGCCAACAGATTAAAATAAATATTCAACCATAACAATGATTGAAACAGCAGCACGTTAGCTATGCAGTAGCTATGGGAAATGATATTAAGTAAACTAACAGTCTTCCAAGCCAATTGAATGAAATAGCAAACATCGAAGACAATTGAAGACATGGTTGGTTAAAAACAGTAGGAAACACGTAAGTTGACTTGAAACAGACTTAATGTAGATACACTAGCATGCCCGAAACGATTGTGTGCACTAATCAATCGGCTCCTGCTTTGCTTGCTATAATGCTCATAAAACAAAACAACTTTAAATACAATACCTCTTAGTTTTCTATCAATCAGGTGCCAGCAATTTAAAAAAGTAACCTTGATAGATTTCGTTTATACACTCTTATCTGAAACTTCGGACATTATTTAAAAAAGACACTTTTTTAGAGGCCGCAGAATATACATCGATTTTTTGCGTTGCTTAGAGAAAGTGTGATTTTTAGCAGATTTTCCGACTTTAGGTAGATATTTCCTAGTCCCCTCCTTTTACATCCATAATAATCCACAATTCCAAGTATATTCATCTTTTTTGTTCCATCGGAGCATTTTTTCTTTGCTAGTACACTACTTTTAATTAGCGTGATTTCAGTACATCAGTCAGTAAACACAATCAGTAACATGCCACAATAATGACAACAGTCCAAGAACGCGGAAAACAATATTGTTCTTAACATCAGCATTATCCTTTTTAAACAAGAAAACCTTATTGACACCATCCATTTTCAAATTAAAACTGCATTAAGTTATTTCTTCTTAATGTGCAGTTCACTTATAATCAAGCACAAAAATTTAACCAACGAATTCACATTGCAAATCCTCACTCAATCAATACACAAGCACAATGTGTTGTGACTTTTGAAATTGAAAACACCCAATTTTCAATTTTCAAATTGAAAATTGGATCAATTTTCAAATTGAAAATTGGGTCAATTTTCAAATTGAAATTGGGTCAATTTTCAAATTGAAAATTGGGTGTTTGAATTAGCGATGAAGAAAATAATCAAAAGATAGTCACTTGGTTTATTTAAGCCGAGTAATAAAATAACGACCGTCCACCAATTCCAAACTAAACGCAACTAATCTGATCACTATGAAAAAGTTTTGAAAAATGAGCTTGCTAAGCGAGAGTTGTAAACCAAGAGAAACTTAGAGTTAAAACCTACCATTAAATTATGAGAGAATTATAAAAGATTTTAAACTTCAAGAAAATGGAAAAGGCGGGATGTTGGTAAATTAGAAGGCAAAGATTTTCGGCAAAAATTCAAAAACTTCACGCAAATATCAAATGTAAGGAACACTAACGCTTTGATTTGGTAGTAAAATAAATTTGTAGTATAGACTACATATTAACAACAAATGAATAGTGCAAACTTTACACAACTACTAGGTGTAGAGAATACTAACAGTTTACGGCTTATTAATGTACATGATTACAATAAAGCTGTATATCTTTGTCGACTTCTGTGCACAGTAGTGTGATTGCTGGTTCATTTTAAACCACTTTTGCAGGCAATTTACATCAATTAAACGATAGCTCTCCATGTGCAAGATTTTGTGAAACATATTATAAACACGGCTAAGAAAGATTTAACTTTAATGCAACCCATTTAAGACAAAATTACATCTCTTCAATGATCTAAGGACACTTGAACATAATTTTTAAATCACTTTAGATTACTTTTGAGGGTAAACAAACTCACTTAATTGATGTCTCACATATGAATCCTTGAAAATTTCTTGACTTCAGTTACAAAGTCTCTGCAAGTCTATCGAATTAGGGTTAACACGTAACGTAAACTTTACACAAACACATAGCGTAAACAATATTTTAGTCGGATTCGTAATTTTGATTTTGCTCCGATATTTCTTTCAACATTTATGGAAAAATGAGTCTCCATAATGTTTTAAAGACAATAAACATTAGGTTTAAACCACTTTGCAATACTGCTGAGTGTAAGCAAGCGCGCCCAATTGACGTATATATTTCATTCCCTGTAAATTTTTATATCTCAGGAAAAATTTCGATTTTTGCAATGCTATAGAACAAAGGCTAACATGCAGTGTAAAAAATTACTCGGATATTATGATCAACATTCATGAAAAAATTATGTCTCTACAATGGTCTGAGGACATATAAACAATGAATGTAAACTACTTTACATCACTGTTCAATGTAAACAAACGCGCCTATGTGACGTCTCACATTTGATCCTTTGAAAACTTCTAGGCTCCAAGAAAAAATTAGGTTTCAGGAATGCTCAAAAACGAAGATAAATATATATGTAGTGTAAACTTCATGTAAACATCTAGTGTAAAGAAGATTTTAGTCAGATTCGTAATTTTGATATTGTTCCGATATTACGATTAATATTTATGAAAAAATTAAGTCTACATAATGTTCTATGGGCAAACTAACAATTGGTGTAAACTACTTTACAACACCGTAGAGTGTAAACATATGCGCCAGACTGGCATATCAAATTTGATTCCTGGTCCATTTCTAGACTTGATAAACGTGTCCCTGACTCGTAACCGGAGAAGCAGGCAGAAAAAACAAGACAGAAACGCATTTAAAACTCCAAATTTTTGACTTTACACTCGCTAAATATTAATGTATAGACAATTTGCTTTGACATGCACCCGATATAAAGCACTTTATTTCTATTCTATTAGACTTATCCCGACTTCTGGACGGAGAAAGTGGCGAACAAAAAACGCAACAAAAACGTATTTTCCATCATTTAGAACACTGTAAACTTTCAAATTCCGTACCGAACTCCCCATTGAGTTTAAAGAAATTCGGTTTGGTACAATTTGTAGCTTTTAAATCGTAGTACATTCCTGTGTGCCAAAATTCTGTTGCAAAAATTATTTGGCATGATTTATCAATCAAACTTCGGAAAAAACGTATTTTTTAGCCCATTTTTTACCTCTGATTTCGAACTTTACACCCCCATAAATAACTCAATATTGCGTTTTTTAAATGCGGTTTGCTGCGATGTTTAGCCCCTGTGAGGCACTTTATTAATGCTGTCTTCGATTTGCACTGACTCATAAGCGGAAAAATTTAGCAGAGAAATCTTAGTTAAAATCCGTTTTTTACACCATCCACTAGAGTGTAAACTTTAAACCCCAGGATCTAACTCACCATAGAGCATACAAGACTTTGCTTATATGCAGAATGTAGCCCTTGATCCGCTCTACATTTCTGTCAGAAAACATTTTAAAAACCTCATAACCGGAGTTAGTATCGGACATAGGAAGGTTGAAAACTCGACCAAAAAGTGCTTTTTCACTCCCAGATTTTCGCACTCTTTACACTGCCGTTCGATAAATAATGCGAATTTCAAAAAACAAAAAAAGTGTCATCTGGTGAATTCATCCCTCTATTATCCTATTCTGTTCAATCCTTCGAGTCATCAATACTCAGTTGTCCACATGCCGCAGTAAAAAGGTCCCAAAATTTGTCCCATGTTATAACGTTACACAAAAACTTTACACCTTCTTTACACAGTCAATTTTGAGTTTCAAGAAAAACAAAAAAACATGGGCAGCGAATTTTTTTATTATCTTTCTTTTAAAAAAAACCGCACCTTCCAGAAGTGTCCCGTTATAGCTGTAGGGGGTGCCCAGGTGTTGGGGGTACCCAAGTATATTATAGGTACGCGCTAACGCGCTACCTATGATGGCTCTTGCAATTTCGATTTCGCATTATTTGAACCGAATCCCGATTTTATGGAAAAAACTTCACTTTTTGTTGCTCCGTCTATAGTGGATGCTTCACAACCTATAATACCTGTTCGCGTTTGTAACATCTCTAAAGCACCAATTCGCATTGACTCTGATGAAATAATAGGTCCTTTAACCACTGATGCCAAAGTCGTGTCACATGCATACGTGGGCAGCAAGAAAATTCTGGGAAGTGCAAGATTTTTTTGAAGGTCGAAAAATGGCCTTAAAAATGGTGGTATGGCGATAAAAACACCATTTTTCGACGTTTCTCATCAAGCACTATCCATTGGCATCAAAAAATTGCGAAAAAAACGAAAAATTTTTCAAAAATTGAATTCTGGGGGGGTATTTTGATTTCTGGGGGGGGGTATTTTGGTTTCTGGGGGTGCATACCTCCCCAAGCCCCCCCACGCCCAGGTGTGGTCACATGTCTCAAACTTTGATGACAGGACACCAGAACTTTTTGCATCAATAAATAAAGCTTTAAACGGCTCTGCCGTTGATTCTCGACAACAGCAACAAATTCGTGAACTCTGTTTAAAATACGACTCAATTTTTGCTCTAAAAAATGAATCTCTCAGACGTACCCCCTTGATGAAACATCATATTGATACAGGGGATAATCCGCCCGTTGTTGGAAAACTTATTGTGTCGAACATTCTAGAAGAGAATCAATGCAAAAGATTATAAATGAAATGCTTGCAGACAAAATTATTCGACCTACAACCATAGGTGGGCAGCGCCGAAATTCTGGGGGGGTGAAAAATTTCTGGGGGGTGAAAAAATTTTTAAAGGTCAAAAAATGGGGGGGTATTTTGATTTCTGGGTGGGGTATTTCAACTTCTGGGGGTGCATACCCCCCAAACCCGCCCACGCCCATGTGTGCCTACAACCAGC
>JAVLUZ010000854.1:0-148385 GCA_036768485.1 Mermis nigrescens
CATTACCTACCAACATTTCCATATTGTACACATTTATGATGCATACTGCTTATGCTGATTCTGACGTGAAAACTCGGCTCTGTCAAATTTTGTTTCTGTCCTTGCTATGGTTCTACAGGTAAAAAGCCAATGAATTATCGTAAGTTGCGTTCATTTTATATTTCCAAAAACGAGCTCATTGGTATTTTTTGCCAAAAGTTAAGTATGAAGTCGTACTGCTTTTGAGGCCAAACCCGTAAATCCTACGAATGAAAAAGATAGGGAGAAAGAAATAGCATGATAAGCGTAGCATGTGATAAGCAGAGGTAAACAAACTTGGAGCCTGGGAAAACGGGAGGAACGGCGAAACCATAATAAGCATAGGTGTAACCAAACCCGGAGCCTGGGAGAAACGACGAAACCAAGATAAGCATAGGTAACCAATCCTGGAGCTTAGGAGAAACTGTTTCTCCCAGGCTCCGGGTTTGGTTACAACTATGCTTATCATGGTTTCGCCGTTTCTCCCGTCTTTCCCAGGCTCCGCGTCCACACCCGGAGCCTGGGAGAAATGTGGAGAAAGGGCTAAATCATGATAGAAATGGCGAAACCATTGATGGGAAAAACGTTTCTCCCACTGAGGGAAACACTAGTAGGATTTACTGATGGCCCGCTCTTGACGGCCTTCCTGTCATATACATATGAAAAAAATTTCCTGCACAACGAAAACTTTCAAGATTTTTCGTAAAATACTGATCTGATAAATTTCCATTTAACATAAAAAATTTCAAATATCCTCTCTGAGCCGATATTATTTAGCTACGTTTCTCGTCTTATATCCTACACAATATTAGTAATAGATGGCTAATCTTGCTGCTTAACAAGTCGAAAAAATAAATATAAAATAAACTGCTTCTTATTTCAATCCTACATAAAGAAAAAGTCTCAAACATTTGATGTATGTATGTACGTGTATGCTTGTTTATGATGAAAGATTTTATTAATTTCTATAAAAAAAGTTCCACTTCGAACAAATTTAACTTTCGAGGGCCGCTAGGAGCATCGTTGCCCAAGCTGCTAGAACCCTAAGCACGGCTCTGAAAGTTTACACTCTGACGATGGACGAAAATAAACTTTTTTACCTCCTTTTAGTTTGTCAACCTCGCCGGTTACAAATCGGGACGTACAAAGTACTATAAAAGTAAAGTATGTCTCAGGCTTGCACATCGCACATGGAAGTGTTTCTTTATTCTCAGTACTCTGAAGTAGAAAAACATGTTTTTGTCCGTTTTTTGTCTGTCAATTTCTCCGGTTATGAATCCAGTCATGCAAACTATTTAAAAATGAAGTTTTTAGAGGTATACGCCGTTATTGATTGCGTTTCTTTACACTAAATACTGAGTTTCTTCTTGGAGATGTAAAGTCCCAATTTTGGGCTTAAGAAGACGTTTGTGCAATTGTTTTGTCTGCCAACTTTTCCGCTTATGAAATGTGAGATGTCTGAACGAATGTAAAAATGGAAAACATCTGGGTTACACATCATAGTAAGATGTGTTTCTTTACACTATTGACCTAAAGTTTCTTGATCCACCTAATGAACATATCTACACACACACACACACACACACACACACACATACTTACACATAAGATGATAAAAATGCTTGATATTATTTTTCAATCAATGCAAAGAAAAAATCGTCGTTATCTCGTTCCTTTGCCTCAACGGCCTTATTATTTACTTGTAAGAACACGAAACAGGCCTAAAGTCGACAGATGGATGGCCCAACTTTTACAACACTAGAAATTTAATTTGCTGATGCTGTTCAAAACTCCTTGCTGATTATATACTGAACAATCGACTGGACTATGATAATAATAAAAAATTTCATGATTTCAATATAAAATTTATTATCAATAACTTAAATCCGCGCATGATTTATATACGATATAGTTAACAATACTCAATGTACAACTTAAATTCAAATTATTGTATCCCACTAGACCCTATCGAAATTCCCACTAGATTCACCATGTCCAACATTAAATTGCACTAGATCCACCATCGCCTCAATTCTCAGAAAAGCAATAGAAAAGTTCCAGGAATATTAATTGAAAAATTCTTGGACCGTAATCCAGTAGTTCAGAGGTTATTAAAGACCAAAGACTTTTACGGTGAATAGTACAGTTTCTCCTACTGGTCCAACGATTTCCCTAGTGACATGTGCGAATTTAGATTGGGCGGTTGCCCCTGTTGTCAAGAAATATAGGGGCAATAAAGAAAAACGTGTTTTTTGATAATTTTAAGCATTATTTATGACGGTTTTTATAGTTTTTCCGGCGAATAGCGCCAGGTTTTCATTAATGACATTTACTGAGTTCGTTGGCGCTCTAAAAACTTGATTTTTACGTCAAAATGGTACTTTATGTTAAAAACAAAGATTTTCCAGTTTTTTAAATGATTTCTCTAGTATGTTCTTTGGTGCTTTGTGCCGATATTTTCACTAATTTTGTGCGTTTTCTTCCGTCAAAACTTTCGAAAATTTCTATTTTTTTCGGATCACAAATATTCTGTCTATCGAAAGACATAAAATAACGCACTTCGAGAATAATGGACGGATTGTTTGGACAAATTTTGACACTTCTAAGAAAATTAAGGAATCCGCCCCCTTCTGTCAGAAATTCCTGGATCCGCTATTGCCTAGTGAGACGTTTTTTGGATTTCGAAACATCACTCAAATTGATTATAATTCACCTATAAAAAAAGAACTGATGATCAGTAAGCAGCGATAATGAGGAGAATTGTGAACTTGTACTGTAGAAAAGTGACTTAATCGATTAGGATTCAATTCCGACTTGTATGATTTCGTTGATCGATTGTTTGAAATATCAGAGTTATTCAAAGCAAGACGTGAAACTTTATGCATGGCCTAAATTTATTTAAATCAGGCCATATGCTTACCTGATGCAGAAAATACTAATAAGCTCAGACCAATGAGCACGATAATCAAATTGCTGCGCAGCGTCATTTTAAGATAGCAAGAATAAATATTCGAGCAGAAAAAGTGATAAAAGATCTATCGATATTCATTTTATACTATTTTTCCAATCACGATTCCAATTTTGCTTATTCATCTGTCTTTTTGTTCATTAAAAAGCGACTGTACTATCATGAGTTTATTCAAAATCTGATTTTTATTGTAAAATGAGGACGACAATTAACTGCGCAGAATCATTTTCGTACAGTAGGAATAAATATTCGAGCCGAAAAACTATAAAAGATATATTGAATGCGTTCATTTTATATTCCCAATAACGATACAAATTTTGTTTATTCAACTGTCCTTTCTATGCACTGTACTATTATGAATTTATTCGAAATCTGCATTTTGTTCGATTACCGAATACGTACTATTTTTACGTTACTTCATAGCAAAATGTTTTATATTTTATATATTAAATATACCGACGCCAGAATTCGTGTGTAGGCACCTACTATAATGCCACAATTTTTCAATGATTTCAATCTCGTGAACTTAACTGTCCTATGCAATATATTTTTCTCTGAGTATCATTCAAATTCGACTAAAAAATTGTTACTTAATTCATTATTTAAAATCGCATATTCGAATAAACGGAAAAGGATTCGATTAAAACGGATATTTAATAAAGTTTCGACAGTATACGCCTTTTTCATATGAAAATTTTTAAGAAATTCGATATTTTCTGTAAAAAGACTTCGCTAAAAATAATTCAAAATAAAATTAGACTTTCGAAAAATTATAAAAAGAGGGTATATTTCATAAGTTCTTTATGTTTTAACCATTTGTATTCGAACTGTTTTTAACTTCTACGATGTACCACCGAGGCATGAACAATGGGATTTATGAAGGGCAGTCACAAATATTCTAATTAATACTGCCCTCACTGATTTTATGATAGAAACGCAGAAAAACGCTATTTTCGCCATTTTCAGCTATATATGTAATCTTATGCTATAACAAAGTTCTTTTAGTGTGTTTCAATTTCAAGTTGCGCATATGCTTCCATTTGGGAAAGTCGGCTACTTGAAGTACATTTTTAGCAAATTTTAGGTGCTGATACATTTTGCAAAACATATAAGATATGTTAAATTATAGACAGAGGGACCGAATGGGTGTGATTTTGACGGTTTGGAACAATAAGGAAACAAGAAATCTTAGAAAACCAAGGAACCTTCAGAGGACACGGTAATTTTATTTTTGTTTTTGACAGTTTTCCATGCTTTGTTTGATACCAGTGAATAATTCCTGGATAAGATAAGTCAAAAAACTTTGTTTTTTGAGCTAAACATACCCATTTCACATCCCGAAAATAGGATGTATTCTTTCTTTACATTATGCAAAGCAATGGTCGCAATATTGCGACCTTTGCAATTATTTGCTCCTGTCCCTTTTCTATATTCAAATTATTTAAAAATCCTTTATTTCTAATAGTATGCATGCCCGCATCTTTCCTCCAAAGCCTTCGAAATTGGTCACAGCGGAAAGTTCTTAAGCCTAGGTCTAGACTAATTTTCTCGCTTTTAACGCATTTTTCATGAAAAGTGAAAATCAGAATGAATATCCTATTTTAGACCATGCTCTATCTAATAGTGCAGTATAGAACATTTATACATATTCTGAAAATGTGGAAGCCCACAATATGCACGGCTTTAAAAAGGTTGCGCGATAAAAATGTAATAGCAGGCATATAATGGACAGCAGCTGAATTTCGGTAAGTCACCTAAAAAAATGCCAACAATTAAATTTTGGGAATCAATCTATTCAGGTATTTACCCCAAACACCTCTTCCTACACCCCAACGTGTTAGCAGGTCACCATTGTTTTCAACGAAAAATGAGTTTGTCAAACAAACAGCCTTATGCAGCTCTTACTGCGCCACCAAATTAACGAGGAAAACACAATTCCATTGAATTGACTCCTTCTATCAAAGGAGGTATAAGATTTTGAAAATTTTCATAAAATTTGTAAAATTTAAAAAAAACATAATTTTTTACGAATGAAAAATTCCGTTTCGAAAACAAGAGGATTATGTACATAATTTAAGCGTATGCGCCTTCAAGATTGAACCGAAATTCTTCAGGTAAAAATATTGTTATTACTCGTTAATTACTTATTATCACGATTAATTCTGCAAAAATGTCAATTACATTTAGTAAAAATGGAGACTGGTGACCATACGTGGGCGGCAGCCTCATTCTGGGTGGTCTGGGCAGTTTGAAACCGCCAAAAAAATACCGAAAATTAATTCTGGGGGTCTTAACTTTCGAAAACCCCGTCTGAAAGGACCCCGTCTGTAAGATTGATGAACAAGGAGTCCGAAACAGCGACGGCCACCTTAGTAAATATTACGATCGTCGGCAGCTTTTTGAAAAATTCCCAGCCAAAAGTTTTCTCGGCTGATCATCCTTCCTTAATCTTGCTAACCGCAGGACCGTCAAATAGTCATTCGATTTTATTCGTCGGCGAATAATATTTGATTTACCGCTCGATTTCTATTCGTTAAACTGCCCTTCTCATACTTGGCTTTCTAACCTTCCACGTCCTCCATTTGAAAAATTTTCCGCCTAATTTAATTTTTCGATTTAAATATTATGTACGGGTCATTGCTTTTTTGTTTACGCACGCATAGTTTTATAACGCTGCCGCGAATAAATTTTTTCGAGAGGCACTAATACATTTTCTTACAGTCTCTATAAACAGTTAACGAAACGTCGATAAGACTGCGCTTCTGAGCACGCATGGGCGTGGGGGGATGTATTGGAGTGGAGATCATACATGGGCGGCGGCCGAGTTCTTGGGGGTCCGATGGGGTAAAATTGCCAAAAATAGCAACAAAATTCAATTATGAGGCCTATTGATTTTTGGATAAGTCTGCCGGATTCTGAAGGGTACAGACCATAGGTGCACAGCAAGGCTGATCCGGATGGGTCAACCGGTCTGACTCTGGGGAGTAGAAGTTGAGCTTTTTCGAGCAAAAAATGATCTTAGCATGAACATAGGTTAAAGACTATGTTATTACGCAGTTTCTGGTCAATTTGATGCACTTTTGGAGAAAGTTTTCAAGTTTCATCCACTTTCGGCCTTTGTTTTGCCTCACTTTCTCTAGAAAATTTCACATTTTTCCATTCTGAGGCTCTAGACTCCCAACTCCCTCCTACGTGCGAGACTGGTCCAGACCCCCAGACCCCTACAACCGTGTTCGGCGTGCATGAGGTTCGACCCCAACATGTTAGAAAATCGCCACTGATTATGGCAGACCCCGTAATCGAATTTTTGTCATGTTTTTTGCGATTTTTGGGCATTCCCCCACCGCCCCAGAATTCTATATGTTTGATGTCATCGCTGACGTCTGCTCGACGATCAATATAATTATGCTTATTTATTATTAAAATGTAATAACAAATTAGGAACTGTGGATTTAAATTTCGATGAATTTGAATTTGAATTAATAATTTAATGAGATTCTCGCCAATCACTGCAGCTCGTGGATTTATGAGTAAATTAAGAGGCGATAAATTCTGTTGTTTATGACTCTCACTGTGGTAATATTATATCTAGTCTGAACGAGATCAGACATATGCATAGGTGGGCGGCACTAAAGTTCTGGGGAGTGCAAGATTTTTTCAAAGGTCAAAAAATGGCCTTAAAAATGGTAGTATGCATACCTTGGCGCGGGGGTTGGGGTATGCACCCACCCCCCCCCCCGAGTAACCAAAACACCCCCCTCAGAAATCAAAATCCCCCAGATTTCAATTTTTGAAATTTTTTCGTTTTTTCCGCAATTTTTTTGATGCCAATGGATAGTGCTCGATGAGAAACGTTGAAAAATGGTGTTTTTTCGCCATACAACCACTTTTAAGACCATTTTTTGACCTTTGAAAAAATCTTGCAACCCCCCCCAGATTTTTGGCGCCGCCCACCCATGGTGGTATGGCTGAAAAAACACCATTTTTCAACGTTTCTCATCGATCAATATCCATTAACATCAAAAAAATTGCGAAAAAAACAAAAAAAAATGTCAAAAATTGAATTATGCGGGGTATTTTGATTTCTGGGGGAGGTATTTCGGTTTCTCGGGGGGGGGGTGCATTCCCCTAAACTCCCTACCCCCCACGCCCAGGTATGGACATATGACGTTGAAACAGTAGATAAATGTGTTAATGAGACTCCCATAATTTCAGTAGGTAGGTACATTATTACGGAATGCAACATAAAATTGAATTGACATTTGATACATAGTACGGTTACGGTAATAAAGTATTGTTGTCATAAAAAATATAATGGGTACGACGAACAATTGGCTGTACATACGGCTAAACGCTTTATCTTCCATAAGCCTGCCCTGTCTGTATAGAAAATTGTGTGAGAAATTAGAAAAAGTCAGAATTTTTCAAAATCAATTAGATTTACGACTGATTAAGACTATAAAGCATATAAACTGATTATTTTGATTCGAAAAATCGGTCAAGTTATTCCAATTTGTTGTCATCGGGCTCTGTGTAAGCTCATTCCCTAAATTCGACTTAATCTATTATTAGATAAGAAATCTAGTGCTTCATATAATTGAATTTTTTTATTTTTTGTCATTTTTTTCATTTGTATATTATTATTATTATTATTATTATTATTATTATTATTATTATTATTATTATTAATTTATTATTATATTATTATATTATTATTATTTATTATTATTATTATTGTTATTATTATTATTATTATTATTATTATTATTATTATTATTATTATTATTATTATTATTATTATTATTATTATTATTGTTATTATTATTATTATTATTATTATTATTATTATTATTATTATTATTATTATTATTATTATTATTATTATTATTATTATTATTATTATCAATGTTATTATTATCACATGTTGTTAATTAATATTATTACTATTATTATTATTATTGTGAATATTTTTTTCGCATAATTTTCTTAATGGAACAAAAAGGCCGATAGAAGACGTCTGAAGGATGCTGATTAATTTCTGTTGTAAACCCTGAGAAGGATCGAAAATTGCATGAAGAAGAGGCAGGAGATATGATTTCTATTCATTTTGATTGAATTAATTCGCCTGTGAAGTTTTGGATTCCTTTCGCCCAAGGTACAAATTATTTTATTTACTTTTGCTCATTGTTACGAAAAATTCCATTGTAAGTGTTTTAGGATGTCAATATGCCATTTATAATTCTGGTGGTTGCATGTGCAGGCAAGGTAAGTGATGAAAAATTATCTTTTTCTTATAATTTGGTGACTGTGACAAAATATCATAGGCAGCGCGATAGTGCTACCTATAATATACTTGGCCATCTTTTTTCTTATATGTTTATCACAGCGAGTGCGAAATTTGTGCCCCCCTCACAGCAACAACGGCAAACACCTGGGAGGTGCGGTTTTTTTTAATCGATGGATAATTAAAAAATTCGATGCCCGTCTTTTTTTGTTTACACTCAATACTGAGTTAGCAATGAGCGTGTAAAGTGTAAACCGAAAAATCAAATAATTTGAGGAGGGCCAATTTTTTTGAAAATGTTGCCCCCGAGCTGTAAATTACGAATCTGACCTTAAAATTTCTTTACACTCGGTTGTTGCACAAAAGTGTGAAGTATACGTGTTTTTTACTCTTTGCGTGTCCTTCAGCTTATCTAACTCAATTTTGGTTTCTGTGCTGTCCAATCAGTTTTATAATGTAGAGGGTTGCAAAATCTCAAAGGCGAATTTTTTATCTCTTATAACGCAATATTTCTTGATCTGTGATCGTTTCAGTGTAAAGGGTTCGAGACGAAAAACGATATTTCTTCAACTACTCTGCTACGGAACACGCTATTTATGCTTAAAAGGTGCCCTGACCTTAGCGTTACAGATCTCAGTTTATTTTGTTTCCATACACCCGATATTGCGGTATTAGCACAAGTGTAAAGTTTACACCGAGAAGCATATTTGCGCCCAGAGCGTCGTGGATGATGAATTTTTCTAAAAATATTCTCTGTAAGGTCAGAATCACAAATCTGACCTTTAAACTTTTCTACAGCCACTATTTGTTTAGGTATGAAGAGGTGAACTTTGAATTATACATCTATTTTCTAATGCCGATAGATAACTCCGTATTGCATATTTTTGATCAGATTTTTCTTATTTCAGAGGTTTTTGACTCGTCTTAAATAAATAATTATTTTTATCATCATAAATGCACTTATTCTTAAATTTCATTAGAATGATGAATATTTTCTAAAATAGGATAATCAAGCTGAAATCTGCCGATGTGTTGAGTTGCAGGGCCGGTCGCAGGATTTTTTTTTGGAGGGGGCTAACCGGTGCATAGTTTATTCACAATTTATCGACCCTTTTTGTGTGTATAAACCAGCTAGGGGTATAAAATAACATCGATTTTGTGCATTTCTGATCATACCGCATCTTTTTTAGCCAAAAAATATTTTTTTTCAAAATTTTTTTTAAAAAATATTTGTGTTTTTTTAATGTAGAATAACGTTTAAATTTATAGATCCTATTTTTTAAAAACAAACATCGTTATAGACTCAAAACTTACACATAATGCAAATTTACTAACAAACGTATAAACAAATACAATTTACCGCCAAAAACATTGTCACATTAAACAGAATCAAAAATCGATAAGATCTATGCGTCGTGACAGTTTTTTTGTACGAGATCCGTTTGTACTTATACAAACATGGTCCTCAAAAGTCTTTGTACATTTTGTATATGCAAATTTTTGTGTACTCTAATTACATTACCGATTTTAGTGTGGTAAAACAGGGTATTCGATCTTTGGTGGTGTATTTTAGCTAATTTCTGGGCTTCTGACGCCAAAAATTACTAAAAATTGTCTAAAAACGGCGCAGAGCGCTAGAAAATTTGACATTTCTCCGTTCTAAATGCAAATTTTGCCATTATAAAAATACGAGTATATAGAACACACAATTACTCATTTCAGCGCGGAGCGCCGAAAATTTATGCTTATTTCAGACCTTTTTTGTAATTTTGGTCTTCCCAAAAATCTTTGTACATTTTGTACATACAAATTTTCGCGTACTATAATATGGTACAGTAGCGATTTTAGTGTGGTAAAAAAACAGAGTTGTTCTACTTTTGGTAGTGTATTTTAGCTAATTTATGGGTCTATGAGTGCAAAAATCACTAATATCGTCTTGAAACGGCGCGAAGCGCCGAAAAATTTGACAGTTTTCCTTTTGAAATCCATTTTTTGCCAATATAAAGATATATAGCACACACAATTACTCATTTCGGCTCGAAATGCCGAAAATTTTTGCTAATTTCAGACCTTTTTTGCATTTTTGTCTTCCCAAAAATCTTTGTACATTTTGCACACACAAATTCTTGCGTACTCTAATATGGAATATGGTACGGTAGCGATTTAAGTGTGATAAAAACAGAGTTGTTCGACTTTCGGTAGTGTATTTTAGCTAATTTCTGGGTCTCTTATGGCAAAAATCGCTAATATCGTATTAAAACGGCGCGAAGCGCGAAAAATTTGACAGCTTTCCTTTTGAAATGCAATTTCTGCCATTGTAAAGGTATATAGAACACATAATTACTTATTTCGGCGCAAAGCAACAAAAATTTTAGTGAATTTCAAACCTTTTTTTGCAGTTTTTGTCTTCCCAAAGGTCTTTGTACATATACAAAGACGGTCCCGAAAAGTCTTTGTACATCGGAAAAAATCTTTGCCGAGTACAAAAAACACTGCATTGTGATGACATACGAGCAAAAGAGTTGACAATGTTTTTTAAGAGAAAAATTAATGGGAAAAACGATCAGTTTTCGATATTGCACATTAAGGGCCAAAGTGAAAATGCCTAAAAGTCGGAAATTGCTAATAAAAGTGCCAAAACCATGCCAAGGACCCTCATACCTAATTGGCATTAAAAATGCTAGGTCGGCCAAACTGACAATGACATTCGTGTTACAATATATGATGCTTAACCGGCATACACAATGAGAAAAAACGTTGTCTTTCGAATATGAAGAGGTTGGGACCAATCCTCTATTTTTTCTATTTTTTCCATTGGTCCCCCCTTGGTTATTAGAAATTTTTTCAGGCTATCGTGGGACCGGCCATGAGTTGGCGCAGTGGCTGACAACTTCGTTCTGGGATGCGGTCTTAAAAAAGAATAATGGGTTCGAATCTTCTTGATGATGGCTTTTTTCATTTTTTTAATTCTTTTGGCAAAACCATGCACTTCATTTGTGCAGATAACACTTTTTTGTTTTCTGAATTTCGCCTCAGTTCTCGAATGGGAGTGTAAAAAGTGCGAAAATGTGGGGGTGAAAAGACACATTTTGGCCGAGTTTTCGACTTGTTTATGTCTGCCAACAACTCCGGTTATGAGTTTTAGGAAATTTTTGCTGACAGAAATGTACTACGGATCAAGGGCTCTCTTAAGCTTACCAGCAACTTTTTCTACGATCAATACGCAGATAGTACCAGGGTTTTAAACTTTACACTCTAGTGGATGAGTAAAAAACAGATTTTGTCCAAGATTTCCCTGCCAACTTTTTCGCTTATGAGTTGGGATTAATTAAATAAAATAGAAATAAAGTAACTTCTAATGGCTACACGTCGAAGCAAGCCGCGTTCAGAAAAATGTAATATTGTGTCGTTTATGGGGTGTAAAGTTCGAAATCTGAGATGTAAATTGGGCGAAAAAAACAGGTTTTTCCGTATTTTGATTGGTAAATCATATCAAATATTCTGCGGAACATAAGTTTGGTACATACAAACGTACTACAATCAAAGGGCAACAAACGGGCCCTAAGCGAATTTATTTACATTCAATGGGGCGTTAGGTTCAGATTTTTAAAGTTTACAATGTGGTGGACAGTATAAAATACGTGTTTGTACATTTTTGTTCGTCACTTTTTCTGTTCAGAAATCGGGCGAAGTCGAATAGGATAAAAATATAGTACTTTCTAAGGAGACGCGTCATAGCGAATTGCGTTTGTTTACATCAGTATTTAGCTTTTTCGGAAGGTGTAAAGTCAAAAAATGGGGGTCTTAAACGTGTTTCTGTCTTGTTTTTTCCTGTCAAGTTCTGGGTTATGAGTCTGAACATAATCTCAAGTCCAAAAATGAACCAGAAACGAAAGGAGATACGTCAGTTTGTTTGCACACAACAGTGGTGTAAAGTGGTTAACATGTGATATTTATTTGTCCTCGGGCCATTGTAAAGACTTAATTTTTCATTGATGTCGATCGTAATATCAGAGTAATATCAGAATTACGTATCCGACTAAAATTTTCTTTACACTCTGTGGTTGTGTAAAGTTTACACTGCATATTAACTTTAGTTCTAGAGCCTTGTAGAAGCTTGACTTTTTCTACAGTCCAAAAATGTACCAGGAATCAAATGTGAGACGCTAGTTGAGCGCGTTCGCTTACACTCATCAGTGGTGTAAAGTAGTTTGCCACTGATGTTTATTTGTTCTCGGGTTATTGTGGAGACTCAATTTTTTCATGAATCTTCTTCGTAATATCTGAGTAATATTAGAATTACGAATCCGACTAAAGTCTTTTTACACTCTGTGGTTGTGTAGGGTTTACACTGCATATTAAATTTAGTTCTAGAGCCTTGCGGAAGCTTAATTTTTTGCAAAATGTTCTATGTAAAATCAGAATCGGTAATCTGACTGTTAGTTTTCTCTACACTTAGTAGTTGTGTAAAGTTTGCACTATTCATTTGTTGTTAATATGTAGTTTATACTACAAGTTTATTTCACTTCCAATTCTAAGCGTTAGTGTTCCTTATACTTGATATTTGCGTAAAGTTTTTGAGTTTTTGCTGAAAAACTTTGATATGTTTAAATAATGTATGGTTGTCTTGTTTAAAGAGGATAATGCTGATGTTAAGAACAATATTGTTTTCCGCGTTCTTGGACTGTTGTCATTATTGTGGCATGATACTGTAAGTGTTTACTGACTGATGTACTGAAATCACGCTAATTAAAAGTAGTGTACTAGCAAAGAAAAATGCTCCGATGGAGCAAAAAAGATGAATATACATGGAATTGTGGATTATTAAGGATGTAAAAGGAGGGGACTAAATAAAGCTACTTTAAGTCGCAAAATCTGCTAAAAATCACACTTTCTCTAAGCAACGCAAAAAATCGAAGTATAATCTGCGGCCTCTAAAAAAGTGTCTTTTTTAAATAATTTTCAAAGTTTCAGATAAGAGTGTATAAACGAAATCTGTAATGTTTATTTTTTTAAATTGCTGGCATGTAGCAACGCTGACTAGCGTCGTATCCTGATTGATTGAAAACTAATTGGTATTGTATTTAAAGTTGTTTTATTTTGTTTTGAGCATTAAAGCAAGCAAAGCAGAGGCCGATTGATTAGTGCACACAATCCTTAAGGGCATGCTAGTGTACCTACATTTAGTCTGTTTCAAGTCAACTTACGCGTTTCCTACTGTTTTAGACCATTCATTCAATTGGCTTAGAAAGACTGTTAGTTTACTCAACATCATTGCTCATAGCTACTGCATAGCTAATGTGCTGCTTTTTCAATCATTTTATGGTTGAATATTTATTTTAATCTGTTGGCCGCAGATTACACTTCGATTTATTGCGTTGCTTAGAGAAAGTGTGATTTTTAGCAGATTCTGCGACTTTAGGTAGATTTTTCCTAGTTTCCTCCTTTTAAATCCTTAATAATCCACAATTCCAAGTATATTCATCTTTTTTGTTCCATCGGAGCATTTTTCTTCGCTATTTATGTATGAATCTTATTTAAATAATCTTGTTATTAAATGCTATACGCGTGAATAATTTATAGATTGCTCGCTCGATCGTCTTTTGAAAAGTAAGCCTACAAAGTGAATCATTTTATAAAAAATCCATTTTAGAAAGATGCCGAGATCATGCAAACGTGTTTTAATATACCCATTTTCATTTACTCCTTTAGAACCAGTCTTAAATCGAATTGCCAGGTATTTCGAAACAGACTCAATTTTCGCAATTATTTTTGGATTTTAATAGGATAAGACTGTCGTCATGCGTTATATCGCTGAAATTGGTCAAGAGTTATTACATCGCTATCACACCTGGGCGGGGGATGGGTTTGTAGGGGGTTATGCAACCCTACCCCCGAGAAACCAAAATACCCCCCAGAATTCAATTTTTAAATTTTTTTCTGTTTTATTTCGCAAGTTTTTGATGCCAATGGATAGTGCTCGATGAGACACGTTGAGAAATGGTGTTTTTCGCCATAACACCATTTTTGAGGCCATTTTTTGACTTTTGAAAAATCTTGCATTCCCCCCAGAATTTTGGTGCTGCCCACGTATGATCGCTATGTTCTAGAAGGCAGGTAAAAGTATACATGTTCTTGGGTTTTCAATACCCCAGAAAATGTTTCATCCCTCCCCCAAGAAATTTTTATGCCCCCTGAATTTGTGATTCCCTGAAGAAAAAATTGTAGAAAAAATTCTTTTTAACGCGTTAAATTTTTTAATGTTATGTTCTAAAAAGAAAGTGCATTGTCAGAAATGTCAAAAAATGGCGTTTCTGACGCATAAATATCATTTTTAAGTAAACAAAAGTTAGGGATTCACCCCCTCCTCCAGAATTCCCATGCTGTGCATGTCTGCGTAACGCTATGTCGGTATGTTTTCCAAAACTGATAATTCTACAGTGGTCCGAAAATTCGTTTTTTTTACTAAATTACGGTCGTGAGAACATTGCTTGTCTTTGAACTACATTATATAAAAAAGTTTTTGCAGATGGATTTTGACGTAAAATAGGCGTTTAAACAAAATTTCTTTTAGCGTTCAAGACAAAGCTGAAATTTCCTGTAATCGGCATGCAACTTGAGTCGAGTATGTGTACTAATATGATCGAAATGAAACACAAAATTTAAAAATGATTAATAGCGCTGATTCGTTTTTTTTGGCAAAATATAATTAAGCTTTCAAGTATGTCACAAATAAAATATTAAGAACAAAAATGTAAAATGCAATAAAAATACTGTTTAAATAATAAATGATCGGAAAAAATGGGAATTGAAGCAATGAATAAGCAAAAACATTGATGTTTATTTAGATTGCATCAAAAATTGCTGTATAACATGCTATAGTACATTGTTGTAGCTTCAAATTAAAATCAGGTTTTAAATTACAAAGTCCAAACCTTTATCACCATTTTCGTTTTCTGCTTCCTATGGATATTTTTATCACTTAAAAACACGTTCGCTCGCTCTTTGATCTCATCGGGCTATAAAATCACATGGTTAGACACTAAAGGAAATTTTGGTACATAAAGCTTATCTACACATGACGCAAATTATTAGATTCCTTTTGAAACGACAGATATGTTTTGTTTCATTTCAGATGGCAAATTTCTAACCACACGCGGGCGTGGGGAAGGGGGTTGTTTATGGGGTATGCAGCTTCCAGAAGTCTGAATACCCCCCAAAAAAATCAAAATACTGCACAGAATTCATTTTCGAAATTTTCATTGCTTTCTCACGATTCTTTATACCAATGGATAGTGCTCGATGAGAAACGTTGAAGAATGGTGTTTTTTCGCCATATCACCGTTTTCAAGACCAGTTTTTTACCTGCTCCGCCCCCTCCAGAATTTTGGTGCTGCCCATCTGTAGTTCTTTATATTAACTTCCACATGAAATAGCAAAGTATCTGCTCTATGTAAATGTATCTTAAATGGATTTTTATTTGAAATTGAAATCCAAATGAATATCGGCACAATGGTGATTATGCGCTTGAATGACCTGTGGGCCTACGTCTTTTTACTGCTTTATTCACATGAATCTTCACAATGGTTTTGAGCATTCTCATCGAGTTTTAATTTAAGCTCAGCTTTATGAGCAATCGTTTGCAGAGACAGATAAAACAAGACTGTGAGGCAAAATTAGTCTCTAAATTTAAAAATAGAGGAAATCATCTTTCTTGGCATTTCGGGCGTTGATTAAGCGCAGAAAACAAGCATTGGTTCCGAGATCGGAAAGCCACCTGGCACAGCGTGTGGACCATTTTACAAAAATTTGGATACCCAACGAACACCTTTATATTGCCTAAAACATCACAATATATTTCATTCGCTGACGTACATATATACAGACATGTAAACGGCCCGAAATTTTGGGTAGGGAGCATAGGTGGGCAGCACCGAAATTCTGGGGGTTGAGAAACTTTCTGGGGGAGTGGGGTGAAAAAATTTTCAAAGGTAAAAAATGGTCTTAAAATTGGTCATATGGCGAAAAAACACGATTTTTCGACGTTTCTCATCGAGCACTATCCAATGGCATCAAAAAATCGCTAAAAAAGCAAAAAAAATTTCAAAAATTGAATTCTGGGGAGGTATTTTGATTTCTGGGGCGGGGGGTATTCCAACTTCTGGGGGGGTGCATACCCCCGAGCCTCCTTCCCACGCCCACGTGTGGTAGTGAGTCCCTGGAAAAGTTTAGAAGGGTTTAAGATATCCAACTTTTGGTCCAAATAAACCACCTGAAAATGGTCAAAAAGCGCAAGTTGTTGCCTAAAACGGGGTAAGAGGTCAAATTTCGTTGACTTTGGGATGGAATAAGACCGATTTTGAGTAGAGGATCACCCAATCCCTCCCTCTAACATATATGCGTACATAGCATTAGGTGTTCCGCAGACTCTATTTTGCTGCCTGATTATTACGCTGCGCCCAAATCTACGAAAATGGCAACCGAAAATAAAATCGGCACCTACGATTTCGCTATTCGTCTGACTAATAAATTATCAACTGCCAATGATAATTTATTTTTCTCTCCTGCGTCCATATCCGTTGTTTTGGCCATGTGCTTCTTCGGCGCGAAATCAAATACAAAGTGAGTGAAAAAATCGTCATTTTACAAAAAAATAAATAAGAGTAAATATTAGAATCCGGTATTTTAAATAATCTAAAAGGTGATTGATACGAACATCAATTAAGAAAACATGTTTTTAAAGTAAGTGAAATAAAACGATTAAATCAAATCAAAAAGCCATTTGTTATTTTTATTATAAAAACGAAGATTCATGAATCCATTATTTTGATATTCTAGTATTCCTGGTCATTATAAGTATGATTCTTCATAGAAATAAGCGTTTAAAAGTTTTGCAGACTTTGTATTAACTCTTACATGACGTTTCTTTTAAACTCACTAACATCAGCGCTAATTTCGTAAAGTAAAGACGCTTTGGACATATTGTCATCATGCATGAGCATGGGATTGAGTTATAGGCCAGTGAAATTCAGACCGCTCTTTCCGCGAAATCAATCAGACCTCCGGAACAGCATTTTTGAGAATTCCATTTTTGTTTTACAGCTTATGGAAGAAGGCGAAAAATGGCCATTTTGCACAAGCAAAATGTTCTTTGTCTTTAATTGATTTTCGGAAAATTTTGGATCTAAGAATTTAGACCTTGATCTTGAATGATTGCGACCGGAACAGAGGTGCACTTCGTGTACAGTGTGCGATAAACCAGCACCATCTGGTGAATTAGCAGACGACTAAAAACTGAAATATTCAACTATTCTAAAAAATCATAAATTCATCACTTTCAACCCTAAAAATTGCATGGAAACAATCTTAACTTATTATTTATCGACCTATTTACGAAGAACAACTCAGAAATCTGTTTTCAACTCTTGTACGACTTTTATCAAAAGAAGATATGGGATTTTATAGATTGTTCCCGCAAGTTTATTTTTTCGACAATCAATCAATTACTATAAGTGTACACAATTTATTTTATTATTAGGAAACAAATCGGTAGCACGATTTTCGGTCCAAATTCAAACGACGATCAGGTTGGTGAAATAGTACACGATTTGTTAAGCCTGACCAATCAAAGTAATAATCATTTCACGGTATCATTCGCCAACCGAGCGTACGCCGATAAAAAGTTCAAGATACTGGACTCGTATCAAAAATCTTTGCAAAGAGCTTTTGGCTCGCCTTTGATTGGAGCCGATTTCGCTAACAACGCTGCAAGCCTGACCAATGAAATAAAAAAACAGGCAGAATTTCAGATAAGAAGGTGTAAAAGCGAGTCAAATAGATTAGCAGTAATTGACTTAGAAAGACTAGAAAGTATAAAATTTTGATGAAACTTATGAAATTTTAATCGTATCGTTTAAAAAATTCTAAAACGTACCTATTTGAGTAATTAAAATAATATTTAAATAAGTTATAAAAGTATCAAGGATGAAATTCGAAATTCTTGAATACTGAGCTAAACAATTCGAATTATATTACAACTTGTTATTGTTACATTTCATTTTTTACCGTATTCTACTTCAGAATTTTCTCTTTGCACGTGCACATCACAGATGCGTTCTGAGAGGGTTTGCCTATTTATGGACAGCGTCTAAATTGAATAGGGGATCTTGAAATTTTTCAAACGTGAAAAACGTGCCAAACAATTTTTGAACGGGCAAAAAACACCATTTTTTAATGGTTCTTATCGAGCTTTAGTCACTGGCATCAAATAATTGTGAAGAAATGAAAAAATATTGTACATCAGTTTCCGGGACTGTCAAACTTTCGCGATGTTTTTTGGATTTTTAGGGCCCGGACACCCAGGCCGTCCGCTCCCTTCGGTCCGATTATTTTATCGTTCAGAATAAGCAGCAATCAAATTTCCTTAAAGGAGATTTTTTGTTTTTACGATACCTACATTATGACAGGTGTAAATTTGTAGAAGTATCGAAATGGTAACACACACTTACACTATAGTTAGATTCAAAGTAGGCCGTACTTCAGATAAATCAGTGGGTCGCCTCCAAAACCAACGACAAGATCAAAAACTTAATACAACCGGGCGTTTTGACTCGCGATACGGCTTTGCTATTGGTGAATGCTTTGTATTTGAAAGGCTTGTGGGATGACCAATTCAGGGTGGTAAATACGAAAGAAGCAGATTTTTTCGCTTCCCCGCAATCCACCGTCAAAGTCCGAATGATGAAGATGACAAAAACGAAAGGCTATTTCGAAAATGACCAAATTCAGATTCTTGAGTTGAATTACGGCGATTCGACCGCTTCGATGACAATCCTTTTACCCAAGCAGAAATTTGGCTTAATAGACTTTGTGCGAAGTCTGAACGGCGAAAAGTTGATACAATTTTGGAGCCAGTTGCAGCAGTCCACCGTTAAGGTCAATTAATTTACGACGCCGTTGTCATTCATGGTAGCGCGCATGGATGGATGACACCGTAGCCAGCACACCTGGGCGTGGGGGGTTAGGGGGTATGCACCCCCCCCCGTCAGAAACCAACATACCCCCCAGAAATCAAAATACCCCCCCCAGAATTCAATTTTTGAAAATTTTTTTCGTTTTTTTCGCAATTTTTTGATGCCAATGGATAGTGCTTAATGAAAAACGTCAAAAAATGGTGTTTTTATCGCCAAAAAAACATTTTTAAGGCCATTTTTTGACCTTCAAAAAAATCTTGCACCACCCCCAGAATTTTCTTGCTGCCCACGTATGGTAGCCAGTAGGGGATGAGCTATCTTGATGGGTCATTCCATGAGATTTATTGGACTAAAAAGGCCTCAAAATGGATATAAATGCCAAAAATTGCGTGTAAATTAAATGAATCCATTGTTTCTTTTTTTGGAGAAAATTTTCGCTTACCATTCATTCTTAGCCTTTATTTTGCCTTATTTTCTCTGAAAATTTTTCATTTTTTTTTCAAAGGTCATATTATAGATGCACAGCATGGTTGATCGGAAGAGGAGGAAGGTCAGGCGGTCCGTGGTGAGATAGTCAAAAATTTAGTTTTTTGGGCCAGAATGACCTCAAAAACTTGTTTATGCACTAAAATAGCGTCAAAACGACATTATTACACAGTTTCTAATCAATTTGAAGGTCTTTCGCAGAAATTTTTCAATTTTTTATTTTTGGCCTATATTTTGCCTCATTTTCTCGAGAATAACCTGTATTTTGCCTCATTTTCCCGAGATAATTTCCCATTTGTTCATCCTGGAGATCCTTGTCCTCCCAAACCTTTCCCCTCTCCAAGTGCGTGTCTGGCCTAGACCAAATATAGGCGTGCAGTGCACAAGGTTTGGAGGTTTAGAGCTCGAGAATTTGAAATCTTTGCCATGCCACTTATAACGGTATATTCCCTATAATTGAATTTGTGGCATATTTTTTCAATTTTAGCGATTTTTATCCCATCCAGACCCCTGAATTAGGTTGCTGACCATCTATGGTTAACATATCCCAAACCCCTACATGCGTGTCTGTTTTTAGACGATCAGGTGCCGCAAAGTTTATCTTCAATTCATTTATTTGATCTTATTTCAAACTCATTATCTTATCAATGTTGTTTTTCTTAACTCCGCAGATGACGATACCGAAATTCAAAATCGAACAAACCTTCAATCTAAACAATGCTCTGAAAAGTCTTGGAATCACGGACGCGTTCTCTAATGGGGCGGATTTCTCAGCCATGACCGACTCGTCAAGTCCGCCAGTTCAGCTTTCTGACGTGGTTCATAAAGCTTTTATCGAAGTATCACTTTTACATATTTTATTGTTTATACAATAAATGAATTACAATTCACATAAAAATTTGCTTTAGTTTTCTTCATAATGCAAAATATTGGATTTGAATAGTCAGATCTAGTATACAATTTACCCACCAACGTTTTTTGTGTAGTGTGTAATATGTAATGTGTATTGCGTAATGTGTCATGTGTAGTGTGTAATGTGTAATGTGTAAAGTGTTCATATTACAACATTATACATTACACATGACACATTACAATACATTATGGATCGGCTAAAAAACGTTGGTGGGTAAATTGTATACTAGATCCGAATAGTCTATAATTAAAAAATATTAGAGCATGAACGCGTATTTTCAATATCTAAACTACAAATTAATTTATTTATCCACGCTCACAGCATAAAGTATGCAGCAGAAACTACAAGAATCAAAATATTATATAATGTTGAATCGTTATAAGTATGTAAACAAATTATAAACGATAAAAAATTATCGAGTTTCGAGATATATAACTATCAGGAATAAGGGTTTTGTATTAAATGTCTCCCGTCTTAAAATATCTTAAATCTGTTAAAAATAAGCATAAACTCCTGTTTTTAATGTTTAGGTCAATGAAGAAGGAACAGAAGCAGCCGCGGGGACGTTCGCAAAAATTACTGTGAAATCAATGATGACCAGCAATTCTGAACCGAAAATTTTTCAGGCCGATCACCCTTTCTTATTCATATTAACAGCTGGACCGCCGAACAGTCGTTCAATCTTATTTATTGGGCAATATCATGGCAAATGATGCTCATGCTCTTTTGCTTTTTATGTTATTTTTGTCTTTTACATGAAATATAATTTTATATTTAATATAAAATATAATGTTATATTTTATATGTAATTTTTCTTCTTTTTTTGGCCGCTCTTTAATATAGGCGTCTTAGCCCGGTATATTTCTTCGCTTTCCTATTAATAAGAGTTACTCTAGCCTCAGAAATCATTTGCTGAAAAAGCTCTCGGATAAATGTAACAGACTACAAAGGGTACAACGGCATTCGTGTGAGGGTTTGAAATTTAAAAGACAAAAGATATAACATTTTTGAGTAAAAATGACGCTTAAACCCTCTAGACAAAAAAGAAAAACTTGGCTGTGCTTGAAATATCAGAAACTGTCGACGGTTGCTTCACATTACTTGCGTTTATGCCAATTATTCCATTTGATTGATTCCCGTGCTCACACTGAGTTGCTCCCATCAGACTTGCCTTGCCACTCTATCCTTCTCCTGCTGTGATCAACCACGATTGAATTTGCGATATTTCAATACTCTTTCGGACCCCTTATATTCTATAGACTTTGAAACGATGAAATTCGAAAAAAATAAACTTTTTTCCGAAAATATCATGATTGTTGTTTCAGTTTAAAGAGCTTTTGTAGTCGATTTACACTGACTCGAAAATAGTAATCCATGCACAAGGTTTCGTGAAATAGACTATAAATTGTGCATGGATTGTTCAAAATAGTGGAGTGATTGAGTTATAGTGATTCAGCTACATAGGTTGATTACTCGGATCGATACACAAGCTGGAATTAATAGGCTAATAGAAAGCCCCTCAATTATTGATTCTGAACCCTTAATTCCTGATCCTTTACTCCTAAATCTCCATCCCAAATCCAAGAATTTTCAAAGGTCAGGAAAACGCATTAAAATTAATGCGCGTGGCAGAAAAAACCATTTTTCGACGTTTTTCAGCAAGCTCTTTCCATTGACTTCAAAACATTAGATAAAACTAAAAAAGTTCCAATATTTAACTTGAGGGTCTTCTGAATCCTCGATTGTCCTTTAAAATCTGATAGTTCAGCCCCCGCATACTTTCCCGCGCTTATATGTGGATGTAAGTAGAAAAAATCACGTTATAATTTTTAGGAAATTCGTTCTATTGCATACAAAACGATTTTTCTTCAAAGTCACGAATTCCTTAAAGATTACGGAATAAATTTCGAAAAACGGCCGGAGTCAAACCGAGTTTCGTTTTATTGATTAGCATTTTTCATCGAAGTCTCACTTTGGTCACACAAGAAAATTTTTTTAAATCTTAATCTAAATATTCCGAATCCCAAACGTAGAGATTTAATCACAAAAGTTTAATTAACGAATAAGCTATAATTAAGTAGTTTAATTAATTTTACACTAGCTATTCAAATTATTTTTTAATTTTTCGGCACACGGAATAATTTGATCATAACACAGCAAAAACATGTAAACGATTGACGAAATTTATCACGTATGCCTCCATGTTTCTATGCCCTTCTTGTTTCGTCTTATTTTCCATAAAATTCGCCAACGAATAAAATCGAGCGATCGTAAGACGGGCCAGCGGTTAAGAAGAATAAAAACGGATGATTCGCCACAAAGGTCACTGGTGGCAGAGGGTCAGGAGGGGCAGGTCTTATAAAGGGCATTTTAGCGACCGTGGCAGCAGCAGCTTCAGTTCCGTTTTCATCGACCTGATTATAAGGCATTTATTAATAGAAGAAGAATCGTATGAAAAAAATCTTGCTTTTTCTATCTATATTTACTGACATTAAAAAGTGTACATAACGTATTAAAATGCAAAATTTGTTAAAAAAATCACTGAAATGCAGAAATTCACGCTGCTATCTCGAGAAAAACTTCGGTCACAATGTAGTATTTCTCATTAGAGGAGGCAAATAGAAACTTCCTTATATTCCCTAATTTTATCGAGTAGCAAATGTAATTTGAGTGGTCCGACGACGAACAACCAAAATTTGTTTTCTAGAATGCGAAGATTACTCAAGCTCTTTCCGTTGCATTCAAAAACCGTGAAAATTCCTATACATTTTTCAAATTCCAATTCAAATATTTACAAGTGTTTATGTTCCCATGCGAGTGGAAGACACGACAATTCTCACAGGAAATCAAGTGATAAAATTAACTTTGTCGAAAAAATTCCCTTACATTAGGAATGCACCTATTCCTTGAAATGCTAATTCCTGGAAGCCAGTGAAAGGAATGTCGCTAGAAATATTAATATTTTGATCCCGTACTCCGGAGTCGGTCAATCCGATCAACAAGCAAGGCTTAACTACGATACACATATGTAAGTGTAACAGGGGAGATGGGAAAATCCCCCACCCAGATCGGTCGTCCTACAATCCACTGAAGTCAAAAAAATTTTGACCCCTTTTTGGCCAAAATTTGAAGTTTTCGGCTATTATCACGTAATTTTTTTTGCTATTTTTGGCTAAGAATTAGAGATCATTAACCCCCTCAACAAGAAATTTACGGACACCCTATGCCAAAATTTCGAGTCGTTACATGTGTCAATGCATTAAGCCCGTTTTTGTACAAAAATAGGCTTATATACTTCAATAAAGGCCTTGTGAAGCACGTCCGATATGCGCGCTTTTGGGCTCGAGGGTTCGACTATAGCCGAAAAATCTGCTCCGGCCTCATCGAACGCATCAACTATTCCCAGCCTCTTTAGGACATCATTCACGTTAAATCCTTGTTCGATTTTGAACTTCGGAAACGTTATCTGGCAAATAATATGTGTATATCTTTACAATTCTATAATTATCTTTTTACAACTATCTTTTTATGATTTTCTACAATCACCTTTATTACTATCCTATTTTAGATATAACTTCAGACGCATTTTAATTGGCCCCTTTCGTAAAATTAAAATTAATTAAATGAATGGAATCAATACGGATACTACACCTACTCGTATTTAAAATTTCACTTTCGAGTCTTCTCAAAGAGGACAACGAGACGCCTGAAGAGATTAGAGACTTTGAGCACTAAAACTCAGTAAAATCCGAATCTTCGCAATAAAAAACGAAACCGATGCGAATTTTTTTCGAATTAATTAAATTTAACCGCCTACATTTGCATAGTTCTCTAAAATGAGTGATTCTACGAAGTACATATTTTTGTATTCCACGAACGGAGTATAAAACAATCATCTTAATGCTGTAATACTGTATGCTAATAAGAATGTCTACAGAAAACATGATCAAAAACTTGAAAGATTAAAATTTTAAATCAAGCTTACAGAAAAAATGTCTATGTAATTCGCATGGCAAATGCGCTAAAAATAAATCTATCTATCTATAATAAGTTTTTGACTTTTTATATTCATTCTTTTGTACAAGAAAAATCTCTTCTATTGCATTACAAGAGCATATCAAAATACAAACATTTTACTCTTTTTACTTTCTTGAAATCAAAATACGTATTATATTAGTGTTATATTTGAAAACTCGTATTCAGAACTTAATTTTGCAAAAGGGCGATTTAGAAATGGAGGCCGCCGCCTGTCGTCAAAATTTAGTTGGACGCAATGAAAAATGGCACACAGACATTAGACCGCGCGACATTAGAGCACCGATATTAAAGTGCAGTGGGAATTTTTCAGTTTTTAATTTGTGGCGACAGCAATTGCTTGCGGATTCAGATTGGTACCAGACATGGGCTAAGCCTAAGGCATAAATAAAGCAAAAATTGCGGAGCGAGCGAAGCGAGCGGAGCAATTGTCGCTCCATTTATCTCAGGCTTAGCCCATGCGCTAGCATCAGTTTGAAAGCACATAACTAAGCCTAAGCCTATAGTCTGTTTCATTTAGCTTTAGGGTTTTTGAAAGAATTCAAAATGATTACAAAAGTGTTTTAAACTAATGCGATAAATATGATATTCTACAGTATAACGTGTCATACGGAGACCATTGCTAAGCCGCATTACTGCATCAACATTTTATATCACTTTTGTAGCCTGATTCTTGCGGAAAAATTTAGAAGGAAACCGCAAAGCTAAATGAAACAGACTGACATTGGTAAAGCCGCTCAGTCACAGTCCCCCGACGCTTCAGAGACTAATCCGAAACATTCCCAGAGGCAGGCGTACTTTTCACTTACATATGATCTTTAACAGCCTGTAACTCGGTCAAAAATGTCGACCGCCACCTAATTCTTTCAAATGTGAACTGCCCATTCCAAACAAAGTTGCGTGAAAAACATCTATTATGGTTGCGTTCTAATGTCGCGCGCTCTAATGTCGCTGTGCTCTAATGTCGTGCGCTCTAATGTCGACTGACCATAAAAAATTATGTGCATTGTTTTGATGATTTTAGTCATTTTTATTTATTCGTATTTTCTGGGGTAGTGCTCATTGATTGCGTTTACTGAGTTGGCTCTAAAAATTTTATTTTTGCACATCAGGAGAGTGTTTTTGTAAGCAAAAAGATCTTGTCCTTACAATGATTCCTCGATTAAAGACCGATTGCAATTTAAACAGCTTTACCTAATACGTGTAGTTCTAAGTGTCGATTTTTGCACTTATTCTGCGTGTTTTCGCTTGAAAAACTTTCGAAAATTTTTAAAATTTTAAAATTTTTTGCATCATACACGAGTCTGTCAATCATACGAAGGCAACGAAAACGCTACGTTACGCATAACAAGCGAATTTCCGGTAGCATCAGGAACATATGGGGTCCCCCGGCACCTGTCTGAAAATTTGGGAGTCGCTCGCACGCATTTGTTTGCCATTGACTAATTATACGAAAAAAATACTTGAACATCCCGTTCTTCCATAAGCGTCCAAATAGCTCGTAATTTAGGACCGCTTAGGCTCTTCGTAACATTTGGCAAATTGAATTTTTCTTTCGGCAATATGACAGTCATCGAAGCGCTCGTCTTCTCGTAGATCAATTCGAGTGCTTGAAATTTGTCGGTCTCGTAATACTTCTCTTTCTCCTTCATTTGCATCATCTCAACTTTGACGGTCGACTGAGGACTCGAAAAAAATCGTCTTTTTTATTATTCGATTTTGGGAAAGGAACCTTCCAAGCTCCCTTGAAATACAAAGCGTTGACGAGTAGCAAAGCCGTTCTTGCGTTGATCGTGCCGGGCTGAATCACGTTCTGGATTCGATTATTCGTCTTCGAAGCGATCCACTTATTGATCTGAAATGCAAAAAATAAAATATGAAAATAAAACAATAAAATACAAAATATAAATACAATATGTAGAAACTAAATTTAAAACAAATGAAATAAAAATAAAAGATAACAATTAGAATATAAAAATTTAAAATGAAAATAAAATATATGAAAATTAATACTTATATAAAATGAAATAAAATATAAAAACTAAAATAAGGTACATCGTAAAAGAACAGAAAAAAGAGTGATAAAAAATAGATTTTTGTGAGATATTTATGAAAATAACTTTTTCGTCGGGAGATAGCAGCCGGTCTCGTTGCTGAACGTTTCTTGATTTTAAAAAAATTTTTTTGGTACAGTGAAACATGATTATGTAACAGCCAAGGTTACTGATTGCATGGAAAATTATTTGCACTGGAACTTCTGGTATTTGTCTCTTATTTGCCCAAAGTATTGCCCGGAAAAAAATGCGCTTAAATCAAAATCTTAGGCGGCATTTCTGTAGGGAAGAAGTTTTAAATCTGAAGCTTCCAGTCACTACCTCGCAATTAAAACACACTAATAGAATAGATTTTTGAATAGTGAAAACAACTCGAATGTCATAAATGAATTATTATAAATCTTAAGCATAGCCTCACGGATTTAAAGTCTGTTTCACATAACTTCGGTGCATAAATTCTAAGAATCTTTGCATGGACAGTAAGCCGAGAGTTACGATGATTATATATCAGATCAATTCTATAATCGCAATCTGTCATACGAAAAATTTTTAATTTTATCCAAAATTCAAGCTTTTCCTGCATCGTACATCGTACGATTTTTATCAAAATTTATTTTGACTTGAATTCGAGTACCTATCTAACGTAAACGAGTACAGCATAAACATTCTGTGGAAGGAAGTTCAACACCAAATGTTTTTTTTTCTAAAACGCCTCTTTGAATTTAAAAACTATGAGTATGTCAAAAACACCGTTGTTCGACTTTTCTGGCAATAAATACGCCTTTTTTCTGAAACAACGTTAAAAATTCGAAAAATGTACAAGAAGTGAACAAAATGCGCCGAAAAAATTGTTAGTTGAGAGCCAAATAGTCGTTGAAAATGTTTAAAGCGGCATTTTTTCTCATAATTTCAGTTCACTAAGTATTCAGAGGAATCAGAACCACGCATGGGTAGCAACTAAATTCAGGAGATTTGATCCAAATAATCAAATATATATCACTAAAAATTCAATTCTCAGGTTTATCGATTGTTAAGTGTCAGGGTCTCGGCGGGGAGTACAGACTTTCCATCCCGCCCACATGTTGTCTAAAGGCTTTTCTGGTAGGGGTCAGCACTCAGCACTCTGCAGCGGTCATTCGGGAAGGGAGGGTCAAACCCCTTCAAAGGACCAACCGAAGGAGACATATAGGATCTAATATTACGACGCTTACTTCGCTGGCTATACTGTTGCCATTTTGACCGAAATCCAGACTAATCAAAGGAGAGCCGAAATTTTCTTGCAACAATTGTTGATAAGATTTTCGAATCAAGTATTTTTTATCGGCGTAAACTCGATTGGCGAACGACAGGGTAAACTTGTCGTCGCTCTCGTTAGCCAAGTTTTGCCAATCGCGAACTATTCGACCGATTTTTTCGTCGGTCGAGTTTGACCCGAAAGTTTTATCACCAATCTGTTCTCTGTCGGTCAAAATTTAGCGGAAATGTAATTAGTAGGAATTCGGATGCTTCAGGCGAATCAAATTAGTATTAAAACAAATGACTTCATAGTCAGTGCTATTCAACTGCGGATCAAACCAAATTAGATCAAGAAATTTATTGAAAAATTGCAAAAGTTGACTTCGTAAACGACTGGAATAGTAATTGCAAGCTAATCTGTGAGGACCTATCGACAAATTAGAAAAAATTAACGAGGATTGTGGTAAAAAAATTACTTGTTATTATCAGAAGGGTTGTCAAGATGCTAATTTATGGTACGTGTGCAAGAGAAAATGTTGAAACTTTTGCTTAAGACTGTTTATAAGTTATGCTGATTTGACTGCATTCTTAAATGATTTATAAGAGACGCCAGAATTTTGAAATTTAATCAACAGGCAACGAGAGTGATTATTTAAATGGTGTTGAATACAAAGTCAACAGGCATCGGCTCAAGCCCTTGTTCATCACGTAGATAGTGTGGTTCGTGACTAAGTTGCCCTTCAACTGTTAGCACCTGCTTTATTACCCGTTCTCTTTAAGTCAAAATTTAGGTTACTAATCGATACTTGCTCGAACATTCTTAACTCTAAAAATAATAATAGTCTCACTTAGCAACTCGAGGAAAATTATAATCATAGAAAATAAATTTCAGCACACAATTAAAAATATAAATCGAATAAGTATACATAATTAATAAAAATTAATTAAATAGTGGAATTTCTTTCTTTTAAACCATAAATCAATCAATATTTTTATGAACGATTAGCCTTTCAACTCACACTATTATTTGATGCAGCAGGAATGAACTAAATGTATGCATCCTTTGTGAATTTATGTTTTTCTATCAATTTCTCAAAAACGCATTTCCTTATTTTAGCTACGAACTTAAAGTTACTTTGTAGTAGAGTTAGCTCCAAAGTAGCATATAGACAAAACCAACGATATCGAAATGGGCGAGAAAAATAAATTCTGATCGCCTGTCGAAAGCTGATTGGTCATTCGTAAAGCGAAATCGTAAGTTCCCACCTTATCGCTGGGTGGCAACGTAGGCCCAAGTCGAATCGGATTCATTTTTTCGATTAGAAAATTGTCTAAAAAATTTAAAATAAACCGCGAAAATCAGAATAATTCGAAATGGAGGAAAAAACTATAAAGATCGCATTACTCGAATTTTGCGAATTAGAAAGGCTCAGGTATGCTGCAAAACTTATTTAATCGTAAAGAACGGCGCGACTCCTATTTTTTAAGTTTTACATGGTCTAATTTTCAGTAAAATCAAAATTAGACCTATATTTTCTATAAACAAATAAAAGAAATTGAAGGGGACGCAATAGAAGTCCTTAAATTAATGAAAAAGCTCATTTGATTCATATTAAGAAAAAGTCAACTAATCTGGCTTTAAAGTAGATAATGTCATCAAACACAGGCTCGTACATATCCAATGTTCGCGAAATTTGAATTTAGAAAAAGATTTTCTAATTCAGAATGCTTATAATATCTTTTCTATCGCATGTTTATTTTCGATGAAAACGAATAACTATCTACTTAGCACGCTAAATTTGGACAATGTAAGGGGATGGATGATTCACGCTTTTGTTAGTTCGCCAACCGCAGAAAAGGGCAATACAGGATTTTGATTACGGTAAACATTGAAATAATAAAACCCGTTCTGAAACGAAAAAGTAGTCCATAAACAATAATCCTTCGAACAAACTACATTAAAAACATATTATTAAAAGGATCGGTCAGTGTAAAAGGTTTCAAACTTTAGTAAAATCGAGTCGATGTTCATCCTAATACGAAAAAAGCAGTTAAGAGAATAACTAATGACTGATTGACTAGTTTCTCGTACATTCAGGTCCAGATTTAGCGTAAGTAAAACGAGCATAATCAGCCGCTTATAACATTAAAAGTGTACAGTCAAAGATCAGTCTTAAATTCAAATTTGTCTGATCTTTCGATGCTAATAACAGATGTATTCAAGCAGGCAACACAAAATAGGCACCCGAAGCTTTTTACGGAACTTGCTTTGTATATTTGACAATAATCACAATCAGGGGCGGATTTAGGGGGGCGGGGGGGCGGCCGCCCCCCCATTGGCCCAAAATAGTGTGCAAAATTAAGCATTTTCGAGCGATTTTCAGCGATTTTCTGAGTTAAAACGGCTAAATTTTCCGCCTAAGTCAGGGTTCCGCCCCCCTTATTGGTACCGCCCCCCCCCTTAGGAACATCCTAGATCCGCCACTGATCACAATAATAATTATAAATTGGCAATCCGAATGGTTCTGAATTCAAAACCAACTAATGTCAACAAAAAATTTAAAGGCTTATTGCAAAATATGTCATTCTATAAAAGTAAACCATAAACAAGCATTGGACGACGACGAAAAAAATATTTGAAAAATTGAAAACGTAAGACGAATTTTAGACTCAGTTTTCTCGTCTCAGTGGTCCGGGGCGTAAGTGTCACAATAAAAATTAAAATTAGAATAGTGCATAAAATGCAGAGGACATGCTTGTAAAATAATTGTCAATTGACAAACAACGGCATTAGGGTCGTTGTTTGTAAACATAAACGAATAAATTAAAAAACTGGCACACAAATACGAATAGACATAAACTAGCAAATAAAAATACTCCGATGGTGCAGAAAAAAGACGAATATACTTGGGATTGTGGATTATTAAGGATGTAAAAAAAGGGGACCAGAAAAAGCTACCAATGTATATGCCCAGAGTCTCAAAATCTTCTAAGAATCAGACTTTCTCTAACCAAGCAAAAAATCGAAGTATATTCTGCGGCCTCTGAAAAAATGTAACCTTCTTTAAATAATTTTCAATACTTAAAATAAGAGTGTGTAAACATAATCTAAAAAGTTTACATTTTGTAAATTGCTTACAAGTTGCAATGCTGACTTGCTTCGCATCATGATTGATGAAAAACTAACTGCATTGTAATGTGTTTCATTTTGTTATCATGAGCTTTATAGCAAGCAAACCTGGCGTCAATTGGTTAATACAACAAATCGTTTTGGGCATGCAAGTGTCTGTTTCACGTAAGCTTGCGCCTTTCCTACTGCTTTAAACCAACAATGTCTTTGATTGTCTAGTGCAACGATGGACGATGTTTTCTATTACATTCAATTGGCTTGCAAAGTCGCTCCAAGTTTACTCCATCTACTCTCCCATAGCTACTGCACAGCAACTTAATGCTTTTTCAATCGTTTTTTGGTTCAATAGTTTATTTCAATCTGCAGGCCACAGAATATACTTCGATTTTTTGCGTTGCTAAGAGAAAGTCTGATTTTTAACAGATTTCGCGACTTTAGGCATATATGTCCATAGGTAGCTTTTTCAATGTCATTCGCAACAGATTTTTCATCTTGATTTTAGATGTTCTAGACTGAATTTTAGTGAAAGTAACCATTAGAATTGTAAGAAAGAATTCTTTGTTCTGCTAATTTTAACGTCCCGCATGCATCTTTTAATTGATGTTGAGCCAAAATTTCAAGATACAATGAAAAAAGCTAATAATCTCTGATATAATTTACTAACAAAATTATTAAAAATGACGTCAAAGTATTCGAAATATACGTATGAAGAAACCATGCCATATGAAATGAGATACACAGTCCATCACCTTTCGTTCGACCGTTTAAAAACGTTCAGAAAGTACATTCTGAAACACGTCATCTATAATATATCAATTTCGAGTTATGTGTGTTGTGTGTGTCCGAGAAAAAATTTTTAATAATCGGGTAATCCTAATATTTTGACTCAATGGGTATTCCAAGCCCCTGATTCCGAATTTTTAATCAAAAGGATTCGATCGGCCTTGTGAAATGCAAACGATGGATTACTAAAAAATGTTTGAGCGGCTCTAACGGCTTCTGTAATTGCGCTACCCTAAACCAACTTTTAATGCGCTATAGACTCGTGTAAACCACTTTACACGGCAGTGTATACTGAAGAAAAATCGTAAGAAAAAGACTTTTTAAGATTGCATTTTTCTTCAATCTCGAATCGCAGCTAATAAATTTCATTTGAATTTTACCTATTTTCAGGTAATAACCATACGTGGGCAGCACGAAAATTCTGGGGAAGAGGTATGCAAGATTTTTCAAAGGTCAAAAAATAGCCTTAAAAATGGTGGTATGGCGAAAAAACACAATTTTTCGATATTTTCCATCGAGCACTATCCATTGGCATCAAAAAATTGCGAAAAAACGAAAAACATTTCAGAAAATTGAATTGAATTTTGGTTTCTCGGGGGAAGTTGCATACCCCAACCCCTAAGCCCAGGTTTGGTTATAACCCGACTGACCTCAGTGTAGATTTTGAAGAAAATTCACGGATTGATTTTTGAAATACAGGAGCCCAAACATACTCTCATAAAGTAAAATTTTGGATTTTTGTCTTTCTGCCGCAGCACAGTGTGGATAGTACTTCACAAATTTGGCCCTTTGGGGTTTAATGGACCACTGACTCCGAATTGACTACTTAAAATGCACGATCTGGCGCCGTAAAATACGTAGAGGATGGGTTAACAGGAAAGTACGGAAGGTTTCGAAAACCATGATTCCCCATTGAGGACGAGCTTACAACAAAGCAGGATATCAAATTATAAATTGTCTTTCGAATAATTCAACCAACGTGCGTACGATTCAATGTAAAAAAGCCGAAATCATCTAACACATGGCCTCTGGAATCGCTAAGTACGATTTTAAGTACCTCGACTAGACTTACAGCAGCTAATTTTACATGGAACTTTTAGCATTTGTTTGCAAATTGGTCAAACTTTAATTTTCTGCGCAGTCTATAGTGCCCTCTAATTGTCATACGAGCATAAAAAGGAGGCAAAAAACATAAATAAGCAAGCAAAATAAAATCAGTCGCTGTAAAGTAACTAAAGAAATCAGCCTAGATGGAATTCAAACATTTTGGTGAAAATGGTGATTTATAACTAATTTAATTTGAAGAGCAAATGCATCCTTAGAGACGTCGGTCACAATTTAAAAAAACCAATATTTATCCGGGTTTTTCGAAATAAAATAATTTTTAGTAAGAATACATGCTTTGAAGCAAACAGAAAAACCTAATAAAAATCCCAGTGTGACTCATATAGCAATTTCACTATAAAAATAAGAAGTTCAAGTAATGATTCCACGTTGGAGTTACGTGAAACAGCTACTCATGTTTGTAGTGTCCATATTTGTGAAATGTTTGTACACGAAGTAAAAAAGTTTTTTGATGAACAGTCTCTTTTAGCTACTGTCACACGCGTTTGTTTGTGAATTCGAAGTAGCCGAGGTCGATTTCGAAACTTACATAAAAAGGCCCTAAAAACATTGAGTAATAACTTTAAAATTAAAAAACATATTGAAAAATTTGCATGTTTCCTATTATTGGCTCAAAAATTTTTTAAAACGCTTCCCCGCCGGATAATCATATTCAAGGCATAAAGCTAGACCAAACAACTACATAGGAGGGGTTTTAAACCATACCTAAGCGTGGGGGGTTCGGTGGTTATACACCCCATAGAAACCAAAATGCCCCCTCCAGAGACCAAAATACCCCCCCCCCAGAATTCAATTTTTAAAAATATTTTTGTTTTTTTCGCAATCTTTTGATGCCTAAGGATAGTGCTCGATAAGAAACGTCAAAAAATGATGTTTTTCGCCATACCACCATTTTTAAGGCCATTTTTGACCTTTGGAAAAATCTTGCACCATGCGTTTCCCTTGTTTACACCGCTTATCGAGCCATTTCAATCAATCCAAAATTTTTTAGAGGCAAGAAATGTCAAAAAATTTATGTTACGAACAAAATAGCATCATTTTTCGACATTCTTCAAGTTTTTTTGAGCGTTTCCCTAGCCCACGTACCTTCACACGCTCTCCTTTCTCTAGGTTTTATTTTTTAAAAATATAATTCAATTCAAAGAAATTATATGGTGAATTAAGTTCTCGTATGAGTAGAGTCTTAAGGTCATCAACAGAACTCAGACATTTTTTATCAGATTTGATCTGCCGTAAATCTTTTTAGTACCTATCCTTACAAACTGTTATTGGCATTATTCTGATTGCTATATGAAGACCAAATGATCATGATTTGACCGGCAGTCTCCTTAATTTGACACACTTATCAAACTTCGAAAACTATTAACTCTTTTTTAAAAATCTTTGATTATTACCGCACATTAACGAAGTCAAATTTCGGGCTTTCCAAATAATTTTTAAATTTCAAAATATCAGAGGCTAAAAAATGTCTTACAACAATTACCATCTAGCTCATGTCGCCAGAAATTTCGAGAAAATCAAACAACTTTCGAGGAATAAAATTAGGGGTCTAGAAACCAAACTGCACGTGCATGTCTCGAAGTTTCAAATGAGAGGTAAAAATGCTATTATAATGAATGTATTTCTAGATCAATTTTTTATCTTTCAGATATATAAATGCACATACAAAACAGTGAAGGAAGTAACATCGCTTGAAAAATCTTTAACGTTAGAGTATCAAAAATTCTCAATTTTGTCTGCTGCTATCATTTTCCGTAATATTCGCCGACGAACAAAATTAAACGTTCGAAGGGTGGGCCAGCGGTCAGTAAGAACAAAAACGGATGATTGGCCACAAAGTTCACAGGGTAGGGATCGGGAATAGGAAGACTCATTGGCACCATCTTCACGTAGGTGGCGGCGGCGGCTTCAGTTCCGTTTTCATTAAGCTGCAAAGAAGAACGAATTATGCAAAATTAGCATAGTATTAAGTTTATCTATAATCTAGACTCAAATTTGAACTAATAATTGATCATTAATGATTTTAATAATTCAATTATAATTTAACCATTGATTCTAAACCATAATTTGACCATAATAAGCATGACCTGACAATCTTCTTAAATTTAAGCTAATAGCAATAGCCAGAGACACGAAAATCATGTACTGTTTTTTTATTGATGAGCTCTTCTTTTCACGTAAAAGCATGTACTCTTTTTTATTGGTGGATAAAATAATTGCTATGGGTTAACATCTATGAGCGCCCCGAGATATTAACTAACCATAATGCTGAAATGGCCTCAAAAATTTGTACTGCACATTGAAAAACTTAAAAATTATCATATTCAACGGATTTTAAGCATTTTCGGAAAACTTTTCAATTTTCCCTCGTTTTGAGACTCAATTTTGACTTATTTTACACAAGGAATTTTGCTTTTTGTCCCTCTTGACGTTTGCACGCATCATAGATGCACAACATGTCTGATCTGGGGGCAGTTCACTTATTAAAATGTTTAACAAAATGACCTAAAACATAGGCATAAATGCTAAAATATAATTGAAACCACATTATTTCACAATTCCTTTTCAATTATAAGCACTTTTGAAGGAAATTTTCAAATTTCATCTACCGGTGGCCTTAATTTTACCTTTCCAAGAAAATTTATCATTTTTTCATTTTGTAAGGCCTAGCCCAACGTGCACGTCTGCTCTTGGCCCTATTACAAGCTCGAATGTGACTCCTATTGTTCTTTATTCAGAAAGTAGAATAAAAGTAATCAATATGGCCATTTCAGATGAAAAATAAGTTTAATGCATTGATCGATTTTCTAAATCAATAAACATCTTTGAGCTTTGTTCAATTTTTCGAGCAAACCACTAATCTTGCTTTTCCGAAATCGTACTGTTAATAACAATTTTAAAACGGGTTTAAAAATTTAATATCAGGAATGCAAAAAATAGAAGATTTTTCAGTGATGCGTTATTCGAATAAAAATATGAGCCTACTTCGATGAAGGCTTTATGGACCACATCCGAAATACGCACATTGGGGCTCGAGGGTTCGATCATGGCTGTGAAATCTGCGGTTGTGTCACTGTACGCATTGATAATTCCTAACTTCTTCAAAGCATTGTTCAGATTGAATCCCTGTTCAATTCTGAACTTTGGGAGCGAGATCCGAAAATAAATCAGTAACTCTGAGTTTTTATCATTGCTGTTTCAAAAATGAAGTTTTTTCAAATCGAATAGGACGACTAGGATCATATGCACTGTAATTTCTAACCGATTTATGAGAGAGTGTCAGCAAAATCACGATTTTTACATCTTTCTCACCGAGTTTAATGTTGGGCATACATGTCAGCTGCCAAATTCAAAAATCCCTAAAAACACGCAAAAAAATTTAATCTTAGGGATGTGCTGTAATCTTTGGGGTATAAATTCTGCCAAACGCCCTCCTCTACGCCCACATGCGATGCTGAGTATATAGTTTTTAGGGAAAATGGTCAGAAAAATTCAGCATTGATTTGCTAATTGTCTTATTATCACAATTTTGCTGTCTTTAATATTGAAAGTAGCTATAAAATTGAAAACATCAAAAACTTATAATCAACCGTATCCTCTGAAAGGAGTTGCAGTTTCGCTAGTTTGTTTTTGTATTGACCAAAGAGTAGTCGCCGATTCCTGCAGAACTTCCAAATATAAAAAATCTGAGAAAATAAATAGTTTTAGGCGTTTTTATCATTTTTTGTCTCAATTGCACCATTTTTAACGCTTCATGCTGTAAAGCCAGATTATGTTTCTGATAAAGAAATTGTCAGAAACGTCCAAAATTGCTTTCTTAACATATACTAATCGTTAAGGTACAAAAATAGGCATTCAACTTTTGAACGCGCCGACCTTTGAAATTATTGCTGGTCGTAAGCTAAATTTCGCTGAAAAGATGGAAATAAAATAGAAAAATAAGATATAAAAGAGAAAAAATTTCGGCAATTAGATGTGATGAGTTAACATTTAAATATATAAATAGAAATATAATAAAAGCTAGTTTATTCAACAACAAAAAGGAAAGATACCCGAACGTCGCGTTTTCGCAAGCTTCTCCAGTATTTCTGTAATTTATCTCCGTTTAGATTCTTCGTAACATTACTTAGCCCGAATTTTTCTCTGGGCAAAATAATGGTTATAGACGCGCTCGTTCCACCATATTGTAAAACTAAAACTTGAACTTGATCATCATCAAAATACATTGCTTTCTCTTTTTCAAGTTTCATCATGTCAACTTTTGTAGTGTTCTGTGGAGTGGAATAAAAATTCTCCTGCTTCGTATTCGCTTCTGGAAATTTGTCGGACCAAACAGCTTTGAAATACAACGCATTAACGAGCAATAAAGCCGTTTGCGAATTAAGAACGCCGGGTAGAATCAAATTTTGTATTCGATCATTTGTCTTCGAAGCGACCCACGAATTTATCTAAAATTCGCCAAAAATTCAAATCTGAAGGAATACGATAAAACTTTTATTATATTATGACCTCTTACGGCGGCTTTCAACTCACATAGCAATCTTTTCAACCCGCAGGACTCGCGATTTCGCAACAAAAAACCGTAGAAAGGTGCTGTATTGAGCACTTTTAGCGATCTTTTGGTCAAAAGCGTCAGATTTCAGGCACTTCGTGGCATTTAGTTATTTTTGACTACCTTTTGTTCAATTTAAAATGTTTATCCTAATAAACGGTGCCCTCTAACAGATGGCTCACCTTACGGGTGAAAATTAATGAACAGCGCCCTCTGATGAAAGGCGCGCATATACTTCAGATATTACTGTACGCTTGTGTGTGAGATGAGTTCATCATCGTGAAAATCTAATCAAATAGATGTAGAAATATTTATAAATCATTAAGATTTGCTGAGAATGTATTTACTTGAATTTCATGAGAATTTTTACTTAAATGATGAACTCTACGAAGTTGAACAACATCTGTTTTCGCCCAAAGCAAGCGTTTTGAATTTTAATTAAAATTTATGAATAAGTTGATACCACCTGTAAAGAGAATAATAAGTAGCAAAGAAAAATGCTCCGATGGAACAAAAAAGATGAATTTCCTCGGAATTGTGGATTATTAAGGATGTAAAAGGAGGGGACTAGGAAAAATCTACTTAAAGTCGCAAAATCTGCTAAAAATCACTTTTTCTCTAAGCAACGCAAAAAATCGAATTATATTCTGCTACCAACAGATTAAAATAAATATTTAACCATAAAATGATTGAAAAAGCAGCACATTAGCCACGCAGTAGCTATGGGAAATGATGTTGAGTAAACTGGCAGTCTTTCTAAGCCAATTGAATGGACGGTTTAAAACAGTAGGAAACGCATAAGTTGACTTGATGACTTGAAACAGACTCACTAGAACGTCCTTAACGATTGTGTGCACTAATCAATCGGCCCCTGCTTTGCTTGCTTTAATGCTCAAAACAAATAAAAACAACTTTAAATACAATACCACTTAGTTTTCTATCAATTAGCATACAAAGCTAGTCAGCGTTGCTACTTGCCAGCAATTTAAAAAAATAAACATTACAGCTTCTGTTTATACACTCTTATCTGAAACTTTGAACATTATTTAAAAAAGACACTTTTTTAGAGGCCGCAGAATATACTTCGATTTTTAGCGTTGCTTAGAGAAAGTCTGATTTTTAGCAGATTTTGCGACTTTAAGTAGATTTTCCCTAGTCCCCTCCTTTTACATCCTTAATAATCCACAATTCCAAGTATATTCATCTTTTATATTCCATCGGAGCATTTTTTTGCTAGTACTCTACTTTTAATTAGCGTGATTTCAGTACATCAAAAAAATAAATATCACTTGTCAACCACTCTACACAACTGTTGTGTGCAAACATACTGGCGTATCACATTTGGTTTCTGGTTCATTTTTAGACTTGAGATTATGTCCAGACTCATAACCCAGAACTTGACAGAAAAAAACAAGACAGAAGCACGTTTAACTCCTCCATTTTTTTGACTTTACACCTCCTGAAAAAACTAAATACTGATGTAAACAAACGCAATTCGCTGTGACGCGTACCCCATGGAAGGACTATATTTTTATCCTATTCGACCTCTCCCGACTTCTGAACAGAGAAAGTGGCGAACAAAAAATGTACAAACACGTATTTTATACTGTCCACCACATTGTAAACTTTAAAAATCTGAACCTAACGATCCATTGAATGTAAATAAATTCGGTTCGGGCCAGTTTGTTGTTCTTTGATTGTAGTACATTTGTATGTGCCAAACTTATGTCCCGCAAAATATTTGATATGATTAACCAATCAAAATACGAAAAAACCCTGTTTTTTGGCCCACTTTTCACCTCAGATTTCGAAATTTACACCCCATAAACAACTCAATATTACGTTTTTTTGAGCGCGGCTTGCTTCGACGTGTAGTTATTAGAAGTTACTTTATTTCCATTTTATTCAATTCATCCCAACTCATAACCGGAAAAGTTTGCAGAGAAATCTTGGACAAAATCTGTCTTTTTACTCATCCACTAGGGTGTAAAGTTTAAAATCCTGGTATTAACTGTGTATTGATTGTAGAAAAGTTTGCTGGTAAGCACAAGATAGCCCTTGATCCGTAGTACACATCTGCCAGAAAAAAATTTCCTAAAATTCATAACCGGAGTTGTTGGCAGACATAAACAGGTCGAAAACTCGGCCAAAATGTGCCTTTTCACCCCCAGATTTTCGCACTCTTTACACTCCCATTCGAGAAATGAGGCGAAATTTAAAAAACAAAAAAGTGCTATCTGCAGAACCTAAATAGATGAATAAGTCAAATGAAGTGCATGGTTTTGCCAGGAGATTAAAAAAATATAAAAAGTCAGCATTCAGAAGATTCGAGCCATCATTCGTTTCTCAAGACCGCATCCTAGAACGGAGTTGTCAACCACTGCGCCAACTCGACATATCGGAAGGTTTCAGCTTGATTATACTATTTTGAAAAATATTAATCATTCTACTGAAGTTTAAGAATAGAGCATGTATGATGATAAAAATAATTATTTATTAAAGAGAGTCAAAAATAGATAATTGAAAAACTCGACGTACCATTTTTCCTTTTGTTTACATTCAATGCCGAGTTAGCAATGAGTGTGTAAAGTGTAAACCAAAAAATCAAATAATTTGCGGATGGCCTGATCAAACAATATGCAATACGGAGTTATCTATCGGCATTAGAAAATAGGTTCAGGTTTAATTCAAAGTTCACCTCTTCACACCTCAACAAACACTGGCTGTAGAAACGTTTAAAGGTCAGATTCGTTATTCTGACCTCACGGAGAACATTTTAAAAAATTCATCATCTACGACGCTCTTGGCGCAAAATTGCATCTCGGTGTAAACTTTACACTTGTGCTAATACCGCAATATTGTGTGTATAGAAACGAAATAAGCTGGGATCTGTAACACTAAGGTCAGGGCACCTTTTTAGCATAATCATCATGTTCCGCCTACTTAGCGGAGTAGTTGAAGAAATATCGTTTTTAGTCTCGGACCCTTTACACTAAAACGATCACAGATAAAAAAATGTTGCATTATAAGAAAAACAAAAAAGTTTAGGTTTTAAGATTTCCAACCCTCTGCATTATAAAACTAATTGGACTGCAGAGAGACCAAAATTGAGTTAGATAAGCTGGAGGACACGCAAAGAGTAAAAAACACGTATACTTTACACTTTTGTGCAACAACCATCTAGTGTAAAGAAATTTCAAGGTCAGATTCGTAATCTACAGCTGGGGGGCAACATTTTGAAAAAATTGGTTCTCCGCAAATTATTTGATTTTTCGGTTTACACTTTACATGCTCCTTGCTAACTCGGTATTGAGTGTAACCAAAAAAAAGACCGACATCGAATTTTTTAATTATCCATCGATTAAAAAAACCGTACCTCCCAGATGTGTGCCGTTTCAGCTGTGATGGGGGAAACAAATTTCGCACTCGCTGTGATAAACATATAAGAAAAAGGGAGGCCAAGTATATCATAGGTAGCGCTATCGCGCTACCTACGATTCTAAGCAGTCCTGTAAGTTATAGAGGTCGTTCCACATTCAAATAAACCTGGAAACGACATATAACGTACCTACGGGACTTACTTAAGTACTTGGCTACACTTAGCACTGGTCAGGTGGCGAGGGCGAAACGCCGGACTCAACCACACGACCCTCGATAACTACGGTCTAAAACCCCTCGGGCAAACTTATAGTATCGGGGACCGGCCGCACAGTCCGTTTTTGGGGCGGAGCTTCGTTACAAAAGGGAAGTCATGATTGGTCAGACAAATAAGTGGTCTACCGCGTATTCTCAACGGCAAAGTAAACAAACGCAGGGCATTAATAATTCACGACCGGTAAAACAATAGCTACTGTTAATATGGATAAATAAATATGGGTAAATAACAATATGTAATGTAGCTACGGGAAAAATCTAATTTGTGTTGCGCTATCGGTCGACTTAGTGTCAGAATGAATCTATTTGAGCTTAATGTAATTTGTAAGGACAATGTAAGCGTTATTCAGTACTTTCAAAGCCAAAAAATCCTTCGCAGTAGTGTCGATTGCATTCCATGCAACGGAACTTATAGTCTGATCAAAGAATCGGCAAAATTGAGTGAATATGTCTGGAGATGTCCTAAGTGCAGATCGGAACAGTCGATTCTCTTACTTTTCACTCTAACAATAGACAGTAGACCATTTATTTGTCTGACCAATCATAGCCTACCTTCATTAACGAAGCTCCGCCCCCGAAAACAACCGTGCGGCCGGTAACCGATACTATAAGTTTGCCACTCCTCGGACCTAAATTCGTCCGTACCTACGGAGCTATTGGCAGCTATGCCCTAAAAACCTAACGCAGTAGTAATTAAGTAGCCCCGGAATTTCGCCCTAGGTTAGTTGACCTACTTTGAACCAAAATAATAATTAACGCGAAAAGATTTGTTAACTTGTTTTTGCCAGAAAATACCTATGACGAAAAACTATTTCTTTTATGGTTCCTACGAGCACAATGAACAATGAAAACAACAACAAGGAACTCTCAACCAGCCAGTCATCTTACATAAAAATTATGAAACAATTTTATGATTTTCAAATTGAAAATTGGGTGTTTGAATTTGCGATAAAGAAAATAATCAAAAGATAGTCACTTGGATTATTTAAGCCGAGTAATAAAATAACGACCGTCCACCAATTCCAAACTAAACGCAACTAATCTGATCACTGTGAAATAGTTTTGAAAAATGAGCTTGCCAAGCGGGAGTTGTAAACCAAGAGAAACTTCAAGTTTAAAACTACTATTAAATTCTTAAGAGAATTATAAAAGATTTTAAACTTTAAGAAAATGGAAAAGGCGGGATGTTGGTGAATTGAAAGACAAAGTTTTTCAGCAAAAACTCAAAAACTTTACGCACGCAAATATCAAGTATAAGGAACACTAAAGCTTAGATTTGGAAGTAAAATAAATGTGTAGTATAAAATACATATTAACAACAAATGAATAGTGCAAACTTTACACAACTACTAAGTGTAGAGAAAACTAACAGTCAGATTCCAAATTCTGATTTTACGTCGAACATTTAGCAAAAAAATTAAGCTTCAGCAAGGCTCTAGAACTAAAGTTAATATGCAGTGTAAACCTTACACAACCACAGAGTGTAATGAAGACTTTAATCGGATTCGTAATTCTAATATTACTCAGATATCACGATAAAGATTTATGAAAAAATTGAGTCTCCACAATAACCTGATAACAAATAAATATCAGTTGCAAACTACTTTACACCACTGTTGAGTGTAAGCAAACGCGCTCAACTAGCGTCTCACATTTGATTCCTGGTACATTTTTAGACTCTAGAAAAAGTCAAGCTTCTACTAGGCTCTGGAACTAAAGTTAATATGCAGTGTAAACTTTACACAACCACAGAGTGTAAAGAAAATTTCAGTCGGATACGTAATTCTGATATTACTCTAATATTACGATCAACATTTATGAAAAAATTAAGTCTCCACAATGGCCCGAGGGCAAATAAATATCACATGTTAACCACTTTACACCACTAATGTGTGCAAACAAACTGGCGTATCACATTCAATTTCTGGTTCATTTTTAGACTTGAAATTATGTTCAGACTCATAACCCAGAACTTGGCAGAAAAAAACAAGACAGAAACACGTTTAACTCCCCCATTTTTTGACTTTACACTTCCCGAAAAAGAATATCGATGTAAACAAACGCAATTCGCTGTGACGCGTACCCCTTAGAAAGTACTTTATTTTTATCCTATTCGACCTCGCCCAACTTCTGAACAGAGAAAGTGGCGAACAAAAAATAGGCAAACACGTATTTTCCACTGTCAACCACATTGTAAACTTTAAAAATTTGAACCTAACGCCTCATTGAATGTAAATAAATTCGGTTCGGGCCAATTTGTTGCCCTTAGATTGAAGTACGTTTGTGTGTGCCAAACTTATGTTCCGCAAAATATTTGATATGATTTACCAATCAAAATACGAAAAAACCTGTTTTTCGTTGATTTAACACCTCAGATTTCGAACTTTACACCCCATAAACAACTCAACATTATGTTTTTTTGAACACGGCTTGCTTCGACGTGTAGCCAATAGAAGTTACTTTATTTCTATTTTATTTAATTCATCCCAACTCATACTTGAAAAAGTTGGCAGAGAAATCTTGGACAAAATCTGTTTTTTTACTTATCCACTAGAGTGTAAAGTTTAAAACCTAGTACTAACTGCGTATTGATTGTAGAAAAGTTTGCTCGTTAGCACAAGATAGCCCTTGATTCGTAGTACATTTCTGTCAGAAAAAATTTCCTAAAACTCATAACCGGAGTTATTGGCAGACATAAATAAGTCGAAAACTCGGCCAAAATGTGTCCTTTCACCCGCAGATTTTCGCACTCTTTACACTCCCATTCGAGAACTGCTTCTTCATACCTCAACAAACACTGGCTGTAGAAATTTTTGAAGGTCGGATTCGTTTTTCTGACCTTACGGAGAACATTTTAAACAAAATATTCATCATCCACGACGCTCTGGGCGCAAAAATGCTTCTCGGTGTAAACTTTACACTTATGCTAATACCGCAATATTGGGTGTATAGAAACAAAATAAACTGGGATCTGTAACGCTAAGGTCAGGGCACCTTCTAAGCATAATTAGCATGTTCCGCCCACTTAGCGGAGTAGTTGAAGAAATATCGTTTTTCGTCCCGAACCCTTTACACTAAAACGATCACAGATCAAGAAATATTGCGTTATAAAAGAAAAAAAATTAAGTTTTGAGATTTTGCAACCCTCTACCTTATAAAACTGATTGGACTGCACAGAAACCAAAATTGAGTTAGATAAGCTGAAGGACACGCAAAGAGTAGAAAAGACGTATACTTTACACTTTTGTGCAACAACCATTGAGTGTAAAGAAATTTTAAGAGTCAGATTCGTAATCCACAGCTTAAGTGCAACATTTTGAAAAAAATTGACCCTTCGCAAAATATTTGATTTTTTGCTTTACACTTTACACGCTCATTGCTAGCTCAGTATTGAGTGTAAACAAAAAAACACGGGCATCGAATTTTTTAATTATCCATCGATTAAAAAAACTGCACCTCCCAGATGTGTGCCGTTGTTGCTGTGAGGTAGGAGGGGACACAAATTTCGCACTCGCTTTGATAAACATATAAGAAAAAAGGAGGCCAAGTAGTTATATTATAGGTAGCGCTATCGCGCAACCTTTGATTAACAGCGCCGTCTAATACACGATGCCCTCCAATAAAAAGGCTCATCATAAGAGGTGTTGAAAAAATTAACGGCACGTCGTTTATTAGAATGAATACAGTAGTCAAATTTTGTTGATTTGTCGATTTTTGTCATGTGTTTACGTTCTAGATAAATAGAACATCGTCAGAAACGCCCAAAAGTGTGATAAGTGCGATGTCGGTCCGGAGGGATCAGCCGATCGAGCGGTCAATCGGTCTAATGGGGTCATCCAATGAGATTTTGACAGCCATTTTCTGAGGGAGGTATGGTTGGTTTAGAACTTAAATTTCGAAATGCATGCCAAAAATTTAATTCCAGGGTCTGGGGTCTACGACATTCTCGGGGGAGGGGTTTTAAACCCATTGCCTCACGCACAAGTGTAGTGCCGACTAACCAGTGCGCAAGCAGAGTGTAGAAACCTACTTCATTAGTCAACTGATTGCCGTTCTTGCCAAAATCGACGCTTATCAATGGAGAACCAAAATTTTTTTGCAACGCTTGTTGATAAGATTTGCGAATGGCGTATTTTTTGTCAGCGTAGGCTCGATTCGCGAATGATAGCGTATAATGATCGTTAGTTTCGTTTTGCAACTGCTGTAAATCGCGGACTATCTTAGCGACGTGTTCGTCGCTAATGTTTCGCCCGAAAAGGGTGTCACCAATTTGACTTCTGCAACGACGAAATGACAAGAAAGACAAGAATGTTAGTTCAGAGCTGTCAGTGGTTTTTAGAGATTTTCAAGCGTTTCATTCTTCATCCAGAAAGAAAGAAGATGAAAAAATAAGGCTATTACACGATAAAATGAACAGAAATCGGAATTTTAAGCGCATTAACTCGCCTAGGTCGTTTTTGTTCATTTCAACGGTGTGCTGACAATTAATCGCCAACCATTAATCGCGCACAATTAATCGTGAACAATTAATCGCCGAACAATTAATCGTGGTAACAATCAATCGCCGGGACATGTAATCGCCTAATACACTTATATGTATGAATTTATAGTCAAAACAATATTCTACTTGAAACAAAAACTGTCGTTGCAAAACACTTCGAATTTGTCTAAAAATTGAAATTGTGTGACAAGCCACGCAAATGATGAGTAATATCTAGCTCTCCATAGCTATTCACGATTCTTTGAATACGAACTGTTCAATTATCATTCCGTTTTTGCTTTGTTCTAATCGTAGCGCCTTGAAAAATTTCAAAACTGTGGAGTAATGATTTTGAAGCGTTTTTAGCAATCAGTTCTCTCGAAGGTGTAAAATTCTCGACGCTTCGCGCCATATCCTTATGTTTTGACTATATTTTGTTCCATTTGTTCGAAGGGTCCCGCCAGAAAAATTTTCAACTCCCACCAGAATTCGCGATTTTTCAAAAGTTTGCAGTAATTTCCGGAAAATTCGCAGAAAAAGTGCTTTTAAGCGTTTCTAGCTATCTATTTCCTCACTAGAGTCAAATTTTTGGAACTCATGTTTTTGGAACATTTTAATTTATTCGACTTTTTTGTTTTTTTCGAATCTTCTCGTGTTGTTATGCTCTAGAAAGATAGAGCATCGTAAGAAACGCCGAAAAACAATGTTTTTTACGCGTACTCACTATTTTTAGGCCCAAAAAGGCACATCAAAATTTTACCCCCTCCTTAGAATTCCCATGCTGTGCATGTATGGTAATAAGCCAGGCTTTCACATCCACTACTTTCCTTTTTACACACCTTTTTTATATTTTTTATACAGGTATTTATTTTTGACATACTTTTGATGACGCTTGGTTGTTTACGATTAAATAGACCCACGATTAATTGTGTGCACGATTAATTGTTCTGCGATTAACTGTTGGCGATTAACTGTCCGCAATAAATTGGTGGCGATTGACTGTCATGTGATAATTTCAACAATTAACCCGGCAAAATAAAGTCCAAAAATGGATGAAAATTTAAAATTTTCTGAAACATCCAGAAATTGTTCAGAAATTATATTTTAAATAGTAGTAGTGCATAGACCTCCCGCGCAATTAGAGATTCCGCTCTATGCTTAACCATTACGAGCCGTCCTCCGTGGGTCATTTCCGAAATTCCGTTCGCGGGTATTCGCCTGTGGCTACCCCCGTGTAAAGAAAAAAGGTTCAATTAATGCGGATTTCGGTTTGTTCGCAGTCCAAGCCGCATTAATGAACCTTTTTCCTTTTCGCGGGGTTAAACAAAGGCAGACACCCGCGAGCGGAACCCCGAGAACGACTCACGTAGGACGGCCTGTAATGGTCAATCATAGAGCGGAACCCCGAAAGGCGCGGGGTCTGTATCTCTACTATAGTTTTTACGCTGTTATAGAATTGATTGCCTTTTTTTGTAGTCACTGACTCCAGAAAATTAAGACCGTTGATGCAGTGCACCTGTGGTCATTGCCTTAGTGTTATGTTACAAATATGTACATTATATGGAAAAGCCTTTAAAATCCGATTATTCCCAAAATTTACGTTTTTCTTCCCGATTGAGTTCTTGACTAATTGATTCTGCAATTTATGGTGTTTCATCAGCGTTTGAGCAATTTGTAAATTTTTGTCTAGTACTATCTGAATTTCGAGTTGAAATTAAATTTAAGCTTTTTAAATTGTTCCGTTTATCCGACCGTCCCGATTCTCCGACCGTCCTGATTTTCTGACTTTCCGATTCTTCAACCGTCCCGATTCTTCGACTTTCCCGTTTCTCCTACGGCACATTTAAATGTAACAGGTGGCACTTAACACACATCATTCAACCAGAATGAAGGTGGTCTTGATCTATCAAAGGTATGAAGCTTGATTTAGGTATAGGACTTTTCTAATGTGTTAATTAGTATACTACCTGCTTACTTGTATACTTAAAATATACATGTTAGGATCTGTTTGCTGATAAATAATAAACAAGCGCAATTTTGTATTCCATATTGTGAAAAAATCTAAAGCTTTGTTGATTGAATATGCGCACAGTGCCTGCGTGAAATTGTCTTCTTACCTACATAGCTCAGGCTCTTGGGTACTCGTAATTAAATTAGGTACGTATAATCGTATTATACGTCAAGAAACGAGTCAAATGTGTCCTAATGTGACATCTAATTTGCATTTCCCTTTTTTTGCTTCTATTTTTGTAAATCGAAGCAGTTTCGTGTTACAGTGATTAAGTGAAAGAATACGTACATCAAGCATCTAGGCTTGTACGTACAACAAAAATTCACTTATTTCTCACGCTCGTCAATATTTAGCATGGACGAAGAATCGGGACGGTTGGAGAATCGGGACGGACGGAGAAACAAGATATTCGGAGTATCGGGAATTTCGAGTGTTCAAAAATGGCGTTTTATACAATTGGTCGGAGAACCGGGGCAGTCGGAGAATCAGTATGTCGGAGAATCGGGATGTCGGAGAACCGGGACGGTTGGAAAATCGGGACGGTCGAAGATATGGGAATTTCGGAAATCTCAAAATAACCTGTTTTATCATTAGACAGAGAATCGGAAAAGCCGGAGAATCGGGACAGTCGGACTAATGCGAATTTCGGGAATCTAAAAATAACCTTTTTTATCATTAGACGGAGAATCGGGAAAGTCAGAGAATCGGGACGGTCGGCGCAACGTGACAGAGCGTTTTTATGCAAGACTTCAATGAATACCTGCCCATCTAAGCGAAGACCTTTGTGTGATGCGCGAAACTTTCGCTTTTTTTGCGATTGGATTTTGTCGAAATTCGCATCAATGCGAAATAAATCTATATTTTTTATCATGAATCAACAGCGTATGGCAAAAACAGTTTTTCTGAAAAGTCTTAAATAAGGTCAGACATGTATGGCATAGGGTTCCCCGGGATAAGCCCAAAAAATCGTTCTGGAGAGCATTTTTGAGTTTCATATCGATGAGTCAGTACGCTTTCAACGTTCTTCTCTTCCAGAACATCGGAACGTGAAAAGCTTTCAAAATTGCTTAATAAATAATCAAAAAATCAATTATTTTTGAATTAAAAAATCCTCAAAAATGTTTATAATAGTATATTTGTTCAGGTTTTCTTGAGAAATGGGAACGTCTCAGTGTGGCAGTTTCGATTTTGGGGTAAAATACACAGAAAGAATACTTAAGATAAAGTCCTTTTACACAATCTGCAATCAAAATGAAAAAAAACTCGAGCTGCGTTTATGTTACTGTCAAGTAATACAGTAAAAACACATTCAAAAACACTATAAATCAAAATTCCTAATTCACGACGCAAACGCAATTTTTAGCAATGATTTAGAAAGATTTTGAAATTATTCTGATTGTAAGCTCTCATGTGTATTCTAAATATAATTTGAACCTCCGGCAAATGGTCCTCCCCATCATGAAATTTTATTTCTTTAGAGAGAATTATGTTCGCTATCCATATCCGCGTTTTTAATTCATTCTCAAATCTTACTTTGTAGTAGAATTGGCACCAAAAAAGCACATCGCCATAACGACTGAAATCGAAGCCGGTGAAAAAAATAGATTTTGTTCGCCATCCGAGAGCTGGTTGTCCAATCGTAAAGCGAAATCGTAGGTCCCTGCATAATCGTTGTGCCAAATTTCCGAAACGTTTGCCATTTTTTAAGCTTTAATGGCGATCCTAAACTATTTTTGCATGATCAGCCGACAGATCAGCAGGTTTGCGGATCGAGAAAGAGGTTTTAAGAAATAATTTGCTGAACTTTTTAAGACAATCTCGGCATTTAGCAAAAACTGCGGACTGCAATGCTTGAAATGAAATCAACTGATAATTAAAATCGGGCACGTAGCTAGCTATCCTATTTTGGGGGGACCAACACCAATTTTGTGGGAACTAAGCCCAAAAAAGGTCAAAAATGGCACAAACTAACGTTTGAAAAGTCATATTTTTCGATTAAATAGTTGAGAGCGAAAATCTTTGAAAAATTTAGCTCGTATCCGCAGATTTTTTCATTATTACGATAAAGAAATTAAACGACATGAGCATAAATGGGCAGCGGCCACATGTGCGGATTAGGATGGGGCGGCCGCTATCCCTGTCGTCAAAAATTAATTGGGCGCGATAGAGAATAAAGTGAATTTTTGATGAATTTAGCCATTTTTGATCGCAATTTTTTTAAATTTTCCTGCGCATCGCGCCAGGATGTGCTCATTAATGACATTTACTGATTTTCTTGGTGCTCTAAAAACTTTGTCTTTACGTCAGAAGAGTGGTTTATGAACAGAACAAGAATTACAATGATTTATCGAGTATTTTTCAGTGCTTTGAGTCGATTTTCGCACTTATTTTGCACGTTTCTCGTTGAAAACTTTCAAAAATTTCTATTCTTTTTCGCATCACAAATGATTCTGTCTTTCAGAAGACGGCAAAAAAGCGATACTCTTAGCGTAATGGACGGAATTTCTTAACAGTTTTTGGCACTATTAGGAAAATTCAGGGTTTCTCTGTCAGAAAATCTTGAATTCGCCACTGAGCGGCCAAATTCTAGGAGGGTCTGGCGGGGCAAAATTGGTAAAAATAGAACTACAAATTCAATTAAAGGGGTTCTATCGATCTGGGTGGGATGCTGCCGGATTCCGGAAGTGTCCAGCACCCCAACGTCCATGTGTGATCATGAACCTCAGTGGACTCCCTTATCAAACCGGTACACATGTTAGCCTGGATACAATAAAAAAACATTCTTAGTCGAACTTTTATGTTCATGTAGGTTTATAACAATTAGTTGGATTTGTGTAATAAAATTACAGTTTCGTTCATACAAAATGCGAGCAAACATTTATGCTAGCAATAAAAATACTGGCAGGCTAAATCTATGCAGTAATACTGGCTATATCTATACAAAAATCATTCACATATGATACAGTGATTTTTGTAATTGTCAAACACAATCGCTGTTATTTCCTACTGGCCTTCATCGCAAATTAATTTTTGATTCCCACAATTTTTATACCTATTTAGGCTAGATTAGAGCAGAGATCGCAATCCACAACTAACAACAATTCAGGAAATTCTCTCACTGCTCCTAGGTTTCGCTGATTCTTAATGTGAGCAAATGGCCTTTGATCTGAAAAATAAAATCTAAGCTTTTTATATAATAATGTCTTCATCAAAACGTGTATTCGACACCGATTCACGTGAATTTTTGATTTTACACGACTTATGTAGCTCATTGCTATTGTTTGTTTGTACGATGACCTTAGCCATATTTTTTCTTGTTTGTGCGCCAAACAATTGAATAAAAATCTGGCGCATCGCTCAGAGAACAAGTAAACATAAATAAATGATGAAACGCTTTAGATCTAATGAAATCATTGCCAAAAACACTCGAAATAATAGACGAAACTACAAATTGAATGCTGATCGCGACCTTAATAATTTGAGTTCGAGTATTTTTGACGCCCGACACTGGCAAAAAAATATATACCATTAAAAATGCAATCCAGTCTAAATAATGAGCCACTGTGCGTAGGAAGCAGTTTGTATGTCGACAGAGTACGTGCGAAAGGAAAAATATGTTTGTATAAAATAGTCATAGTTGTTTATAAAAATATTACGTAAGCGTCAAAACTAGATTTACTCGTAAAATGCATCCCAGCCCACGTTGATGTTTCATTTATCAACGAAACGAATAAATGGTATTATAAGCGAATAAAACGCATGGATATTTATTAGTACCTGATTTGCATTTTGAGGCTGAGAAGTATATACATATTACTAATCAAAAAATTTTGTAAAAAATCTAGAACAATGTGCTTGCTTCGAAATCCAGTTTCTGTACGCATTTACTCTTCTGCTTGGCTTACTAATCCCTAATTGAGCGCAAACGTATAAGCCTTGAACCTACCATGAACAGATCTTTGAAAAAATTTAAGGTAAAATGACCAAAACGACGGGAATGCTGAGTTGCGGTTGTCCGCATTCTGGACGGTTTAACAAAGCAAAGCGGGAAGTTTTAAAGAGAAATCTGTTTATTGAGTTTAAAACCGACAAATTTAAAATCGGACATGATAGTTCTTCAATACAAAACCGAAATTGAATTATTCTCAACGGGTAATACAATGTATACGTTGGGAGGGCCTAGATTTTGCGTGAGGGATGGGTAAATCTGAGGGTTAAAAATATTTAAAAGCTCAGAAAGGGTTTAAAAATCGGTAGTAGAGCAAGAAAATACTATTTTAACATTATTTCTTATAGATCTTTTATCATTAACATAAAAATCTCTAAAAGCGGAAAAAATTTAAAAATTCGTTTTTGGGTCTGCAGGGGTTTTTTAATTGCAGGGTCTGAATAACATAATCCTCTAGCCAGAAGGTCCTGAATGTAATGACTGCCGAATTACAATGAGGTGATTTACAAATTTAAGCCTGAATTCATAATTGGAATCGGCCCAATTTTTGTGTTTGACCTCTCTTCTTCGTGTAGAAGCTCAAAATTGTACATAGAATATGAAAATTATATTAGTATTAATCAAATTTAAAATCGTTAAATTTAATAATTATACAATATGTTCAAGACTGTGCTAACATAATGACTTCAGGCTACTTTTCGTTAAATTTTCAATGAGTCTCATAAGCAAATTTTTTATCGATATGGTCCTTTTTCGTCGTAAATTTTGTGAATGCTTTACTGTTTTCCTTTATTATTTTTGGAAGTGGCGAGTTTTTGTCTTCATTCTGACGAATTAAATTTTACCTTCTTATCCTGCATCAAAATTCCTGGGCAATACTAGTTATTAAGTTTATAAAAAATCGCTTTTATATCTTCAAAGGCGAATGAAAATAAAAAGCTCCGATTTTATTTGTTCGTATAACTTAACGTTCAATTAGCATAACAAAATATTTTTAAGTGAAATCACACATAAACAAAATAGAGCATTAAAATACTCAGCCATCAAATCTTACATAACTTTTAATTAGTAACAAATTCTAACAACAGACGAAACTAGAAAAAAATATGTTGACGAGAAAATTCTTAAAATCAGAAACGAAGTTTTCCATCACATAGTCAATGTCATGCATAAAATTGAAAACAAACAATGTCCTGCTTTTAACTTTTTGTCTGTAGGTTTTGAATTCTAATGGCGAGGATCAAAATTTTGATTTTCGGGACGCCGAATGAAAGAATCGCTGAAAATTATTGAAATAAAATAAAATCTGATGAAAATAAGTTTTTCGTGTGTATTGGTTTACACTTTTGTTCCATGCCATCATTGATTTTCGTTTTGTCTTTATATTTTATTGATTGACACATTACGAATTTAACCTGCGTCCAGAATTTCCTCTTAATATAGTTGTTCAAGTTGTAGCGGGTTTTGGCGCTCTTTTTCTGGTGCTTAGTCTTGTGCTCTGAGATAGTGGATTTGTTTTATAAAGAATGCTAGTTTTAGACGTTTACAAATAAAAGAGCACTTCAGAGCACACATGGGCGTGGGGGTTTGGGGGGGGGAGTTGTACCCCTAATAAGTTGAGAAAAACCCCAGATTACATTGGACCCCCAGAATTCTATTTTTAGTGACATTTTTTGGCAATTTTTCCTATCCTGCCCTCCAAAATTTCCTTGCTGCACATGTATGCTCCAGAGCGACTGCGTTAGCTTAATCTCCCCTCAATTTTCAAAATGTAAGACCTTCAACAAAATTAAGGTCGCGCTTTCCGGCCCTAAGTGAGCTTTAGAAATGCATTTGAGGATGTTTCGGCTGTTAGTCCTAAGCATAGATGCACAGCACGGCCGGTCTGAAGGTCAGACAGTTTGAGGGTCAAATACTTAAATTTTTTGGGGCAAATGGACATCAGAAACTGGTATAAATGCTTAAATCGCGGTAAAAGTATGTTAATCTATAGTTTCTGGTTAATTTCCAGCACTTTTTTGAATAAAATTTTGGATATTTATCCGGTTTAGCCCTCATTTCTCCTTAGTTTTCTCAGAAAATTTCACATTCTCCTATTCTAAGTGTTGAACCTCTATCTTTTCTACGTGCACGCCTGTTCGCTTTAATGTCCGTCATAGGAATGTGTCTTTGTCTTCTCCTTTATTGATCACAAAGGGGTGAAAATGTAGGTTGAATTGTCAGAACGAACTTGCTTCACTGCGGAATCGAACCTGAGTCTGCCTGCCAGACTTGACTTTACTTGACCAGGCTTGTAGGTGTGAATGGTTTTTGGGGGTTTAGATCCCCAGAATGGTAAAATGGAGACTTTTGGGGGAAAACGAGGCAAAATGAAGGTCAAAATAGAGGACAATTGAGAGTTCTCTACAATGCTTGAAATTGATCAGGAACTGTGCAAAAATATATAGTTTTAAGGCTATTTTAGCATTTATACCAGTTTTTGAGGTGATTTTGGCCCCAAAAAAATTGAAGTTTTGAGCCCCACCTGATCGTCTGATCCCCATATCGGCCATGTTGTGCATTTATGCTCTCTACAGCCTGAGATTATCTCCGAAATTTTCATTATTATAATGAGTAGCGGATTACCTCGTTTCTTATCAACTTTTTTGTTTTCCCTATCAAAATATAAATCTGTCTTGTACACAATGGCGACCGAAATTCCAAAGGTCCTGATATAGGTTCAATGGCCTATATAAAAGCTAAAATTGCGCGCAAAAGTATCATGTTCAATTTTTGTTCATATTTCATTCATTCAATGTAATCAAAAAGGGTAGAAACAATAAAACAAAAATCGAAAAAATAATGTGCAACAAGTCAGAAAATTATGGTTTGAAAAATGCGATTGAGCGCTTGAGGGTTGGAAGGGTCTCTAAAATGAAAAACTTTTAGGTAGAAAAGAAGGTGAAACACGAGTAAAGCCGAAAATAAGTGGAAACAAAATTTTCTTGCAAAAGTGCCCACTCAAAGATTATAAAAAACTGAGAATTAGCATAGCTTTAGGGTATTTTTAGGATTTATAACAGTCCGTGTAGACCGTTCCAACTCAAAATGTCTCTGGCTGAAGCCACTCTAGACCAGCCAGAAGAACACGTGCGTTACCTTGTTCCGTATTCATTTTATTATTTAATTCATTCTATCACCATTTTATTTTATCATTTAATTTTCTTTGATCATTTTCATCACTTATCCTCTCTGATGACCTCGTCTACTTATATTTTTTCCTTGCTTCATCGCGTCTAACTTAGACTCTTGCACCTCAAAAGCCTGTAATTTCTCAAAATATGATTTTTTAGGTACATTTCCGCTATTTATTGCGTCTTTTCGTTTCCTTGCTTACTAACAGCATGCTTCGTTTTATTCATTGTCTCCTTTTTCCTTTTTCTTCTTAAATTTTATTATTTTTCGTCCCTTATTTTCTTTATTAAACATTGTATTACATCTTTTGCTTGTATTTCCAATTTTCTTTTTTCTCTCTCTTTCCTTCTTTTTCAATAATGACTTCTTATTATATCGGCCAAATTTTGTACGCAATGTCCAATTGCCTACTCGATATAGTTTTAAGTCGCGTGTTAGGTATATTAAATATGTAGCTGGATGGATATTTAGGTGTGCTTTTCAGTGAAAGATGTCAAATTTAAGATTTATCGTTGAAGGTCAGAAGAAACATTCGAGCTATTTCTCGCGTCTTTTTGTTTTAATTCTGCTGACTATATGCTTCGTCCTGTGCTTTACTTATGTCTGTTTATTTATTTGATTCATTTTTTCTATTTCGTCTCCCTTTCCTCCCTTTTTTCTTCCTACTTTTGTTATGTCGAACGACGACGTCTTATTGTTGAACATATGCTGTTGAGCTTGTGTATGTAGTATTGAAAAAATGGCAAGGAGCAATATGAGGAACGATTCTTAATCAAGAGTGCACAGTACGGCCTGTCTGAGGGTCAGTTTCTTCAGGTGAGATTTCTGGACCAAATCGGCCTAAATAATAGTATAAGTCCTAACTAGCGTTAAAAAGTTAATCCACAGTTTTATTTATTTTCAAGTACTTTTGAAGGAAATAAAATTCTCATTTTTCATTCATTGTTGACGTTCATTTTGTCTCCTTTTCACAGCAAATTTCCCATTTTTCCAATCTGAGGGTCTTGAGACCCCATAATACCATCGAAACCCCACGTGCATCTCTCTTCATAAATATCGAAATTAGCATAAAAATCACTATTCAATTTTCGTTTCCGTTTTTTCTCTATTCCTCTGACACCTCAATTTCCGAAATATTGGTCAACAAACAAAATAGAACGATCGTTGGTTGGGCCGGCGGTCAAGAAAAATAGAAAAGGATGATTGGCCACGAAGCTAACGGGATTAGGATCCTGTTTAGGCGTGCTCAGGGGCGTTATTTTGGCGAAAGTTGTTGCAGCAGCTTCGGTGCCGTTTTCGTTGATCTGTAAAAAATGTGCTTTGTTCTCTCACGTATTCGAAGAATCGCTTACTGAAAAGCTAAAAATGGTAAATTTAGGCGAATCCAGATAACATAGTTAGCTCGTTAGCGCGTACCTATAATATACTTGGGTACCTCAGCATATGTCCATCCCCTACAGCCACACTGGGACACTTCTGGATTGTGCGGTTTTTTTAGAAGATAGATAATAAAAAACTCGCTGCCTGTGTTTTTTGTAAATCAATACTCAACATTAGGTTATTTCTGGAGGTGTAAAGCTCGAAATCAGGGTTGTAACATTGGGTTAAAACAGTTTCTTTCTCTTCTTTCATTGCTCACTATATCAAATATTTTTGGAACAAAAGATTTTCCACACACAAACGTACTACGTACAATTCAGGGGCTACAAATTGGTTCTAACCGAATCTATTCACACTCAATAGGGAGTTAGGTTTAGATTTTAGAAATTTACAAGGTGGTGTATGGTTGAAAAATACGTTTGTGTCCCTTTTTTGTTTGCTAATTTCACACTTTAGAAGTCGGAATAAGTCGAATAGGATAAAAATAAAGTACTTATTGACTAAGGGTATACGTCACAGCGAATTGTGTTAATTTACGTCAATATTGAGCTTTTTCTGGAGGTGTCTTGTATTTTTCAGACAACTTTTCCACTTGTGAGTGGTGTAAATGATTTACATTTAATATTTATTTGTCTGCAGACCATTGTGGAGAAGCAATTTTTTCATAAATATCGATCGAAATACCGGAGTACTATCAGAATTACGAATCGGACTAAAATCTTCTTTACATTCAGTGGTTGTGTAAAGTTTTCACTAAAAATCAACTTAAATTCTAGAGCGTTGCGAATGCTTTTTTCGAAATGTGCTATGTAACGTCAGAGTAACGAATCCGACTGAGGTCTTCTCCACATCCAGTAGTTGTGTAATGTCTACACTATTCATTTATCTTTCATGTGTTAAGTTTACACTACAAATTTATTGTACTTCCAGAGCGTTGTAAAGTGCAATTTCTTTAAAATCTGTCCCGAAAGGTCAGAATCACGAATCCTGACTGTATTTTTCTTTACATCCAGTAGTTGTGTAAAGTTTGCACTGAACATTGGCTTAAGTTTTGGGGCATTGCAAAAGCTTAATTTTTCCATTTTTCTTTGAAAAGTTCCATGTAACGTTAGGAATAAAAATCAAAATGTTAGCGTTCTTTACACCCAGTAGTTGGAAAAATTTATGCTGAAAACATTTGATCGGTTTGAATAAGGCAAGGTTGTCTTGTTTATAAAAGATAATGCGTATGTTCAGACTAATATTGTTTTCGTGTTCTTGAACTGCCGTCATTGTTTGGCATGTTACCGTATTTGTTTCCTGAGTTACTTAATCAAATCATGCTAATCAAAAGTAGGGTACTAGCAAAGAAAAATGCTACGATAGAACAAAAAGAACGAATGTACTTGCAATTATGCATCATTATGGACATAAAAGAGGGAATTAAGGAAAAATTAAAGTTATAAGAATGTGAAAGTTATAATAATCCACTAAAAATACGACTTCCGCTCTGAAAAATGCTAGAAATCGAATACATTCTGCAGCTCCTAAAAAACGCGCCTCCACAAAATGTTGTTAATTGCCTCAGAAAAAGAGATAATAAAGGAGCTTTGATGTGCTTTAATAACCGATTTATTTTCTTATCAAAATTAAGTTTTTCTTTCAATATCTACCAAGATTTAGTTAATCGTCAATGGCTCCATAAATGAATTATGACAAGCACACAATCTTGTTAATAGCTGCCACATAGCAATGTGTGACATGCTAGCGTAAGAATGCACATTATGTCGTTTTCTGCTTAGGGATCGCTTCTCTTTTAGGAATAAGCTGTTCATGTTATTTAATTTTAAGTCGGAGGTGCAATTGCCTTCTGCTGGCCGTGAATATACTTCGATGTTTTGCGTTTTTCAGCGGGTGTCGTATTTTCAGTGGATGCTTACAACTTTCACAGGCATACATAGGTAAAACTTTTCCCTAGACTCCTCCTTTTATGTCCTCAATGATGCATTATTCCAAGTATGTTCGTCCTTTTTCTTCCATCGGGGCATTTTTCTTTGCTAGTGAATAAATAGTCAGCCAACATTTCAGGAATCCAAGACGTTTTCAACTATCAATCCTTATAAACTCAAGAAATGACCTAAGTTCATTAATCGTCATATTTTAATAATTGAAAAGGAAAGGATAAGGCATTGAGAATTGTGAGGATCAAAGGAATAAAATAAGATAAGGTTAAAGAACAAAAAGGATGAAAGGAAATAATTGGAAGAGAGTAAAGGAAAATAAGGCGAAGATTATTTTTTCGAATCAAATTCTTGTAGTAATTCTTCAGTTTTTTTGTTTTTTTGCTTTTTATATAATTTGAATCAGTGTTCGACAAAAAGTTAAGAAACTCACGGTTTTAACAACATACATATTTAGCCGATTTCAGCTTTGCGATATACGATTATTAATGGTGTAAAAAATCTTTACACTAAAAGGTGAATGTAAAATAAGCAAAATTTAATAGATTGATAATCCAATAGGATGAAAAATCAAGCTGAGAGCATACGCTTTCCTTTTTCTACAACAGAAGAATGGATTAAATTACTGACCGATCCAAGCATGGAATTAGGCTTTGCATATCGGTAAAGGATTTTTTCATGACAAAAAATTTTTCGATGCCAACCTAAGATAAAATTAAGAGTTAGAGATCGCGGATTCTGCAAAAAAAGACAGAATTAAGATCTAATCTACGCACATACGCTTGAAAGGATTATTGAATGAAGATGGATGAGTCAAGTAATTGATTAGAGGGATGACAGAAAACTCTACAAAATTATGATAACATTTTCAGAATTTCAAATATTTCAAACAATTTTTTTGACTTTAACGGACCGTTTTTTTGACTTCAACGGACTTTTGCGCGCACATAGATTATTTTCGAGCCTGAATTTTTGAGTTTCGATAAAGAGGGAACATTTTTCGGCACATGATTTCAGTTTCTTGACCTTCAAAATTCCCAAACGACCGGATTGCTGTCCATGCTACGATTTATTTTCCAGTCCGTCAACACAGTTATTATCGGAATCAAATTGAGATTTCTACCCTTTGAACTCCAATTTCGCGCTTTTTGGAGGAAAAGTTAAATTACTTCGATAAATGCTTTGTGGACCACCTCAGATATGCGCATTTTTGGGCTCGAAGTTTCGACCATGTCCGAAAAATCTGCGGATACGTCGTTGTAAGCATCAACGATACCCAACTTCTTTAATACGGCGTTCAGATTGAATCCCTGTTCTATTTTGAATTTTGGGAATGCGATCTGAATGACAATGATCTTCCTTCATTTCAAATCTGTTTTTAAAGAACAAGAGCGTACCTTTTTTAAATGTATTTATTAGCTAATTCCTTTTTGTTTTTTCATTTTTGTTGCCTAATTTCGTGTTTGATCCTTTATTGCATTTGCATATCGCCATATTAATAATTTTTCCTCTTCCTAATTTATCGTATTTTTCTGAAGTTTTGGACGATATTAATGATTAAATATCGTAAAACGAGCTTTAGCGCGCACATAGATTATTTTCGAGCCTTAATTTTTGAGTTTAAGCGTTTGTTTTTGCTATTATGGACCTATGTTCACGTTGCATGATGCTTCAGTTTATTATTCAATTAATTATTTTAGATTATATTAGACTCATGATAACACAAGCTTCATTAGCTGGCAGATTTGCAGATTGAAAGACTGATTTTGAAGCTTATCAAGTCCCTGCGACATTAATTCGTAACTACAGCAGTCAAGATAATGAGTCAGACTACACTTATTTGGACTAACTCCAATAGTTTGTAACATTTTCAGAGGTCGAAATAAGGGCAAAAACATATTTTGACAGCATAACATAATTTCAAAATTCCCTCTTAATTTCCACCTATCAAATCAGATAAAACCAAAAATTTTAAAAATTTTCTCCAATTGTTTCGGCTAAAATAATCTCAAAAACTAGTGTAAATGATAAAATAGCGTAGAACATGTTAATCCACAGTTTCTACTCAATTCCAATCACCTTTGAAGAATTTTTCAATTTTTAAGTATTGTTGGCCTTCATTTTGCTTTATTTCTCAAAAAATTCTTCATTTTTCTATTCTAAGGGTATAGATCACACTTGAGCGTAAGGGTATGAACGGATTTGACTAACAATTTCTAAAATACTTCCCGTTCCGATTATGGTAGACCCCAGAATTGAATTTTCGGCATGTTTTTCTGCAATTTTTGTACTTTTCCCACATCCGGACCCCCAGAATTTGGTTTCTGTCCATGAATGGACTAAATCCCCCAATTCCCCTAACGTGCGTGTCTGGTCCAAACTATTTTTCTGTATAATAATTCCCAATGTAAGAACGGATGCGGTAAGTGAGCTGAAAACGATTACCTGAACGTCCCGTTGTATCATTCCGCTCCAAAATTCTTTCAATTTTCGACCATTAAGGCTTTCGGTAACACTGCGTAATCCGAATTTTTCTTTAGGCAAAACGATGGTCATCGAAGCTTTCGTTTGAGCGTAATACAATTCTAGCGCTTGAAACTGTTCGTCTTCGTAGAACATCTCCTTCTCCTTCATTTTCATCATTTCCACTTTAGTAGTCAATTCTTGTGTAGAAAAGAAATCTTCATTATTGTTCGTGTTGCCCTCGGGGAATTTGTCAATCCAAATGCCTTTAAAATACAACGCGTTGATAAGGAGCAAAGTTGTTTGTGCGTTTAATAAGCCAGGTTGAAGTAGATTTTTGATCCGATCGTTTGTTTTCGACGATACCCATTGGTTTATCTGAAAAAAACATAGACTAAGATATAATGAGACCGAAGACATATGCCAATAGACGGAAAATGATATAGAAGGTGTAAAGTTAAAGTATTCGATCGAAAGATAATCAAGAATAATTTTTATCTTTTATTAAAAAATTAAAATATATTTAAAATCAAAATTTTCCTTCAAGATATCTGATGTGTTTTGACAATTTAGAAGAGGCCTTTGGCCAGGCATTGGTAAACTCTTTTTCCTCCAACAAACGAACCTCTTTCTATATATCATTTTTTTATATCATTTTTTGAAAATAGCTAAAAATTAGGCTTTAGCATGCAAACTTATTCAATTTTTTAAATATCTAAGCGTAACTTACTTAGCTACTTCAACATTCTAAATTATTAACATGAAATCTAATTTCGATGCGTGTGCTATTATCCTGCAGCAGTAGCGGTTCTAGGATTTTCCTAGGAGGAAGAGCAGTGCGGAACCCCACCTTTTTCAAAACAGTCAAAAATAGGTACAAAAATTTTCCCATCACGTGTAAAATAATCTTTTTTCCTGAGTTTTGCATTATCTACTTTTATTCAAATTCACTTTTGACGCAACATTTTCTCTAGAAATTTTGAAATATTTTGACAATTTTGTACGAAAAATCGTTAATGTTTCTTTTATATTAGCGAAAATCCGGTGCAAGCGCCGGAAAATTTGCGAAATTTAGGCGGAGGGACGATTAGAAGTTTAATTTACTGCTCAATTTCCCGTATTAGTAGCATTTGACGCGGAAGGTCGAAAATTTTTAAGTTATGCTTCAAAATAGAAGAAATTAAGTCGCAATGGCTGTTCTTGCTATTGAAATTGTTTTGAAACCTAATTAATGAGTTAATAAAAACTGGCTTTTAGGTTGCCGAGAAAGTAAACGAATGTCATTAATAAGTAAAATCTAGCGCGAAGCGCCGGAAAATTTAAGAAATTATGATCACTGACGGCCAAAAATCATTGCAAATTACATATCCATTCTTTACCTCGCCAAGTATTTTGGGCCAATGTGGGGGAGGGGCTGCTCCGCCCTCCTTGAATCCACCCCTGTCCTGCAGAGAAATTTGGCGGATTCAATATAAAAGCCAAGTAAATGATCTCAGTCGGCTCAATACGATACAACAATAATTTGCGAGAATAAATTCATTTGTTAAAACTTTAAAATCAAGCGCTCTCTTCCACTCACAATACTGATATATCTAACACTTAAAACATAGCTTTGCTGGTTTAAGTGCAACGAGCGTCTAGTAATATTTACGCATAAATTTACGTTAAAAATTTACGAGTTTTACGTTGATTTTACAATATACCATGCCTCGATACATATCCAAAAAAACTTTTAAATAATGAATAAATCAATTAATTAATTAATTGCTCGACATTGGCTAAGCTTGTTCATTTTGAGCTTAAAAATTTTCGTGTTCATCTAACACGTTCAAGGGTTATTTTTATCTCGGATGACTTCTTTAATTTAAAATTCAGGTGGCTTTTGATGGCCTTGGCCTTATCTGAAGTTGCACGAATTCATAGTCCGTTTCGGACAGACTCTGGGCATAAACTTAAAGAAGTTTCACAAATCAAAGAGTAAGTCGACATTTAACCTTGGTTATGGAAAAACTCGACGTAAAAACTTCTAGATAATCGAACATTACTTCATCGACGAGGTTCGCGGAGTCGTTAGCGAAATCCGCGCTTTTCAGCGAAAAGGCCGAAATTCTGTTTTAGTTCCTCCTGATAACTTTGTTTAATCTTGTACGTTTGGCCCGCGAAAGCTCTATTCGCGAATGAGAGCGTATAGAATTCATTTGTTTCGCTCGCCAAACTTTGCAAATTTCTGACTGTTCGTGCAACTTGCCCACTGTCAAAATTCGGTCCGAAAACCACGTCGCCAACTTGCATTCCTACAACGCCAAACATGAATGAAAATCAACAAACATTCTATCCTTGCACATTACGTAGTCAAGCCTAAAAATCATGTAAACTGGTGAAAATCGAGAAAAGTGATCCATGAAATAGGAATCATGCACTCATTTCATTCGAATAGCCATGCTCAAGTCAACTTTAGGATTTTAGCATTCTATGATGAATCTTAAATTTAACCTACAGCAAGTAATACACAAAACCAATAGCGCCATACATCCGGAATTCAGAACCCCACAACAGGGACCGATGTTCTTCTAGTGGGTATTAATTATACTTATTAATTGGAATAGCCGCTGACCAGCATGCAGAGGCTAACACTGACCACGATGAATGGAATGAAGGTGCATTTCGGGAGGATCCACAATCCGATAGGCGGCTATCTCTCCCGAAATTTCGGGTTAAACAATCCAGTTTTTTATTTTTTCTCGTTTTTCTGTTATTTTGTTTGATCGAAAAATCGAAGGCCATTTATCACCCATTAGTGTCTGACTACCATACGCATACGCTCGCGCGCGCACACACACACACACACACACACACACACACACACACACACACACACACACACACACACACACACACACACACACACACACACACACACACACACACACACACACACACACACACACACACACACACACACACACACACACACACACACACACACACACACACACACACACACACACACACACACACACACACACACACACACACACACACACACACACACACACACACACACACACACACACACACACACACACACACACACACACACACACACACACACACACACACACACACACACACACACACACACACACACACACACACACACACACAAACACACACACACACACACACACACACACACACACACACACACACACACACACACACACACACACACACACACACACACACACACACACACACACACACACACACACAAACACACACACACACACACACACACAAACACACACACACACACACACACACACACACACACACACACACAAACTTCTATATTCTTCCACCCGTTCATAAAGATCGCCCAGTAGAGTGATCGCTTCCTAGCCACCCAGCTTTATAAAATTTATCGAAATGTTATAATAATATTGTACTTTCAAGTTAATTATGATTTTTCCAAATTGACTTTTCAATGAAATTGTGATTAATTGGTTTTACATAAATTTACATCGTATTCATATGCCCATGGACTAACTTTGTATTTGAATTGGCTCCAAAGAAACACATCGCCATGACCATCGAAATCGAAGCAGGTGAGAAGAATAAATTCTGTTCGCTAACCGATAATTCATTTGTGAGCCGAATAGCAAAAATCGTACGTTCCGATTTCGTTGACCGCTGACCTGGGAACATTTATTGCCATTTTTGATTTGAGTAGCTCGGATCTAAACGATGTGATCACCGACAAATGGTTTAACTAGCAAATTCGACAAAAAACTAAGTTTTTGATTGTTATACGCCTGCATATTTCTTCGAGTCTCCAATAAACAGAGACAATTTCGGTGAAGACTTTTTCATTTAACTTATCCACCTTCTTACTTAAAATCTACTACGTCAATACACAATCATCCGCGAAAATTCCTAATTCAGTTTGTAACTATGATAGGCCTTGGGGCAAGAATCCTACGTTAGAGACCGAAATTGTACCGTCTAAAAATAAAGCTTTTGCAACCGATTTCTATTTTTAGGCTAAATTTTTTTAATCTGCTGACAATGTAACAGAAATCAACTTCACAAAATTGTAGTCCGTTTTATTCACCTTTAGATTTTTTGTGAAAAATTAAAGTGCCTACAAAAGCATTTTAAACTAACGCCTCACTTATGATATTCTACACTATATCGAGTTATGGTGGGACGTCTGCCAATGTAAGGCCGCATTACTGTACGAGTATCATAATTTTAAACCGCTTTTGTAGCCTAATTCGTGCGGATCATAATTCAACAGAAAACCGCAAAGTTGAATGAAACAGACTATAGATGATTGATAAAAATGCACGAATTCTTGGGATTCTCAGGAACTGTCTTTAGATAAATTTCAAACTTTTCGCCTACATTTCGTGCCGAATAGCTATGAAGTGTAGAAAGTCAAATACCATTTATGTATGAAAACCTGGAAATGTCACAAAATTCTTCAAATGGCTTTTGTGCCAAGAATGTTTTGAATGATTAAGTTAGGAACATTCACAGGGATGCTACTTTGAAGTATCAGTCTTACATGTTTATATTTTTAAGAAAAGTAGGTCATATACTATGATCTATTATATACAAGTACGTGCGTCACGCACGGCACGGCACCTATTAAAAAATCACACGGCCAATAGCTGATGATAATCTTTTACCTATAGATAATCTAGGGAGGCTATAAATACTGAAAACAATATCTATCTAACACTGATAAGAGCAGAAATAACATCAAATCATCTGGTCCTATTACCAAAATCGACAACTCTGCAAAAATAAAACAAGTGTTTAAAAAACATAATTAGCACAGCTTGAATAATTATAGAATTAGCTATGCAAGCGAAAAACATGATGACTGGAAATGGTGAGCAACAAAAAGTACCTTTCTATTCCGTGAGAAGAGATTAGAAAGATAAAGGTCAAGTTTGACACGGGCCAAAAAACAATACTTTGAATTTAATTAAAAAATCAAAGACGCATGCAAACGAATACAACAAAACTATTTTTCAAAACCAGGGATGATTGTTACTCGCTTCAGGGTGAAACGTCAGCGATACCGCCGATGCCAAAAATGTCTCTTTTTGTGACGTGAGAATAAAAAACATAAAATTTCGAGGAAAAGCAAGGCAAGACAAACGCGGCTACATTGTACATACATAATGGCCATATGGTTTAGCATGATCTGTTTCTGAACTACGAAAAATCCTATTCTATTTGTTAGTTCTATAGTCTGACGTTAAAAAAGAAATTCATAGCCCTTTCCTTAGATTTTTTCCACATTGTTTTGCGTACTCTTTTTCTTTTCTATAATGAAAGTTTACATTTCAACATAAGTATTTCTAGAATTATAAATTGGTACGACGGGAGTGATATTATACAATATATTTTTCCTCGGGGCGTACACGTACGGCTTAGAAATTTAGGGATATCAGGCCAAAAAAGTATTGAAAAGTACCTTTTTAGACAAAAAAGCCCACGCCCATGTGTGTTCTCTGCATCGAGTTAGATTGATAATAGCTATTTGCACTCATTTCGTTTCGTACACGTCCAGTGTGTAAGTAGTGCCTAAGCTTATATACAGATTTAGTTTTTTTAGCACAACTGATTTTTAAATTATTTTAACCAAAAAATAACAAAGATATTTGGAAAGAGCCTAAAAGATCGCACAAACCGATACAATATTTGCTGGTGTCAAGTAAAATTAAACTTTTTAGTCAAGCTGGGGCGGCTTAGTGCGTAACATAAAGAAGGTGAAGAACGGTATCGCGAAGGCTGATGTCATTACTTTCCATAATATTGACCAATGAACAAAATATAAGGATACGAACGTGGACCAGCGGTCAACAAAAATAAAAATGGATGATCTACTTTAAAGATCAAGATTCTGCTGAAGAGACCCGCCACCGACGCAAACTCAATCGTCGCAAAAGTAGCTGCTGTTGCTTTCGTCCCCTTTTCGTCAACCAGAGAACAACGTACTGATCTATGAGAGTTGGGATGGTAAAATTATATTCATAAATGATATAATGCGTCCAGAAAATTCTATAGCTGCGAGAAATATAAATTATGCAACAATCATTTTTATAGTATGCAGGACAAAATAACGGAAACGATCTGAGAGGTGCGGTTTTTTGAAAAGGAAGATAATGAAAAAATTCGCTGCCCGTGTTTTTTGTCTTTCTTTACACTCAATATCGACTGTGCAAAGAATTTGAAAAGTTTTGGCGTAACGTTATAACATATAGCAAACTTTAGTTGCTTTTTACACCGTTTGTGAAGAACTCAATACACCATAAACAATTTGATGATTTTGAATTTTAGAAGTAGAAATGCTACAGATACTGTTTTTTTGTTTTTTTTTTTAAATTTCGCATTAGTTCTTGAATGGGATGTAAAGACTGTAAAAATCTGGGGGTGTATTATCACATTTTGGCCGAGTTTTCGACTTGTTTATGTCACAACTTTGGTTATGAGCCCAAGAAAATTTTTCTGATAGAGATGTTACCACGCATAAAGGGCTACTTTCTGCCTATGTTTACCATCAAACTTTTATACACTGAATATGGAGTCAATACCAGGGGTTTGAACTTTACAGTATAGTGGTTAAGTGTGAACAACAGATCTTATCCAAGATTTCTCTGCCAACTTTTCCGCTTATAAGTCGGGATAAACTACATTGACAAAAATTAAGCACCTTCTAAGGGCTACACGTCGCAGCATTCGACATTATTTTTTCTACTTAAACATATAGTCTGTTTCATTTATCCGAGAGCTTTTTCAGTAAATGTTTTCGGAGGTTACAGTGACCCCTTATTTCATTTTTACTGTAAGTCGCTAGATCTCACTTTAGCTACGTAGCAAAGAAGGGTTTTTCAATAACATTTTTGCGGCATTATTTATTCTCGTCTTCCAGCAGATCAATTAACTTACTGATAAAAATCGCTTATTCATCTTATCCTGAGTCGACACTTTAAACACAATCGACTAAGATGCTAAGAAACGCTGCAAACTCCCGCATAGCTCAGTGGTAAAACCTCTTGCTTGTAGTCGAAGCAACCCGGGTTCGAATCCAGCCGATAGCTCTTTGTTTAGCGTACTTACTGTAGTATGTCCCAGCACTGATTAAATGCCTAAATCAAATTTATTTGGGCGTATTAGTGCATTAAAAATGGAAGAATTCTAGCACACTCGCCCTCACTGAGCTGATCTGCTGAAGTACAGTGATTCGTCTTGTTTAGCTTCAGGCACGTTGCTGGCCCTCCTATTTTGGGGGGGACCAACACCAATTTTGGGGGTCTGAGCCAAAAATAGCACAAAATAACGTGTAAAAAGTCCTATTTTTCCGTTTTTTTCCAATTTGGGGGGAATCCGGACCCCCCAGTTCCCCCACAGCTACGTGCTTGTTTAGCATACTGTAGCCCTTAAAAGAATTGACTAAAAAGCTTTCGAATAAATGAAACTGACTATAAATACAAAACACGTACCTGCATATGTACGCTAACCTATGTACCTATCATGTTTTATATCAAAACGAGAGGACGGCTCCTTCATTGCCTTGTTACTGCAGGGTTGGATGGGGCTGTTGACCAGTCATGTAATCTCGTTTTCATGTTTCTATTTGCAATAACTTTCTGCCAATGCTGTTATTGTCCTCCAATCAAAATCGCCAAAAACACATAGCTTTAAAAAGCATATTCAATTACGGGTGGTCCGCCAGATTCTCGGGGGGAAAGGGGATTCCAGACCCCACGCCCAAGTGTACTTGTGTATCTATAGTCTGTTTCTTTTAGCTTTGAGGTTTTTGAAAAAATTTAAAGTAACTACAAAAGTGTTTTAAACTAATACAATTAATATGAATTTCTACAGTATGTCGAGTTACTTGGAGACGCTTGCCAGTGTTAAGCCGCATTACCGCATCAAGAGCTTAAACCGCTATTGTAGCCTAATTCTTGTTGAAAAATTTCAAAGAAAACCGCAGTTAAATGAAACAGACTACTACTCAATGTACATTGTACATGCATATATGTACGGCAAGCGACGCACGAATATACATAGGTGAAGTAGGTACATATAGTCTGTTTCATTTAACTTTGCGGTTTTCTTTTGAATTTCTCAGCAAGAATTGGGCTCCAAAAATGCTTTAAAATTTTCACGCAACAATGCGGCTTAATAATAGCATATGAATCCACGTGACTCAATATACTGCAGAATATAATATTTATCGTATTAGTTTAAAGCACTTTTGTAGTCACTCTAAACTTTTTCAAAAACCTCAAAGCTTAATGAAACGGACTATAGTTACATGTAACATTTCTGGCCAATATGTAGTGTGTATGTACCTACTTTGCAGCCGTTTTATGAAGCGATCGTTTGAGAACCCACGCCAATTTAAAATGATTTCGGTAGAAAAAAGTTGCCATTTTCAATGGTAGAAAAAATAAAAAATAGAAGGATAGGTATTTGGAGATAAATAAAGCTGAAAAATTAGCATATTTTGGATTTCTTGAAAATTTGGTCGATTACATCTTTATGTTGCGGATATCTTATAACCTGACATTTGGTTTTAAGATGGAGCAAGATATGCTCGTTTTCTGTGTACAATAGCAGGATAAACCTATTTCTCGTTCTGGAGTGATAAATGGATAAACTTTGATATAATTCTGAGAAGTCATTTTCTTACGGCTATTTCGCAAAAAGCAGAAAAACAGCTGACAAAATAATTAGCCATATGTAGCCCGAAAAAGAGCGAAAAGTTGTGTATGCTCGCAAACTTTCATTTAATAAGGAGGTATGGTGCGGCTATAATCCGGTTCGAAAGTTGCGGGTTTTTGGTGTAAGCAGTATAGAGTAGGGTTTATTAGGGTCCTGCCTTCCCGAATTTTTTGAGTTATGAAAACAAAATTTACTCAAGCCCGTTGGAGACCCCAGGTAATCTATACACAAAATTTTATTGAAATCGGAGATGGTCGAGTAGGGCCGATTTTCGAAATTGGACCACTTGACACGGAATGACCCTTTAAATAATCGAGTGCGAACAGTGGCGGATCTAGGATTTTACTAAGGGGAGGGGGCGGAACCCTGACTTGGGCGGAAAAATCAGCCGTTTTAACCCGAAAATCACTCAAAAATGCTTAATTTTCCGCACTATTTTGGGCCAATGGGGGGCGGCCCCCTCCCTCCCTAAATCCGCCCCTGAGTGCGAAGCAGTTTAAGCTTTAATACTCATAAACGTGTATGAACGTCAGCTTACAAGAAGAGATTTTATTGTCAACTAATACAAACGTCAAAGTGTTACGGACACAAATAAGACGCACTTTACACAAGTGTATACGAAACAGCTTAACAATGTAGTGCAGTGAGACGCGGTCTGTCCTCACAAACACATTACTTTACAGCGAATAAAAATATTACAATATTAAAACCGGAATCATTTAGATTTTTTCATCTGGCGTCGAAGCCGATAAATGTCGTGCGACGGAGGCACTAATGACTCAGCGCCTTCGTCGTCCGAGTCCCTACTTTTTATCATTCTCTTTTTCGACGTATCGTGGCCGAGCAGCTGCAGCGAAAAAGCATTTTATTTTTCTCACTTTTTGTATACGCTTCAAAGCTACAATGCTTTTAAACTAAATTTTCTCCCTTGTGCTAACCAGCGCCCAATTTCGATTGAACAAGCTGATGGATTGATTGTGAGAGCAACGCATTTTAAATCATCAGACAAGTATTCACACGTGGTCAAGATCAGAAAAAGTGTTAGCAAGTAGGTCTCAGAACATAGAGATTTTCTGGGAAAAATTCGGTTTGAATTAGATAATAAAAAATTTTTCGTAATTTCCTAAACTCGACCACAAACTGTTGAAAAAATTACTGCTAGGCTATTTAACGTATACTCATTTCTAAGGCCATTTTAGCTCAACAAAGCTCTTAAGTTTACCCTGAACCGGGATGACTCATTCACCTATCACGCTGTTCACCTACATACTACATATGTATCTATACGAAATATGAAAAATATTACATGTATCAAAAGTTATATATTAAACGAATAAATTGTGATACAATAAACAGATAAATATATTAATATAGATAATAAATTTAAATAAACAGCATAACAGAAGCTTCCATAGGGAGTAAGAGGAAGGTATTACCCCTACCTCGCGGCCCAGGATACGAGTAACTGACACTTCATCCTGAGCTATCGAACGTTTTTCGCACGATTCTAGAGGATGAAAGCAGTGAATATTGCAAAATTTTACGCATTTCTGCCTTATTAACTCATAAAATGAAGCCAAAAGAAAAAACACAAAATTTTCGACGAACAATTAAATTTATCATCGATAAAAGTAAAGAAACCAGTTGAAATAAGTCAAAAAACACCATCATAGGTAACGCGTTAGCGCGTACCTGTAATATACTTGGGTACCCAACATTTGAGCCCCCTACAGCTATAACGGGACACATATGGTAGGAGCATTTTTTAGAGAAAGATAATAAAAAAACTCGCTGCCGGTGTGTTTTGTTTTTCTTTACACTCAACACAGACTGCGTAAAGAAGCACTAGTAAAGTTTTGGCGTAACGATATAACATATAGCAAATTTTGTCAATTTTTTCCAAGGCTCGTAGACAAGTTTGTAGAGAGAGTAATTCTCCAGATGGCACTATTTTGGTTTTTTAGTTTAACATTGGTTCTCGAATGGGATTGTAAAGAGTGCGAAAATATGGGAGTGAAAAAAAACATAGTTTGGTCGAGTTTTCGACCTGTTTATGTCTGCCAACAACTTCGAGTTCTAAGAAATTTTTTTCTAATAGAAATGTACGAGGTCTTAAGGGCTACAGTGCTCGCCATGAAACATGACGCACTATAATCGTCAGATTTAAATTAGATGATGCGTCGCGAGCGCCGCGTTTCGTCTATAATGCGCTATCATCTCTTTTTTATTATCTTAGGTAGCGCGTTAGCGCGTACCTATAATATACTTGGGTACCCCTAACACCTGTGCACCCCCCTCTACAGCTATAACGGGACACTTCTGGAAGGTGCGGTTTTTTTTAAAAGAACGATAATAAAAAAATTCGCTGCCCGTGTTTTTTGTTTTTCTTGAAACTCAAAACTGACTGTGTAAAGAAGGTGTAAAGTTTTTGTGTAACGTTATAACATAGGACAAATTTTGGGACCTTTTTACTGCGGCATGTGGACAACTGAGTATTAATGACTCGAAGAATTGAACAGCATAGGATAATAGAGGGATGAATTCTACAGATGGCACTTTTTTTGTTTTTTGAAATTCGCATTAGTTATCGAATGGCAGTGTAAAGAGTGCGAAAATCTGGGGGTGAAAAAGCACTTTTTGGTCGAGTTTTCAACCTGCTTATGTCCGATACTAACTCCGGTTATGAGTTTTTCAAAATGTTTTCTGACAGAAATGTAGAGCGGATCAAGGGCTACATTCTGCATATAAGCAAAGTCTTCTATGCTCTATGGTGAGTTAGATCCTGGGGTTTAAAGTTTACACTCTAGTGGATGGTGTAAAAAAACGGATTTTAACTAAGATTTCTCTGCCAAATTTTCCCGCTTATGAGTCAGGGTGAATTGAATACAGCAGTAATAAAGTGCCTCTCAGGGGCTACACATCGCAGCAAACCGCATTTAAAAAAACGCAATATTGAGTTATTTATGGGGGTGTAAAGTTCGAAATCAGAGGTAAAAAATGAGCGAAAAAACACGTTTTTTCCGAATTTTGATTAATAAATCATACCAAATAATTTTTGCAAGAGAATTTTGGCACACAGGAATGTACTACGATTTAAAAGCTACAAATTGTACCAAACCGAATTTCTTTAAACTCAATGGGGAGTTCGGTACGGAATTTTAAAGTTTACAGTGTTCTAAATGATGGAAAATACGTTTTTGTTGCGTTTTTTGTTCGCCACTTTCTCCGTCCAGAAGTTGGGATAAGTCTAATAGAATAAAAATAAAGTGCTTTATATCGGGTGCATGTCAAAGCAAATTGTCTATACATTAATATTTAGCGAGTGTAAAGTCAAAAATTTGGTGTTTAAAATGCGTTTCTGTCTTGTTTTTTCTGCCTGCTTCTCCGGTTATGAGTCAGGGACACGATTATCAAGTCTAGAAGTGGACCAGGAACCAAATTTGATATGCCAGTCTGGCGCATATGTTTACACTCTACAGTGTTGTAAAGTGGTTTACACCAATTGTTAGTTTGCCCATAGAACATTATGGAGACTTAATTTTTTTCATAAATATTAATTGTAATATCGGAACAATATCAAAATTACGAATCTGACCAAAATTTTCTTTACACTAGGTGTTTACATGAAGTTTACACTACATATGTATTTATCTTCGTTTTTGAGCATTCCAGAAACCTAATTTTTTCCTGGAGTCTAAAAATTTTCAAAGGATCAAATGTGAGACGTCACGTGGGCGCGTTTGTTTACATCCAACAGTGATGTAAAGTAGTTTACACTCATTGTTTATTTGTCCTCAGACCATTGTAGAGACTTTTTCATGAATGTTGATCATAATATCCGAGTAATTTTTTACACTGCATGTTAGCCTTTGTTCTAGAGCATTGCAAAAACCGAAATTTTTTCCTGAGATCTAAAAATTTACAGGGAATGAAATATATACGTCAGTTGGGCGCGCTTGCTTACACTCAGCAGTATTGCAAAGTGGTTTAAACCTAATGTTTATTTGTCTTTAAAACATTATGGAGACTCATTTTTCCATAAATGTTGAAAGTAATATCGGAGCAATATCAAAATTACGAATCCGACTAGAAATTTTTTCTGACAGAAATGTACTTCGGATCAAGGGCTATCTTGTGCTTACCAGCAAACTTTTCTACAATCAATACGCAGTTAGTACCAGGGTTTTAAACTTTACTCTCTAGTGGATGAGTAAAAAACAGATTTTGTCCAAGATTTCTCTGCCAAAAGTTGGGGTTAATTAAATAAAATATAAATAAAGTAACTTCTAATGGCTACACGTCGAAGCGAGCCGCGTTCAAAAAAACGTTATATTGAGTTGTTTATGGGGTGTAAAGTTCGAAATCTGAGGTGTAAAGTGGGCGAAAAAAACAGGTTTTTTCGTATTTTGATTGATAAATCATATCAAATATTTTGCGGAACATAAGTTTGGCACATACAAACTTACTACAATCAAAGGGCAACAAACTGGCCCGAACCGAATTTATTTACATTCAATGGGCGTTAGGTTCAGATTTTTAAAGTTTACAATGTGGTGGACAGTGGAAAATACGTGTTTGTACATTTTTTGTTCGCCACTTTCTCTGTTCAGAAGTCGGGCGAGGTCGAATAGGATAAAAATAGAGTAAAATTCTAGTTTTTTTAACGTAAAATCAGAATTGGGAATCTGACTGTTAGTATTCTCTACACTTAGTAGTTTTGTAAAGTTTGCACAATTCATTTGTTGTTAATATGTAGTTTATACTACAAATTTATTTTACTACCAAATCTGAGCGTTAGTGTTCCTTAAACTTGATATTTGCGTGAAATTTTGGAATTTTTGCCGAAAAACTTTGTTTTTTTAATTTACCAACATCCCACCTTTTCAATTTTCTTATAGTTTAAAATCTTTTACAATTCTCTTCATAATTTAATGGTAGGTTTAAACTTTAAGTTTCTCTTGGTTTACAACTCTCGCTTAGCAAGCTCATTTTTCAAAACTTTTTCATAGTGATCAATCGCGTTTAGTTCGGAATTGGTGGACGGCCCTTATTTTATTACTCGGCTTAAATAATCCAAGTGACTGTCTTTTGATTATTTTCTTTATCGCAAATTCAAACACCCAAATTTCAATTTAAAAATCATAAAAATTATTTCATAATTTTTATGTAAGATGACTGGCTGGTTGAGAGCTCTTTTTTGTTGTTTTCATTGTTCATTGTGCTCGTAGGAACCAGAAAAGAAATAGTTTTTCGCCATAGGTATTCTCTGGCGAAAGCAAGTTAACAAAGCTTTTTGCGTTAATTATTATTTTGGTCCAAAATAGGTCAACTGACCTAGGGCAAAATTCCGGGGTTACTTAATTACTACTGCGTTAGGTTTTTAGGGCATAGCTGCCAATAGCTCCGTAGGTACGGACGAATTTAGGTCCGAGGAGTTTGAGACCGTAGTTATTGAGGGTCGTGTGGTTGAGTCCGGCGTTTCGCCCTAGCAACCTGACCAGCGCTAAGTGTAGCCAGGTACTTAAGTAAGTCCCGTAGGTACGTTATATGTCGTTTCCAAGTTAATTTAAATGTGGAACGACCTCTATAACTTACAGGACTGTTTAGAATGTAACATATATTTACTATAGCTAATAAAAAATAGTAAACTTTATACTTCCGACAATCAAGAGCATATCTAACTCAGTTTCAAATTCTATGCAGTCTGATTGATTTCAAAAGGAAGACGGTTATAAAATCTAGGGAGTCTTTTTTTAAAACAATATTTTTTTAATTTAGAGGCAATTAATTTATGTTAAGAACAATATTGTTTTCCGCGTTCTTGGACTGCTGTCATTATTGTGGTATGTTACTGTATGTGTTTGCTGACTGATGTACTGAAATCATGCTAATTAAAAGTAGGGTACTAGCAAAGAAAAATGCTCCGATGGAACAAACAAGATGAATATACTTGGAATTGTGGATTATTAAGGATGTAAAAGGAGGGGACTAGGAAGAATCTACCTAAAGTCGCAAAATCTGCTAAAAATCACACTTTCTCTAAGCAACGCAAAAAATCGAAGTATATTCTGCGGTCAACACATTAGAATAAATATTTAACCATAAAAATGATTGAAAAAGCAGCACGTTAGCTATGCAGCAGCTATGGGAAATGATATCGAGTAACAGTCTTTCTAAGCCAATTGAATGAAATAGCAAACATCGATGCATCCAAAACAATTGCAAGAATTGTTGGTTCAAAACAGTAGGAAACGCATGAGTTGACTTGAAACAGACTAAATGTAGGTACACTAGCATGCCCGTAACGATTGTGTGCACTAATCAATCGGCCCCTGCTTTGCTTGCTATAATGCTCATAGCAAAATAAAACAACTTTAAATACAATACCACTAAGTTTTCTTACAATCAGGATACGAAGCTAGTCAGTGTTGCTACTTGCCAGCAATTTAAAAAAAGGAAACATTATAGATTTCGTTTATTATCTGAAATTTTAAAAATTATTTAAAAAAGACACTTTTTAGAGGCCGCAGAATATACTTCGATTTTTTGCGTTGCTTAGAGAAAGTGTGATTTTTAGCAGATTTTGCGACTTTAGGTAGATTCTTCCTAGTCCCCTCCTTTTACATCCTTAATAATCCACAATTCCAAGTATATTCATCTTTTTTGTTCCATCGGAGCATTTTTCTTTGCTAGTTATAGGATATTTGCGTATCACGCCGTTAATCTAGCGATGCGAGGCGGCACAATTTAAGCTATTAATAGCGCCAACAAGAAGGAAGCGCGCATGTGAATTGCCAGCGCGCACGTGCCTGAATATAGGACGGCGTGCACGTGCGCGCACGCACCTGGATATAGAACGGCTTTCACGTGAGCGCTTCCGGCACTCACGTGCGCGCTTCCTCTTGTTGGCGCTTATTAATGGCCAAATTGCGCTGTCCGCATCGCCATGATTATCGGCATGATACAGATAGACATCCTATAATAGCAAAAAAGAGATGATAGCGCATTATCGACGAAACGCGGCGCTCGCGACGCATCATCTAATATAAATCTGATGATTATGGCGCGTCATGTTTCATAGCGAGCACTGTACTTTCTGCTTACCAGCAAACTTTTTGTGCACTCAATATGGAGTTAGATCTAGGAATTAAACTTTTCTCTCCGGGTGAATGAGAGTATAAAAAAGCAGATTTTGTCTTAAATTTCTCCGCCAACTTCTCCGACTATAAGTAGAAATAAATTGAATAAGAAGAAATATAGTACCTTCAAAGGGCTAAACGTCGCAGCTAACCGCGTTTAAAAATGCAATATTGAGTACTCTTTGGGAGTGTAAAGTTTGAAATCGGGAGTGTTAAATGGGCGAAAAACACGTTTTTCCCCTGTTTTGATTGGTAAATCTCTCAAAATAGTTTGCGGGAACTAAGTTTTCCATATACAAACGTACTAACGGTCCAAAGGCTACATGCTGGCCCATGACCGAATGTCTTTACATTCAATGGGGAGATAGGTTCAGATTTTTTAAAAGTTTACAATGTGATGGATGGTGGAAAACACGTTTTTGTCCGTTTTTTTGTTCGCCACTTTCTCCATTTAGAAGCGCCGGGATGTGTTAAGTGATTTACATCTAATATTTACTTGTCTTCAGGCCATTGTTGGAGACTTAATGTTTTATAAATATTGAGGCTAAGTATAAGAGCAAAATCAGAATTGCGGAGCCGACTAAAATCTCCTCTTTTATACTCTGTGGTTGTGCAGTAGTTTACGCTGCAAATTAACTTTAGTTCCTAGACACCTGGGCAACGCCTCATATTGCTATCACCAAGAACAAGGAGGACGGGCCGAGACCAAAAGTTGGACGGGCGAAGGGCGTAAGGCCTTGGACGGGGCTATGTTTTGTGCTTACAGGAGAAAATTTCTGGATATAATTTAAGGAAAATGCTTATATACAGTATATCATGATCCAGTTTGCAAAACATGCACAGGAACCATCTTATTACACTGTTCGACACCTTTTTTCATGGATGGGCCAACCTTTTTTCAGTAACTGACCCAATTGATTAAGCTGAACGAACCACCTTTTTTTTTCAGGCACGGACCGCACTTCTCTCGAGGCACGGACCCACCTTTTTTAGGGACAGACCTACCTTTTTCAGGGTCTAGGGACCCACCCACCCTCTTTTGGCTGGAAGTTGGACGGGGCGAACCGTCAGCCATTGCCCAGGCATGGTTCTGAGAGCCTTGCGAAAACCTAATTATTTTTGAAAATGTTCTTAGTAGCGTCAGAAATACGAATCTTAGTAGTTTAGTTATGTAGTTTAGTTATGTGGAGATTGAGTTTAGTTATGATTTATTGATTATAGTGTATATATAGTTTAGTTATGAATATTTTTTTATATATATAAATATTTTTATGCGAATATTTTTATAAATATTTTTTTATTTTTTATATATTTTTTATATATACCTACGTGCGCGCTTTCCTTGTTGGCGCTATTAATAGCTAAAATTAGGCACGTCCGCATCGCCAGATTAACAGGATGACGATGTGAGGTTAATGGCGCTGAATAGAAAAAAGGAAATGATGACGCATGATGGACGCTAACGCCAGCGCTCGCTGACGCACCATCCATTATAATTCTGAGGGTGATGGCGCGATCATCTTTCATGGCGACCACTGTAGGGTCAGCACGCCGACCCACGTTTCCATCAAAATTCACTTCATAGAAGGGGCTTTCAGGGTACGCAACGGGTACACCATTATTCACATGTAAATCTGGCCCCGCGTTCCGTCAGGGGTTTCTCCGCCCTGGGGCAGTCCTAAGTGGCGGAACCGGCGTTCCCCAAGTAGGGCCAATCAGGGTCAAGACCTTCAACCCCGGTTCCGCCACTTTGGACCTACCCAAAGGGGTAGAAATTCCCGACTGAATCGAGGTCAGATTCACATATGAATAATTGGGTACCCCGATTTCGAGCCCTTAAACCCCCCTTCAGTTGGAGAAATTTTGGCGGAAGCGGGTTAGAGGTGTGTGACCCTGATGGGCCCTGCGAGAACCGCGATTCCGCCACTTTGGACTGCCTCAGGGCGAGGAAACCCCCAATGGACCCGAGTCATGCTTCACATATGAATAATGGGGTACCCCGTTTCCGAGCCCCTAAACCCCCATTCAGTTGTGGAAATTCTGGCGGAAACGAGTTGGGGTGTTGACCCTGATGGGCCCTACTTGGGGAACCCCGGTTCCGCCACTTTGGATCGTTTACCGGTTCCGGCTTTTACCCATCGTTTCCGTTTCCGGCTTTTACCCATTAATTCCGTTTCCGGCTTTTACCCTTCGTTTCCGTCTTCGTCTCCGTTTCCGGATTTTACCCACACCCTCGCATCTTTTCTCTGTGACGCCAAAGTTTTTCATGAAGCAGTGGGTGCTTTTGTTCCAAATGTCATTCAAGGTTGGTCGGTGGGCGACCCGTAGGTGGAAATGCGCATTCCTTGCAAACACTTTTGTTTTCATCTCTATTATATGCAAAATAATCATGAATTTCGCCGAATTTAGAGTTTGATATATTCCAAGCTTTGCTGTTTAAAGCGCTACACAACAAAAAGCGCGTGAATAACTTTAGAGAAAAGTAAATGTACAGTAATTACACTAAATAATAATTTGTGAATTACAGATCAAGTTGAGGATCATAGTCCGTAGTTCGGACCATGCTCCTAAAAAAGACTATGATCTGGTAGTGCACTACGGTTTTGAAAAGGACCAGTCCTTACAGTCCGAGGATCATAAGGACTAGTCCTGGACCACGATCCAGCCGTCCTTAGTCCGGACTTTTGCCGACGCTTCTCCCAGAGCGTTGCAATACGTATATTATTTTAAAATATGTTCCATGTAAGGTCAGAATTAGTATGTTTTCTTTACAGCCGGTAGTTATGTAGAGTTTACGCTGAAAATTAAAACCAGTTTCAGAGCGTTGCAGAAGCTTAATTATTTCAAAATGTTCAATTTAACGTCAGGATTACGCATCTAAGCTAGTGTTCTTTACACCCAATATTTGCGTGAAGTTTATGCTGAAAACATTTGATCTGTTCAAATGAGGAAAGGTTGTCATGTTTAAGAAAGATAATGCTGATGCTCAGAACAATAATATTGTTTTCCGCGTCCCTTGGACTGCTGTCATTATTGTGGCATGTTACCACCGTATGTGCTTACTGGCCGATTTACTCAAATCATGCTAATTTAAAGTAGGGTAATAGCAAGAGAAAAATGCTCCGATGGAATAAAAAATACGAGATATACTTGGGATTGTGGACTAAGGATGTAAAGGAGGAACTAGGAAAAAATACCAATGTGTATGCCTAAAGTCGCAAAAATCTGCTAAAAATAACTTTCTCTACGCAACAGAACAAATCGGAGTATATTCTGCGGCCTCTAAAAAAATGTAACCCTCTTTAAATAATTTATAACGCTTCACGTAAGAGTGTAATAAACAGTCCAAAATGTATGCTCTTTTTGTAAATTGCCTGCAAGATGCAATGCACTGCTCTGCATCGTGACTAATTGAAAACTAAGTGCAATTTAATATTTAAATGTGTTTTTTTATTTTGTTACCATGAGCATTATAGCAAGCAAGGCGTCAATTGGTTAATGCATACAATCGTTGTGGGCATGCGAGTGTACATACCTACATGTCGCGTAGAAAAGGTTCCTAGGTTACTCCATGTAACATACACCGTAGCTAGCTACTGCGTAGCAGGGGCGGATTAAGGGGGAGCGAGGGGCGGCCGCCCCCCCCCCATTGGCCCAAAATAGAGCGCAAAGTTAAAGATTTTTGAGCGAGTTTTAGCGATTTTTCGGGTTGAAGCGGCTAATTTCTCCGCCCAAGCCAGAGTTCCGCCCCTTTAGGAAAAATCCTAGATCTGCTTCCGCTGCGTAGCTAACGTGCTGATTTTTCAATCGGTTTTCTTCAATTGTTTTTATTTCAATCTGGCTGGCCGAACTTCGATTTGCTCAGAGAAAGTCTGATTTTTAGCAGATTTTGCTACTTTAGGCATATACATGCAGTGGTCGCCATGAAAGATGACGCAGTCATCACCCTCAGAGATTGCAATGGATGGTGCGTGCGAGTAGCGCCCATCATGCCGCCATCTCTTTTTTCGCTTTCAGCGCCGTCAAGCTCCATCATCCCCGCTAACCGGGCGATGCGGATGGCGCAATTCTAGCTATTAATAGCTCCAACAAGAAGGAAGCGCGCCAGCATTCACGTGCGCGCTGCCTTGTTGGCGCTATTAATAGCTAAATTGCGCCGTCAGCATCGCCAGATTAACGGGATGATGGAGGTTAATGGCGCCAACTAGAAATAGAGATGATGGCGCATGATGGACGTAACGCGGCGCTCGCCACGCACCATCCTTTAATTTGAGGGTGATGGCGCGTCATCTTTCATGGCGACCACTGTAGATAGCTTTTTCCTAGTCCGCTCCTGGCCCATCCGCAATAATTCACAATCCCAAGTATATTCGTCTTTTTTGTTCCATCGGATCATTTTTCTTTGCTAGTAAGGTACAATCCCAATCCTTTGTAATAAACATCTATTTTGGATGGTTTTTTGCCCTTCCCCGCCTAAAATCTGCTGGTCGCGGATTTTGGGATTTCTCGCCTTTCTTAAGTTCTGAAATCTTAGGGGTTTCCTACAACCCAGAAAAAATTCGACGTCAGAAATTTTGTCTTGCCACTAGAATTTGCAATTTTCAAAGAAAAAATCGTAGAAGAAGTGCTGTATTAAAGATTTTTAGCTACTTTTCCGGTCAAAATTGTCGAATGGTAGTTTTCTTTTTTCGACTATACCTATGCATTTTGTTCAATTAAGTCGATTTTTTTGATATTTCCAAAAATTCTTTATGCTTCTCCATTCTAGGAAGATGTTGCATCCTCAGAAACGGCAAAAAACGATTTTGCACGCTTATGAATCGTTCTTCAACCCGGAAAAAGGCAGATTAGTAAAATTTTTGGTTTCACCTTCCCCCAAAATAAATATTCCTATGCCATGCATGTCTGACTATGCTACAATAGAATATTAACCAGCTGCACTTGAAGAGGATCAGGAGTGGAAGTGAGCAGATGGTAGAATTCCTTTTTGATTTCGTCCGCTCTGACGTCACCATTGGTGATGCCCTCGGGCGACGGGCTGTCGTCGGGCAATAAAAATTCTTTGAACTTGTCGATCAAAACGTCAACGCCGACAAACGGACCGTTGAACGAATAGGGCGGCGGAAGGAGAGTCATCAAATGGGCGACGGCCGGCGGCGGGGGAAAAATGCCGCCGGGGACCGGATGATAGCTGCCTAAAAACAAAATGAAAACACAAAAAATTCAAAAAATCAACAAAAACAAACCGCGATGAAATCACGTAAAAGTTGGGATAAAATAGAATGCAGCACGCACATATGTGAAATGAATAAAAATAAATAAAAACACGAAAAAAAGCAAAATAAACAAAAAGAACAAAGCCAAACTAAAATAAAAAACAAAATAAGAATTGAGATAAGATAAAAATTAATAAGAACACGAAAACAGGAAATGAAAATATAAAATAAATGAAAGCAACAAAAACGAATTAAAATAAAAAAGCACATAAAAAGTAGGATAAAATAGAATGCAGAAAGCACGTACATATGTAAAATGAATAAAAATAAATAAAAACACTTGAGAAAAAGCAAAGGAGATGAACAAATACGTACAAAAATAAAAAACACAAAAAATGGGAATAAAACAGAATGCAGCAAGCACTTTTGCAAAATGAATATAAATAAACAAAAACACGAAAAAAGAAAAAGGAAAAGAAAAAATAAAGAAAAGGAGCAAAAACGAACTAAAACAAATAAAACATAAAAATATGGATAAAACGGAATGCAGCACGCTCTGTGTAAAATAAATAAAAATAAATAAAAAGACGAAAGGGAAAAGAAAAATGAAAAAAGCTACAAAAAACAAGCTAAAATAAAAAAAACATAGACATTAAGATAAATTAGAATGCACCATGCACATATGCGAAATAAATAAGAATAGATAAAAAACAAAAGGTTAAAGAGAAAAGAAACGATAAAGAAAAAGAATTAAAACGAACTGGAATAAAAAGCACATCGAAATTGGGATAAAACGGAATGAAGCATGCACATATGTAAGATAAATAAAAATAAATAAATTCGCGAAGAAAGAAAAAGAAAGGAAAAATAAATAAAAGCAAGAAAAGTAAAATAAAATATAAAAGACAAAAAATAGCATAAAATATAATAAAAGATACGGAACTTACGTACGAAATATTGAGACGAATGAAACCATACAAACATACATGGGAGTATGGGCGTACGCATGGGGGGCGGCCACTATAAGTGGGAAGCACCAAACTTCTGGTAGGGGGATTGCAAGCTTTCTCGAAGGTCGAAAAAATGATTTTGAAAATGCTGTTATGACGAAAAAATACCATTTTTCAACATTTCTCATCGAGCACTATCAATTGACATCAAAAAAACTGCGAAAAACAAAAAATTTCAAAAAATTGAATTCTGGGAGTGTTTTGGTTCTCAGGGAGGTATTTGGCCCTCTGGGGGTTGCATAACCCTCCCCACACCTACGTGTGGCGGCCATCCTCCCCCCGTAGCGCAGGAATAATTTTGGAGAGGTAAGGAAATGCATGAAAATTGGCACCTTTTCATCGAAAAACTTCAAAATTTTCGGCGCATCGTGCAGTAGAATCATTATTTTTATCAATTTAGACCCAAGCGCGGCCAAAAAAAACGTAATTTTTCATAGCTGATTTTGAAAAATTAAATTTTTTATAAAAAAGTTTGAATTTTTTGTGCTTAACAGATATAGCATGTCCGGAAACGTCAGAAAATGCACTTTATTTAGTGACCCAGCGAATCAAATCCCGAAATTTAGTCACCAATTTCAGACCCACCCCCCCCCCCTTTAAAAAATCCTGCATACGCCCCTGCATGGGAGTATGAAGGGGTCTGGCTACATCCCCAAAGTTCCATGTTCAAATTTTTTTATAATTTTTTCGCGATTTTCCGATTTCATTTGCTAGCTAGATAGAAAACGTCGAAACATTGCTTGTTAGCCCCTAAAATAAATTTTTCGACATTTTTTTACCTTTAAAAATTTTTAGATTACCGGAATTCGGTTGCCGTCAATGTGTGCATATCACTATGCGACACAATAAGCAAACAAAACTCAGAACATTATACAAATCTTTCCAATTCGATGAAATTTCATGCAAATAGTCCGATTACATTTTTTTGGGAATTTCAAAATTTTGGGCGACCACCCTTAGAAATCGTGGCAATTATTGTTATTCACTTCACACCTATTCTGGCAATTTAATTTAAATTGAAATCGCTAAATCTGAAGGGCTCATAATATCTATTATCGGTTAATTTTTCCAATCAAAGATGAAAAATAGAGCACTTTTTCGACTAAACGTTACTCATTTTTTAATTTACTCTTCTACTAGTGGCAGAGGGATTAAATTTTCGTCAAAAAAATTAAAAACTCATATTCCTTAGAATTTTTCGTCCGGTTTCGAGGTAGACAAATATAAATAACAACAGGCCAATATAGTTCACATTTGAGTGAGACTCGTAAGATCCTCAGTATCAGTTCACATGGGCAAAATTCAAATTTTGAAAAAAAATGTAATTTTGAAAAAAAAATTAAATTTCGGAAGGGTTGGACAATTTGGAGGTTGATTAGCCCTCTGTTTTTGGCCAAAAGTGTCAAAAACACGCCTAAAAATGGTCTAATAATTAACGAGTTCTTGTCCAAAACTAGGTGGGGCGAGTTCAAGATATCAAAAATTAGCGGGCTTGCTGTAGATTGCGTACGCTTGAGGGCTCAAAATTTCAGGAGGGGGCGGCCAATTTTTATGGAAAGGGGTAAATGATCTCCAGTATTTAGCCGAAATGGCAAAAAAGTACCTAAAAAGGGCCAAAAAAAACAAGTTTTCGTCAAAAATCGGAGGGTCAAGAAGTTTTTAGCCTTTAGGGGGATAGGGTCGATCGCCTTTGGGAATGGAGGGTCGATCGACTCTGGAGTGGGGGCCCGATCCCCCTATTACATGTATGCGTGTAAGGTGCGCGCAAGTACGAGTATACTTGTAGTTATAATTTTCGGCTTAAAAGGAATCATTTGGTCGACATCCGGCTTTGGATAACGACTGGCTAATTTCGACACGTTATCAACGGCACTTTCTTTAGTCACACTTTTCGCCCCGTGCAACGCGGCCGCATGAGATAACCACGCCGGCAGAATGTTCGCTTTTTCTATTAAACCCTTAGCGGTTTGCTTTAAAAAAATGCGACTTAAACTTTTATTAAATGGACTTTTGTTTTGGGTCAAAAGCGGCAAAACAGCTTCAAAATAGCATGCTTTCGCCTAAAGTTTTGAAAGAAGCTAAGTTTAATTTTCGCCTCGAAAAGTAATTGCGCAGTGACACTAGTCCACCCAAACTTTTCGTTTTTGTCGAAAACTGTTTAATGACCGGGAAAAATGGTGAAAAAACATCTAAAAATGATCTCAAAAACGCCAGTCTTTGCCGAAAATGGGGAGAAGAGTAAAACGGGGATGGGGGTAGACAGGCATTTATCGGATTGAAATTTTAGATCGGGGTCCTCGGCCATTCACAGGAGGGGGAAGGAGTTAATGCAGTGTTTTTTGTACAAGGTCCGTTTGTACATGTACAAAGATGGTCTCCAAAAGTCTTTTGTACATTTTGTATACCTAAATTTCGGGTACCATATAGAGCTGTGCCGGGACTGCATTTTTTGCCGGGGCCGGGGCCTAGGCCCCGGTGCCGGGCCTGGCCGGGGCCAAGAAAAGCGTGCTTTACCGTGCTCATCGTGCGATCCTACCCCTACCCCTTTTACCTATGCAGGCCCGTATCCGGGGGCTGCCCCCCAGAATGGGAAAAAATTTTGTTTCTCCAAGGGTTCCCCAAGGAAAAAATGGAAGATAGGCAAAGTGCGTCTGAAACACCGCCAAAACAGGTTTTTAGCGTACTTTTGGGCTATTAAAATCAAAATTGTTCGGCGCATCGCGCCGGATTTATTATTTATGTATAGTTTTGTCTTCAAAAGCACAAAAAAATGCTCAAATTTGAGTTAGACATAGATGGTATGTCAATTTTTTCTAACGCTTTGCGCCGGATTCATTTTTTAGCTATAGTTTTAGCCTTCTAGCTCACTCAAAACAGCTCAAATTTGAGTTATGACATGGAAAACATTAAATTTTTCCGGCGCTTCGCGCCGTATTTATTGTTTATATGGGTTTTTTTGTCTTCTAGACTCGCTCAAAACCGCACTAAATTAAACTTGACATGCAGAATATGTCAATTTTTTTCCGGCGCTTGGCGTCGATCATTCATTCATTATCTGCTTTATTTTTCTCTGTTAAGCTAATTGATCAAGTGCAAAGGAATGAGATGAGAAATAATTCGCTGATTAAGTGATGAGAAATTAGCTTTAATGATGAATTTGCTGTATATAAATATGAAATAGAGTGAAAATTTTTTAAATTTTGTTTAAAATTTCTCTTCGCCATCGTATAGAGCTCTGCCGAGATACGCTCAAAACTGTCTTTATTTTCGCCTCCTGGATACGGGCCTGTACCTATGTATGATTACAAGATATAACCAAATATGGGCATTGGGGGGTCTGGGGGTCTAAACCCCAGAATTCACTTCTTCCCCCCAGAAAAAATATCCGCTAGACCCCCAGAAATTGATTTTCAGAACTTTTTTTGTTTTTTCTGCGATTTTTGATGCCAATGGAAAGCACTCATTGAGAAATGCAAGAAAAAAAACCTTAGTTCGCCTCCAACCAGCACAGCCAGAAAACGATTATTTAGCAAAAGCGGCGCTGTTTGTTCTAATAGGCGTTGCTGTCTGCTACCAAGCAAGCTGGAAATGCTCGTCTACATATGAATTGCAATTTTAAACAAGTCAATTTGATAATTATTTAGAAATTTGCATCAATCTGACATAATGAAATAAAGATTTGAATTAGTAAGATATGTGGTGTGGCTTGAAATTGAGCTTGAAGGTAAATCTGCCCAAAAGATTATCAATTTTCTACATTAAAATCAACTATAACACTGGCCTCGGCCCCGGGCCAGTTCTGCCCGGCGCCGGGGCTAGCCCCGGACGCTCTAGTACAATAATATGATACAATAGCGATTTTAGTGTTGTAAAAACAGATTTGTTCGACTTTTGGTAGAGTATTTTAGCTAATTCTGGGTCTCTATGGGCAAGAATCACTAAGAATCGTCTGAAAGCGGCGCGAAGCGCCGAAAAAGTTTGACATTTTTTCCTTTTTAAATGCAATTTCTGCAGTAATAAAGCTATATAGAACACACAATTACTCATTTCGGCGCGAAGCGCCAAAAATTTGCGAATTTTAACCTTTTTTGCAATTTTTGTCTTCCCGAAAATCTTTGTACATGTACAAAGAGGGTCCCGAAAAGTCTTTGTACATCGGGAAAAATCTTTGCCGAGTACAAAAAAACACTGAGTTAATTGACCTGCAAGTTTTGGCCAAAAATTACAAAAAAGAACCTGGAAATGGCCAAAAAAAGCGATTTTTCGCCAAAAATCAGAGGGTCAAAATTTTTCGATTTTGGGAGGAAGGAGTTGAGGGACGACCGATTTCGATGGGAAAAATCCCCAACTCCCCGGTTACATCGTATGTATCCTTAATGCGTTAGGAAAGCTTAAAAATATTTTGTAAAAAAGTTCGCATTTATAGTCTGCGTGGATAGAGCGTGTTAAAATCGTTCAAAAATGTAACTTGTGTTAGCTAGATAATAAATATCACTATTTATTTGAAGAATAAAACATTTCTTTAAAACATAGTAAAACAAGTGCAGCCAAAATGTGACAGAGCGAGCAATGTAACAAATTCAAAAACGAACAAAAACGTTTTCAGTCAGAATTTTGACGGAAAGCTTGGAGAATTAATATGGCTTTAATTTTTCAGAGTATGCTTTTAAATCAGTACTTTTCTTAGGACCTGTACATCAATTTCTCTCCGTTTTCAATACTTTCCGCTTTTTGATTTTTCACAACCAATAAATATGAATATTGTTTTGAAAATAATTTAAATATTATCAAAAAATCAGCTGCGAAAGTTTTGCATTGATTGTCAAAGACACGCCACACACAAAATTTATAGCACAGTCCATTGAGAAACATACGTGTTCTTAAGGGTTTTGACCCCGCAGATGGCTGCATACCATAAATGCACAGCATGAGAACTCCGGGGGTGGGGTCAGATTCAAAAATTTTTGTAAAAGTGCCCTTTCTGGAGCTTAAAAACGATGGGTTGCACGACAAAAGCACCGTTTTTTGACGTTTCAGACGATGCTCGCTCTTTCTAAAACATAAAAACGTGAGGAGAAATCTAAAAAAAATTTAGAACATTGAGTAGAATTGAACAAACTATAGTCAAAAAATGTGCATACGGCGCGAAGCGCCGAAATCTCAGAGTTTAGAGCCAAAAATGAACTAAAAACGCCTAAAACGGCAAATTTTATTAACTTTTACAAAAAATCGACAAAATGTAATTTTTGTTCGAAGGGCTTAATTTGTATTAAATGCATCTGATGGACTAGCTAATTGAATATCGTCTAAATATGTAACCAGAAAAAGTGGATGAAAAATGCGCAAAATAGTAAGCATGATATTTCTATGCACTTGCATCATCGTTTAAATAAATATTTTTTGTTTGTTTTAATTTTCAATTTGTATGATCTGCATTACTTTTAATTTTTCGTTTCATTTATTCTCTTATATTTAGATAGGGCTCCCACATACTTAACGCCTAGAAAAACAGGTTTTTCGCAAAAAGTCTAAATTGACAAATGTTTGCTGAAATCATACACAACTAAGTTAATGCAAGACCAATTCAATGAGATCAATGAACATACTTGTTGCTAGATTGAATTTGTCTGAAATGGTTATCGTTCTGATTGCAGCATGAAGAGTTGAAACCCTAATTTTTGGCAAGATGAGCAGATTCAGAGACAATGCAAAATTACGGGTAACACGACAAGTACAGTAAATAAAACTTTATTAACCTGAAAGAAAAAAGTTGGTTAGAAAACGTTCATGATGACTGCTATGCTCATAATAAGGTACAATCAGTGATCGTACGGGACCCCGACCCCCGAAAACCCGATCGCCCCGACCCCGACCGGGGCACGGATTTTTCGAGTCGGGGTTGAACCTTTTCGGAGGTGAAGTATGGTATTTTATTTGTTGATACATAGAAGAATTGTATAAATAGCAAATAAATTGGAGACAAGGACGATTCCTACCAGGAAAATTAATATGTTAAACTCGACACTCGCGATATTTCATAAAAGCACGCCTGATTGCCATGTTGTTAAGACGTACACAACATGTTCGCATATTTTCCATTATGAAGTGCGCAGAAAATTACTGCGGAATCAGAGGCGTGCTGGGGGAATGCTGGAATTTTCCGAAAGTATGTTGATTTTCCTGGCGCAATGTCCGAACATTGAGTTTAAAAGGCACAAACGATTTTAAAATTTTCCGCGCTTGAGTCATTATTTATTGTTAAACAGATCTAATGAATTTAAAAGCGTGCAATCTGTTAAAATAATCCACACCTGTAGCACTTTAGTGATTTAATGCACTATTAGTTCATTGATGAAACTGCATACTTGTTGAACATGATAGTAAAAGTGCGAAAATGTTTGCGTACCAATTTATCTATTCTCTGCTTTATTTATCTTTCATTACAGAGGACACATGAATTCTATTTTAAATGAAAGAAAGGCCAAATTTTCTTGTGTTTTTGCGCATCTTCTGTTTTTTGAACTAGTTAATAGAGAAGGCACAAATGGGCCTGAAATGGTAAGAACAAAATTCACTGATACATCTTTCAATGACTTATTAGATTCGGCTGATTGCTGCGCTACATACTTAGCAGAGGTCGAAAAACGCATTTCATCGAACTCTGTGCAGCGTAGGTCTGCATCAATTTCAAGTCTTTTTTGGGAACCGAGCAATTCGGAATCGAGTGCTACCAACTTTGTCGAAAATTTTAGCTACTAGTTGTCAAGTGCTTCACAAGATTCTGGGCGATTCCGCCTGGACGCTTCACTGTTGGCGCTCGTGACACACCTACTCACAGTCGTACATCTCGTTCCACATGTTGAAAGAGATTTTTAGGAGAACAGAAAAGGTAGCTGGGAATTTTTAAAAATTTCTCGCGCATCGCGCCTCTTAGTCGGTTATGTTCTGTATGATTTAAGCGGTATAAATTGAGTTTAAAAAGTAAAATAGTCAAAATTTTCCTGCGCTTACACGTCGATTATTGTCTTAGGCGGTAAAACATGATGAATTCCTCTTGATGCTTTGCGCACTAACGATTTCGAACTCATTTGTCAATAAAAACGCGTAAATTTACATGCAAAACGGTGAAAATTTCGAAGATTTTCGGCGCTTCACGCCATTGGCTCCTCACAATCAGTGCGCCATAGAAAACCGAATTATGAAAAAATCGGAAGAATTGCGAGCGAATTAGTGATTAAATTGAAAGTAATGCTAAATTGCTCAAACCATACTTAAACTTGGAAATGAAAAATAAAATGTTGAGCATAACTCAGCTTTATTAGTGTGCTCCACAAACAAGTGAAGGTATCGTTTTTATCCCTTTCAAATCGGTATGTAATCATGCAATGTTAATTGTTAATCTCCAACCCTCGACCCCGACGAAAACCGGGGTTTTTCATCCCCGACCCCGATCGGGGTAGAAAATCAAGACCATTCGATCACTGGGTACAACGATATTAATTTAAAACAAAATCCTTCGCGAATGGCCAGTCACCCGACACAACGTATGGTGTGAGATTTTTTCAGGCTAAGTAGCGAAAAAAGACAGGTTTTTAAAAAAGGACGCTGATGCAAATAAAAGGACTGTCCTCTTAAAAAAAGACATATGGAGCCCTATATATAGATGAACACAATATCCGTGAAACAGACAATAAAACCTTTCATGGAAATCAAAAAGATAAACAATAAAAGCCAATTGAATGAAGGAATTGTTTACGATCCTTCAAATGCAATTTTATCAAGTGAGTCAGATGTGTCTAAAATAGAATTTACCATATAACCCAGAACTCGCAATTCCGCCGGCGAACAAGGCAAAAGATTGGCGAACTTATACCGGTCGACCAATAGTAAAGTTTGCAGACTACTGTACTCTTTTTCCATAGCTATGCGGCGTCTTTTATCCACTTTTAGGATGCTATTTAAATCGCCGACTAAGCTTTCAAACTCCAAATATCGGTCCCATACTTCACTGAAGAGAGAGAATAGGTAATTTTTAAGATTTAAAAATTAAATTGAATTTTTGAATTTTGGAGAAATAATCCAAAAAATTCAATTGGAAATATTTCCCCATCATTTTTCCCCATAAAATTTTTTCCGTCATTTATAACTCAATTTAACATAATTCCTTCCATCATTTTTCCCCTTTTTTCCATCATGCCGAAAAGGTAAGTACATAAGAGGACGGCGAGTTGACTTTTTAAGATTTTTCTATTTTTTTAAACAAAACTTCCCTTTTTAGCCCCCTTCGATTTTTAGGCGCTTTTTTGTAACATTCACGTGAAAAAGTCGACCTTCCTAATCCTCCAAAAGATGAAATGTTTATTCACCGAATCTTACGCAGAAGCTTACTCATGCCTTTAAAGATATTTTCGAGATTCTTGACCAAAAGCAGTCATTTTGGCAAATATCCAAAAATTATTCGCATTGTAGTAGACGTTTTAGACAGTTTTTAAAATTTTCTTTTAAAAACAAGACGCATGCATACTTCGGCATTTTATACCGATTGAATTCGCGCGAATTCTTTTCGAAATTAAAATTTAGGAGAGAAAAATTTAGAGAAGTTATAAAAATTTGTCAATTACAAAAAAATTCAAAATTCATCAAAAGTTTTATGTAAAAAAATTTTACTTCTGCCTGCTCAGTATTTATTTATCCCAAACTTGCGGATATTTTCAACTTTTAGGTTTTTCATTTGCCGAAGCCCATAAAGAGGCATGCATGTACGTGATTGCTAAAAATGTATTTGATAAATGTAGTATAGTCGGCCAATTTTAAGGGGGGAGATGACCATCACTTTTTGACCAAAAATGGCAAAAAAGCAACTAAAAATGGCCTGAAAATGCTAGATTCTGTCAAAAATCTGGCTGAGGGGAGAGGGTAAAAAATCTCGGCCTCTGGATTATGTGGGACAACACAATCAACTTTAGATAAGGGAACACCATCCCCTCTATCGTATATTGATAAGAAACAGTTTAAACCCGTAAAGCGATGCTTTAAAATTTATTACAAAAAGTAATAAACGACCATTCGTTCAGAATCTTTGGATAAATAATCGAAAATGTGTAATAATGGATATCAGAATGTAAAAACTATAAATGCAACAATAAATAAAAATCACGCAAGGGTATAGGGAGGGGTGAGTCGAAGGGGGGTATTACCACACCCTTAGATTTTGAAAAGCTAGGCATTGTTCAGGCGATTTCAGTGGAACATACGTTACTGCTAGGAAAATTATGATTCTATGATGAAAAAACATGGTTCTGTTAATCGAGATGTTTAGTCAATATAGTCAGTTTACAGCAGAAGTAAGTATTAATTTTCCATTGTCTATAATTTTGTCAATTGTTTGTTACGTGATAGTGAATTATCCACTCAATAACATTGCTTAAGATGAGCAATTCTTCGAAAAAAATACTTTTCAGACCTCAGGAATATCATTTTCATTTGGCTTAAGTAGATAACAATATCAATATATTATCTACATTAAAAACGCATGCCATCATGAGCTATGTTTACTAAGTGACTGCAGGCACGTAGCTGGCCGTCCTATTTGGGGGACCAACACCAAATTTTTGGGAGACTTAGTCCAAAAAGGCCACAAATAGGACAGAATAACGTTTAAAAAGTCCTATTTTTCCGATTTTTCTGAATTTAGGGAGGGGTCCGAAGCACACGTGGGCAGCAAGGAAATTCTGGGGGTGCAAGATTTTTCAAAGATAAAAATGGCCTCAAAAAGTGGTGGTATGGCGAAAAACACAACATTTTTCGACGTTTATCATTGAGCACTATCTATTGGCATCAAAAAATTGCGAAAAAAACGAAAAAATTGTAAAATTGAATACTGGGGGTATTTTTTTCTGATAATTTTGGTTTCTTTCGGGTGGGGGTGCATACCTCAAAACCCCCTACGCAGGGTGGTCCGAACCCCTATTCCCCAGAAGATAAGTGCCTGCGTGACTGTTTCCAGTCGCACCCCTATAGCCATCCCTACTTTGCAAAAAATATACAAAAATTTGGAAAATATCGCTTTGCAAATTAAATAGTTACGCTACGATAAAATACAAATGAATGGCTTACAGAGATTTCTCGCGATAGGCAGTTTCCCGAGGTCAATATACGTTCGAACAAAACTCGGCTGTTATTATCTCTTAGATAAAGAAAAGCAGTTTAAATTCGCGAAGCATTTAAATATGATTCGGTATTACATCTTTATCGATAAGGCTAACGGATTCAAGACGACTTCCCCGTATTTAGTGAAATTTAATCATTTGTTGATTTTGCCAAAAATATGCAATTTTGCAATTATTAAAAATTTATATTTTCTATTTTTAATTCCGAGTCATGCATTTTTTGAAAAATCCTAGTGAGGTGATGATGAGCAAAGATTGAAAATTTTGAAATATTCCAATTTCTACATAATGAATGCAATATAAAATTCTGGAGCTAGAACAGAACATGACCTACCTTGGTGGGAGGAGTCAGAACAGAAATTATTTTCGAAAATGCGAGATATCGTATATACAGTGGTCGCCATGAAGGACGACGCGCCATCACCCTCAGAATAATATGGATGGTGCGTCGTGAGCGCCGCGTTACGTCCATCATGCGTCATCATCTCTTTTTTCTATTCAGCGCTATTAACCTCCATCATCCCGTTAATCTGGCGATGCGGATGACGGAATTTAGCCATTAATAGCGCCAACAAGAGGAAGCGCGCACGTAGAATGCCGTTCTATATTCAGGCACATGCACGCTTCCTTCCTGTTGGCGCTATTAATAGCTAAATTAGGCCGTCCGCATCGCGGATTAACGGTGACGATGGAGGTGAATGGCGTGAATGCAGATATGATGTAACGTAACGCGTCGCGACGCACCATCCATTATAATCTGAGGTGATGGCGGTCATCTTTCATGGCAACCACCGCATAATAGGAGAGCACGGTAAGACGCTGGGAGCGTCTTCGAGCATGTGCAAAGATTTCTGGGACGACAAAAACTGGTAAAAAGTCTAAAATTCATGAAAACTAATCGGCGCTTCGCGTCCAATGAGAATTGTTTGTTCTATATCTCTTTCATCAGAAATTGCAACTTAGAAAGCAAAAATACCAAATTTTCCGGCGCTTCGCGCTGTTTTGGGACAATTTCAGTATTTTTGTCATCAGAAACCAAATGGCTAAAAACACTACCAATGATTGAAAAACACTGTTTCATCCATAACGAAAACACTACTATACCATATAACAGCATTCCAAAAATGTGCATGTACCAAAGGACCTAATACAAAACAAAAACACTGTAGGGGAGGAAGAGGATCCATCCACCATGCATGCACATGGGAGTTTGGGTACCCTGTAGCTGCAGCAAATGGAGGTGCAAATTTCTAAAGGTAAAATGGCCTTAGAAATGGTGGTCGGCGAAAAAACACCATTACAACGTCTCTCATGAGCACTATCCATTGGCATCAAAATTGAGAAAAAAAAAAAAATTTCAAAATTGGTTTCTGGGGGTATTTTGGTTTCTGCGGGAGATGTTCACCAAACCCCACATGCAAGGTCAACAGGCACATAGCTCTAGAAAAGGGGGTCCGATCCCCAAAATTGAGAGAAAAACCGAAAAATAGAGACTTTAGTCGAAAAATTTGACCCCCACTTGGATTTTGGCGGAGAGCTGCGCAAATAAATTTTGAACCTCTTAATGCATTTTGCAACTTTAACGGAATATTAGAACCTATCCGATCGTTTCTAAATTAGGAGGCCGGTCAAAACGGCTGATAATCACCAGATTAAAATTTAAGCTATTATGCACGTACATACTAATTTTCTGGAATTTACGTTTATGTATCAACATTTACATTAGATAAAAATAACTTATTTATTTCTTCATAATTTGTAATAAATTTTAAGCTTTAATAAATTATAATATTCTAATCAAATTTATAATTTTACATCAATTCACGTAAATTTGTTCACAGTAAACTACGACAACTTTAAATAAAAATTACCATTTTGATGCGACAAACAAATCGATGTAAGCCAGAATTCGGGCTATCACCGTATTTTCTGAGGCCCAATTCGAACACGTTATGCTTTTCGTATCCTAAAAACAATTATAACATTGTAAATCAAATTGAACAATTAAATCAATTGATCTAAGCCTATTGTAAACTATTTGACGCATTTTATCTTTGCCTGTTTTTATTTTGTATTTAAATTCTTTTCGAATTTTCTTCATGTATTTTTAATTGTTTATCACTCATATTGCATCATTGCAGGCACGCGTGCTGTTTGTCGTCCTATTTTTGGGAAGCAATGCCATTTTGGCGAAGCTAAGTCCAAAAAGCCAAAAATAACAAAATAACGTTAAGTCCAACTTTTTCCGATTTTTGAGTTGTGGGTCCGAACCACCTGATCCCCCAGAGATACGTGCTTGATCATTTGGCATATGCCTATATAAGTACATACCTTGCACATGTAATACTCCATCAATGCTACGGCAATGTAAACTTGACATTTGGTCCTCGGATCTTCGCACTTGCGAAACACCGTGCGAGGCGATTTAATGCCTTCAGTTCGCTGGCGAACTTCTATACACTGAATATGTGCTAACGTCGGATCTACGTTGGGCAACAATATGTATTTGTTGTAAATAGCATCACCTGAATTATAACAATTATAAATCGAGAGATATATATATATATATATATAGGTATATATATCAGTGATCGACGGGGTCAGATTTTCACCCCTCGATCGGGTCGGGGTCGGGATGAAAAACCCCGGTTTTTCGGGGTGGGGTCGGGGTTGAAGATTAACAATTAACATTGCATGATTACTTACCAATTTGAAAAGGATAAAAAACGATGCCTTCACTTGTTTGTAGAGCATACTAATAAAGCTGGTTATGTTCGACATTTTATTTTCATTCCAAGTTCAAGCATGGTTTTAGCAATTTCATTACTTTCAATTTTAATCACTAATCGTTCTCGCTTTTTCGTATTCTTCCACTAGTTTTTTCATAACGGCTTTCTATGGACACTTGACTGTAGAGGAGCCACTGGCGCGAGCGCCGAAAATTTTCGAAATTTTTACCGTTTTCATGTAGAATTTACGCCTCTTTATTGACAAACAGTTCGAAATCATAAGTGGCGCAAAGAATCAAGAAATTCAGCTCATATTTTACCGCCCTAAGACAACTATCGGCGGTGTTAAGCGCAGGAAAATTTTGACGTTTTTACTTTTAAACTCAATTTATACTGCCTAAATCATACAGAACAGATAAACTAATTGCGGCTCGAAGCGCTGAAAATTTTTAAAAATTCCATAATCCTTCTACCTTCTCTGTCCTCCTAAAATCTCTTTCAACATGTAGAACGAGATTAGTACGGCTGGGGGTCTGCGGCGGTCAGCGCCATCAGCGAGGTCCAGAGCAGAACCCCGAAAATGTTATGTAAAAGCACTCTAATTTTTGATTAGTAACGTTAAAATTTCTGCAAATTAAGCAAAATCTCGGTTCTGAATTAACTCCAAAAAACTTAAAATTGATGAACACCTACACTGCACAAAACTTCTGAGCCTAAATGCGTTTTTCGACCTCATGCTAAGTATGTAGCAGCAACTGGTTGCGAACCAATAAGTCATTGAAAGATGTATCAATGAGAATTTTGTTCTATACCATTTTCAAGGCCCATTTGTGGCTTATTAACTAGTTCAGAAAAACAGAAATGCGCAAAACACAAGAAAATTTGGCCTTTCCTTTCATTTAAAATATAATTGTGTGTCCTGTAAAGAAAGATAAATAAGCTAGAGAATAGATAAATTGGTACGCAAACATTTTCGCACTTTACTATTATGTTCAACAAGCATGTGCAGTTTCATTCAATGAACTAATAGTGCATTAAATCACTAAAGTGCTGCAGTCGGATTATTTTAACAGATTGAAGCTATTAAATTCGATTGGATCCGTATAACAATAAATAATAATGGATTCGAGCGAAGCGCTGAAAAATTTTGACGTTTGTGCTCTTTAAACTCAATGTTCTGGACACATGCGCATAGAAAATCAAAGAATTTCTGGAAAATTCTGGGGGCATGTGCTCATTCCCCCTCGGCTACGCTCTTCCGTGATTCACCAGTAATTTCGCAGTCTTATATAATAAAAATATATGCACAACTGTATGTACAATCTTAACAACATGGCGACCAGGCGTACTTTTTATGAAATATCGCAGTGTCGAGTTTAACATATTAATTTTGCTGTGAATGAATCGTCCTTGTTCCGAATTTATTTGTTTTTATACAATCATATATGTACCAACGAATAAAATGCTAAATATTTCACCTTCAGAAAAGGTTCAACCCTGACTCGAAAATCATGCCCCCGGGTCGGGGGTCGGGTTTAGGCCGGGGTTTTTGGTCAGGTCCCTGCACGATCACTGATATATATATATATATATATATATATATATATTATATATATATATATTATATATATATATATATATATATATATATATATATATATATATATATATATATATATATATATATATATATATATATATATATATATATACATATATATATACAGTAAATACCGCGCTTCGCGCCGTATTTATTGTTTATATAGGTTTTTTGTCTTAATCCTAAATTTTCGCCCACATAGGTAATGTGCGTAACTGAGGGATCGACGCTTATTCTTTGAGTTTGAATTTAGATTATTCCGATATTTATTAGCTACAAAAATTTTAGAAAAATTATTATTTACTCTCTTGGTAAGAATTAATTTGAGGTCACTTGAATCAATTAATTTAGGAAAAGTGAAGAAAATCGATTTATACAAATTTTCGGTTCTAATTTTTTCTTTTACACAAAATTTCTGCTGAGGAATATCGTTTGTTGCTACTCATCTCTCATTATTTGCGACAGAGATATTTATTAGAATAAACATTAATGGTTGTTTTTTCGCATTTCGAAAATTAAAGCCCTAATTTTCTCGAAATTTCGATATCAATCATTCATGATCTCGGAGGGTTTTCATTCCCTAGAAAATTTTAGACCCCCAGAAACTTTTCCACCTTCATAATCGTTTATTTTCATAAAAAATCGTAGAGAAAGTGCCGTTTCGAGCGTTTTTAGCCATCTTTTTGCATCAAGAAGGTCAAATTTTCCGCATTTGCAACCATTTGCATATGTATGTATATATGTACTCATTTCTTGACATTTTCTTTAATTTATTCGATTCTTTTCATTTTAACGATTTTTTTAGTAATTTTACGTTCTCCAAAGAAAGCGCATCGTCAAAAAACGACAAAAATATTGTTTTTGACCGATCCCGTAGTTTTTGAGCGAAGATAGACACTAGAAAATTTCGATTCCCTCAGAATTGCTAAGCTGTACATGTAAAGGCTCGAAGTTTAGGGTGGGGGCAGTGGTTTTTTTTTGTTTAAGGTCTGCTCATACATACAAGTACAACGATGGTCCCCAGAAGCTCTTTGTACATTTTGTACACACAAATTTGTGGTACAGTGGCTATTTAAGCCTGGTAAAAACAGAATTGTTCGACCTTTGGTAGTGTATTTTAGCTAATTTCTCGGGTCTTTGAGGGCAAAAATCACTAAGAATCGTCTAAAACGGCGCGAAGCACCAAAAAATTTGAATTTTTTTTGAAAATGCAATTTCTGCCATTATAAAGATATATAGAACACACAATCACCAATTTCGGCGCGAAGCGCCTGAAAAGTTTTGACCAAAAACACACTAAAACCGGCCAAAAAACGAAATTGTTTCACAAAATCGGGAGGGGTGAGGTCAAAAAATTTCTGCATTTGAGGGGATTTGGGGACGACCAAACTTAGATTGGTGGATCCCGCATCCCCCAAGCACGTAGCTGGCCGTCCTATTTAGGGGGAACAACACCAATCTTTTGGGGGGACCATGCCCAAAAAGGCCAAAAATAGCACAGAATAGCGTTTAAAAAGTATCATTTCCCCCCTTCCCCCAGAGCTACGTGCCTGATCCCCGTGTTGCTCGTATGAAGCTTCGCATATTTGATAACGGTCGCCCAACCTTTTCGTATTTCATCCGCTCTTCTTCGTAGTCGGCGTAGGCGAAATACAACAAGACATTTTCGCGCAATAACGTGTTGGTGGCTCTTTCGTACAGCGACGCTATATCGTCCGAAAATTGATTGGACGTCTTGGCGTCCTGCGACAGAAACGAATACAAAAATATACAAAGAAAATCGAATTAATTTTTTTCTAAATTAGAAAAAAATCAAAATATAATTACATTCAATAATGGCAGTGTATAAAAAAGGAATACCCGTGTAATTAAAGCAAATAAAATGTTATGATCGAGTAATTTAGTTTTAATCTCGAGAATTGATTTTAGAAAAAAATTTATTTTCATTTGCGAGTACAAATAGAACGAGTGAATAGTAGGTGAATACTGAGAAAGCTGACATTAATCACAGACGCTAAAGTCCTAGAATATACTAAGTCGAAAACATGATTTTGACAGGCATAGATTGTAGATAGCTGCCGCGCTGTTTTTATGCGACAAATGTATTTTTTCCAAGTCAAATACTGAAACGAGCGTAAAACAGCTCTTCCAAAAGATTTTGAGAAAGAAAAACCAAACAAGATGGTCCAATTTGAGGCGTAGTGATTAGTGATCAGCAGGCATGCACAGCATGGGAATTCTGAGGGAAGGATTTAGAGTACCTTCTTCGGGCCCAAAACTGGTGGTGTACGCGTCAAAAACATCTGTTTTTCGACGTTTCTGACCATGCACTATCCTTCTAGAGTATAGAAATATTTGTAAGAGAGCATATGGCGCGAAGCGCTGAAGCTTTGACGCTTTTGAGCAAATAGATAGCTAAAAACGCTTAGAAAAGCATCTTTTTCGCGAATTTTATGTGAAATTCGGGAATTTCCGGGAAATCTCACATTCCGGGAATGGGTTAAAAATTTCCTGAGGGCTCTAAACCTTCCAGCCCCTGAAGATCATATACGGTGATTAGTGATTAGTGGTCAGTGATCCCTTACATTCCAAGTGTATAATTAGAAAGTGATATCGAAGCAGGAAGCGTTACACAACGCACGCTCATGGGTTTCAAGTAGACAGATTACCGTATTTTTCACTTTACTAAGCTCCTTTAGTTCAATATCGCGTACAAGCATATGAATGTGACGACCAGACATGATCAAAAAGAGGGGTTGAGGAAGAGATGTTTCACCCCACCCCTCGCCCGAAATTTTTTTGTCCTTCCACCAAAAATTCGCCATTTTCCAAAAGTTTCCAAAAGTTTCGTAGAAAAAGTGTTGTTTTAAGAGTTTTTAGAAATCTATTTGCTCAAAAATGTCGAATTTTCGGCGCTCCGCGCCGTATACTCATTTTTTGACTATATTTCGTTTAATTTATCCGATTTTGTCATTTTCTTCGGATTTTTCTGTGTTCATGATCTAGATGGAGAGAATATCGTCAGAAACGCGGAAAACGATGTTTCTGACGCGTATTCACCATGTTTGAGCCCAAAAATGGCAATTTTAAATTTCATTTCCTTCCAGAATTACCATGCTTATCATATCTGGATTTCGCTGATATTTTTTCAAAAAATTTTTTCATGTTTTTACGCCCTAGAAATATGAAGAATCGTCGGAACGCCGAAAAATGATGTTTTCTATGCCTTACCACCGTTTTTTGGGCAAAAAAGGTGCTTCAGAAAAATTATTCGGACCGATGCCTGCACGCAGGTCCGTATCCAAGATTTCATTTCGGGGGAGGGGCCAAAAAATTTGGTCAAATATGTCGGGAACTATTGAGATAGATAGACAAAGGTATTATGGACATTTTGGAGCGTATATCGTTGAGATCTATATATACAATGGTGAAGAAACATTTCAACAAATTTCACATTATTTCAATCTGAAATGAAGCTATTCTGAAGTTTAAACCAGACAAGCACATATGGGAATTCTAGGGAGTGACATTTTGCTAGGTACACATCAAAAACATTGTTTTTTTCGGCATTTCTGACGATTCTTCATCTTTCTAGAACAAAATATGAAAAAGTTTCAAAAAATTAAAAAATAACAAATTGAATAAAAAATAGTCGAACCGTAAGTACTACGGCGCGAAGAGCCGAAAATTTGACACTTTTCAGCAAATAGATGGCTAAAAACGCTTAAAAAGCTCCATTTTTTACAAACTTTCAGAAAATTTTTGGAAACTCTGGGAAAAATCGCGAATTCTGGGGACAGGATGAAAAAATTCCTGAGAGAATGAATAATTCGAAAAGTTTGACATGTTCCACATAAGTCCAATTTGAAGCGATTCTGAGTGGGTTATGAGACTGAAACTTTATATTAACAATAAATTTGCGTCTTCCTCGCTCAAAATTTCCCTTAAAATCTGTTTTGCCTGTGTTTTTGACTTAGTTCGACAATTTTTCTATCTACGGGGGTCCCTGGATACGGGCCAGCAGGCACTTAGCTGGCCGTCCTATTTTTGGGGACCAACGCCAAATTTTGGGGGATAAGTCCAAAAAGGCCAAAAATAGCACAAAATAACGTTTAAAAAGTCATATTTTTCCGATTTTTCTGATTTTGGGGGGTCCGCACCCTCCCCATCACCCCCAGAGATACGTGCCTGCGGGCCAGACTGCACGTATGTATGTATATACAGAATTTACGAATGATTACTGACCCCTTTTTCGGCTAACGTTTTGCTGGCCTCCTGCATAAACAACGCAGCTTCGTACCATATATCAGCATGATATCCGAGGCAGAGTAATGCTTGTTCATAGGCGTACGTGACTAAAGCGATGATGAATCATCTTTATATATTTGCAATTAACATTTAAAAGTAAATTCGGGGAATAACGCACTCTGAAACTTCATCGATTTTTCATGAATACTCAGTAAAAGTATAAAAGGACTCACATGCACACCTGGGCGCGGGGGTTTGGGGGTATGCACCCCCAGAAACCAAAAATACCCCCCAGAAATCAAAACACTCCCCCCCAGAATTCAATTTTTGAAAATTTTTTTCGTTTTTTCGCAATTTTTTGATGCCAATGGATAGTGCTTGATGAGAAACGTCGAAAAATGGTGTTTTTATCGCCATACCACCATTTTTAAGGCAATTTTTCGACCTTCAAAAAATCTTGCACTCCCCCAGAATTTTCTTGCTGCCCACGTATGCTCACATGTCTGCTCGGACGCGTAACGGCTCGAAATTTCGGGTAGGGATCCGCGGAAATTTTTAGGGGTAACGTGCATGTAAGAGGGGATGGGGGATCTCTCCACCCAAAGTCGGACGTCCCCCATCCCTCACAGCCAGAAAATTTTTGCCCCTCCCCAACCGATTTTTGGAAAAAAATCAAACTTTTTGGCCATTTTTAGGCGGTTTTGGCCGTTTTTGACTAATAATTGGTTATCGTTTAACCCCTTTGAAATAAGAAGGTGCCATGAAATTTGAGTCGAAGGCCAAAATTACGATTTCTGACGCTCATCGTCGAGCTTAATTCATTGGAATCGAATAATCGCGAAAAAACGAAAAATTTCAAACTTTCAATTAAGACGCCTTTCGAATATCCGGGGTCTTTTGATTTTATGCGTCAAGAACATACGTTATAAATCTGGTTGACACCGTAGCATTTTCAATTTTCCAAGAAACCTAATAAAGTTTTAAAAAGACAATTTTTTTCAAAGCCCAAAAACGCTCTTTAGAAAAATTATCCGGGGAGTGCATGCGAGAGCGGCGATTAGGGGGAATGCCCCAGCCAAAGCTAGTCGATCTCATCCCCAAAAACGAATATTTTCAAGCCGCCCCCACCCCTATCCGATTTTTGGAGAAAACTTATGTTTTTGGCCATTTTTACGTTTTTTAAATTACCAAATTTCTCATTTACGAATTTCCAATAATTGTAAAAATTTTTTCATTCCCCAAAATTTACACAAAATCTCAAGCCCACGTACGCATCCATCCCAAAATGTTGAACTTTACCCCTTCTGGCAAACAGAGCGTAATCTTCAGTTTGCAGCGGATTCGTCTTCTCCCATTGTATATATTTTTTCCACAATTCAGTTTGCTTCAATTCAGAGGACGAACCCCGGGCCGGTACCGAAATTAAATTTCTATTAATGCCTCGAACGCAAGTTTCGAGGGTCCTCGAAACTCGGCGAGCGTTTTGGTAATCCTTTGACTTATCGGTGATCAGCTTCTCGGCCAACGTGGGATTAACGCTCTGATTTATTTCGATTCAAATTTATTTTAAAATTAATTATATAACTTCGATTAGAATTAAAAAAATTAAATGAATATGCGTCTGGGTAGGATTTGAACAAATCCAACAGCATGCATGTATGTATATAACCGGAAGTATAGGATCCCCACCAGGATTCGGTCGTCCCCCTGGACCCAAAGTCAGAAAAAATTTGACCCCACCCTGATTTTTAGCGGAAACTTGCGTTTTGGGCCATTTTAGGTGCTTTTCTACCACTTTTGGCCAAAAATTGAAGGTCGCTTATTCCCTGCCCCTAAAAATGGCCAAGGCGGAGACCCTCACCCAAAGTTTTGAGCCGTTGCATTACTGTTTTTTTTTGTACGAGCCTCTTTGTACATGTACAAAAATCTCCGGAAAAGTCTTTGTACGAGCGAAATTTTTTTTGTACACATAACGTATAGATATGCTATTGAATGTACACATTTTTACATACTACTATATTGTTATCCGTGACCCGCACGCTTCGCAAAAGGTGTAACTTTGTCTTAAATTCAGCTGATTATATTAGTTCGGCCCGGAACGCCAAAATTTTCATGAGTCTTAGGTTGAAATTACACATAAAATTCGACTCAGTATGTTAAAATAACTTGTGTTACACAATTATAAATAATAAAGCGATTGCAATGTGCTGAGTGAATCTCATAATAGACACCAATTTGCTTATGAATTTAATGCAACGCAAACATAAAAGAGTCAATTTTATCTTCAAACGGCAGAAAACAGTGCAAAGTTATTTAATAGTTCTTTTTTCTGCATAAAGTCTTTATAAAACAGTAGAAATAGATGTAAAAGATGTTTAAATCTGTACAAAGATGCTTAAAGATATATTTTGGAGTGTTTAATGCCAGCGCTTGGAGCTAAATACAATGTAATTATGATATTCGGCGCGAAGCGCCTAAAATTTTATGAATTTTGCTAAAAAATACTCAAAAAGTGTTCAAATTACTATTACTTTGCTCCCAAAAAGTCTTTGTACATTGTACAAAGATGGCTCCGAAAATCTTTGTACGAGCCTCAAATTCTTTGTCTCGTACAAAAAAAACAGTGCGTTGCATGTATAATTCAAAGCATGAATAAGAACGAAAATGAAATCGGGTTCGCAGCTCCATCCGCGAAAATGAGATTTGTAAAACAGAATTTTTGTTGTCATTTTTGATCGAAAGATAGTCGGGCATTAACCTCCTGATACATAGCCGAATCCCATTCAAAATATCAAATTGAATTAAGTTGTTCTGAAAATCACGTTTTTTTCTAAGTTTTAATACAACAATTAGGTGAGTTAAAACCATCAGTTCTAGAAATTGAAGAATTGAAAACATTGTCGCTAAAAAACATAAGGAATATCTTATTTTTCTATAAAAAATATAGCCTTAACGGCAGAAGCAAATAAATAACTAAAAGGTTCTTACGCTAATTTAAAATAAAGCCAACAGTTAGCAAAAATGAACCTTTTCAAATACGCAGTATTCACCCCACAAAACTTCAATGTTCAACAGAGGTGTTACGATTCCTTTCAGGAAAACTTTTCGTATAGCGGAGATTTTTTGATTTTCGGCGTAGGAACCAACAGCCGGTCTGAAATTTAAGATAATAACGTACGTAATTTTCAATATTTAGAGACAAAAAACAGACAATTTTCTCTTACACTGCCTTCAAAAACGAAATATAATCGGCGAATATGATGTAACTCAGCATATCGATACCAACCTTCTCCAGTGCAAAATCGTACGCCTGCGCCATCTTTTCTCTATGAAAATGCATTATACAAATAAGTCTTAATGTATATTTTTGAATATATAATTGTACTGAAGATATAATACGTATACATGTTCTAAAACTTTATAGAATTCTTAAAAACTTGTGAACAAAATGACATGATTAATTATTAAAATGTAAGATTAGAAGAGACAATTCATAGAGTCACCTATGCTCCAAACTTTTTCATTCTCCACAGATTCCTAGAGAATAAGCTTATTGCTCTTTTGTTAGTTTTGTTAATGAAAAGCTTGAATAAATGGGAAAACAGTGCCAGATTTTAATGAAGGAGTCGGCTGCGATTTCTTCATCACTCATTCCACACTTTCGATTTTTTAATCGACTTTTCTATAATGCTCTCTGAAAGTCTTGCTAAATCATATTAGAATCTGCTTATCCTACAAAGTACTGAAATTCTGCCTAAAATTTTTTAGCCGAAATGTTAGTGTTAGAAGGTACAAATTATGAAATCGTTATCAGGTAAGAAAAAGCATCAATTTATTCAAAAAACCCGAGTAAACTCTCAAATAAAACACATGTAGGCGTAAGCGGGGTTTATAAGGAACCATGAATCCAAGATCTCCTCCCATAATCCGGCAGACACCGAGAATTAGAGTCCAAGCTTTCTGCCCCTAGCATCAACTTTTTGGCACGTTGTGTTATCTTAAACATTTTTAGACCCCGAGAATTTAGGCGCTGCCCATGTTATTGACGGTTGAGCTGTTGTTTCACATTACCTGAATTGTGCTAAATGACTCTTGGTATCTCGCACATAATTCAAATAAGTCTTCCAGAGCTCGATGTTCAGTACTTTGATCAATGAACGTTGAAACAACTGTAATGCAGTTGTAATTATATACATTGAAAGTTAACAAACAAAAATCTCACTGGATACCTTTTCCACGTTCTCCAAGCATTTTGCTTTGAGCTGAAAATGCAAAAAAACGCATGCCATATAATCACTTTTAATGAAACTTTTCCACAACGTTGCGATTTTTCCGGCAACAATCGTTAGAAATAAACAATAAATACTTTAACGCGCGATTATGAGATTTGAGCTCAAGGGAAAAAGCCAGAAATGTTACTAAAATCCGCCATTTGAGAGGGGTATTTTTTCTGCTTTTCGAAACCTTCGAAGTCAGCTAACCATACCTGCCTATAACACCTGGGACACACCTATAAACAATGCGATAAGGCGAGTGTAGGTTCATGGAGAAAACTATAATTTAATAAGTACACAGAAACAAGATATAAACGTACTAATCTAGCCCCGAGGACAAACAGGAAACATTGAAAAAAATAGTGATAACCATAGGTGGGCGGCAACTAAATTCTGGGGATGCAATATTTTTCATAGGCTAAAAAATAGCCTTAAAAATGGTATGGCGAAAAAACACCATTTTTCAACGTTTCTCATCGAGCACTATACATTGGCATCAAAAAAATTGCGGAAAAAATAAAATTTCAAAAATTGAATAGTGGGGGTCTGGGGGTATTTTAGTTTTTCGGGGGGGGGGTGCATACCCGCCCATGCTCAGGTATGGTGATAACTTTAAATAACCGACCGTTTTCGACTACCTATATAGAAATCAATTTCTTTGCTCCGTGGTACTTAGTAACCTATATGCATGATCTTGCTGGTTTGGGGTTTTCACTCCCCAGGAAGATTTACCCCAAAATTCACGATTTTTCAAAAACGGTTAGAAAAGACGCTGTTTTGGGCGTAATAACAATCTGATTGATCAAGAGTCAAATTTTCAGCACAATGTGTACCACACTCATTTTTGCCTATATTCTGTCCAATTAAAAATCTGATTGTGACATTTTTCCGAAATTCTTGATTTTAACTCGGTAGAATAGAGCATCGTCAGAAACATACCTGGACAAAGGCCGGTCTCCCAGATGATACCGGCGGCCAAACATTGTGGTTAATTGCTGGTTCGAAAAAGGGTTGTTTTGGAATATGTTACCTCATAACTTTTTCGGAACGTTCTGCAAGTCTGCATGCATCATTTGCGTTTGTTTTATCCGTCTTAATTTACTCGCATTTAGCATCATCAGTCAATACACTAATTGTTTACAACTATAGTTTTTAGAGTGTGCACCTCTGGAATTTTTTTGGCCTTCTTATCATCCTCAGCTCAATTTCACAGATTTTTAAAGGACAAGACAACGCAAAAAATTGACCTTATTATGGAAAATCCCTACCCTATACTTTACATAAGTTCAATTGAGCAGTTTGGCCTTTTTTATTTTTTAAAACATTATTAAACATTACATCTGGCACGAAGCGCTAAATCATCTTGACCTTCTATCCTCTTAAGCTCAATAAGATCGCTTTTCAAAGATACGAGTATACAAGCAGTAACTTATTACCGTTCTCGCCACAAAATTTGCAGCCTTGATCATCCATAAACTTTGCTTAGGTTTGTAACTGCTTCTTTCGTGCGAAACGGTAAATAAGAATATTCAATCTAGCAGAATTGTTGATAATTTCCCATTTCAGCTCATTTTAGGAATTTATCGAAGCAGACTTTTGAATAAATCAGTAACGTCGGCATTATTAATGGAAAATTATGGCATTTCCATCACCTTCGACTTAATTTTGAGGCATGTAGGGTTGATAAGAGAAAGACAAAATTCTGGTATTTTGATTTTTGTCCTCTGAAATTTTGCGCCAGCTGTAAAACTTTAACCTAGTACAAAAAATGTATTCGACTAAACGTCTGTCGACGAGCTCCATATAATGGCGAATGAAAATATTCAAAAAATTCGATATTTGTGATTCGAGAAATTTTTTAGCATTTTTAGTCTTTTAAACTCAATTTTGCAGCCTTTGAAGACAAACAGTGCAAAAACGGGCGTATTATAAAACTGGCAAAAAATTTGCGCCAGAACATTTCTACATTTTTATCTTTTTAAACTCAAATTTGCAGGTTTCTGGATATAAACAATCCAGTAATTGTGCCTGGCGCGAAGCGCCGAAAATTTTCGAGAGTTCTATCCTTTTACCTAAATTTTGCAACTTTCTAAACAGCAATACAGTAATTAAAGTTTGCGCGAAACGCCGGAAATTTCCGATGTTTTTATCCTTTTGAGCTCAATTTTGCAGCTTTCTGAATGTAAGCAATAGAAATTATATCCGGCGCGAAGCGCTGGAAATTTTCGATATATTAATTCTTTTATGCTCACTTTTGCAGGTTTACAAATATAAGCTATGCAGCAATTATATCTGGCGCAAAGTAACCGTTTTTATGAAGCTCAATTTGACACATTTATAAAGATAAGAAATGTAAAAATTATGTTAAATCAATGTTTGACTTCAGTCTTAAATGCCAACCTCAGTAGCAGCGGATCTTATGCCCTGACACCTGCACCGATTGACATGCCTTCGTCCAGTGTTTTTATACAAGGTCCCTTTGTTCAAATGCAAAGACGGTCTCCGAAGTCTTTCAATTTATAGGTTTCCAAAGATGAAAAATACAGAATAGTTAATGAAATATTTTGATATTTTTACAATTTTCAAGTAGATTTTGCAAATTTTTTTATTGACAAATAATTTAGGACCTTCACGTGCGGACTGGCGTTTTTTCAGCGTTTTACGTCGTCTACTTTCGTTTGAAATCGATATTGGCACAACATTTCTTCGAAAATTTTTAAAGTTTTTGACAATTTTGTGCGAAAAAATCATTAAATTTCGTTGACTTTAGTGAAAATCCAGCGCGAAGTGCCGGAAAATTCGTGAATTTCTGGCGGAAGGACGTTTAGAAGCTTGAATTACTGCTCGGTTTCCCGTATTTGTAGCGTTTGACGCGTTGGGTAAAAAAATTTTAAAAGTTATACATGAAATGAACATATAATAAAAGTATGCTGAAATAGCTGTCCGGCGCGCAGCGCCAAAAAATTTCGACCTTTATATACTTTTGCGCTCGATTTTGCACCTTTTGTATGATAAAAATGCAGAAAATTTTATTTGCCGAAAAATTTCATCTATCAAAAACTGAAATAGACAAAAGGGGAGTTTTGTAAATAAACGGCGCTAAGCTGCCGTAAATTTTAGTATTTTCACGCTGTGAAACGTCAAAAACATGTGCATCTTTTTAGCTGAAAAGTCGGGAAAAATATTTAAGAATGAATGGTTGAGTGGTTGATTCGTCAGTTGGCTGGTCGGTTCATTAAATGATTGATCGGTTGCTTGGTTGGTTGATTGATTGATTGGTTTAATTGTCGACTGATTGATTGATTGATTGACTGGTTGGTTTGTTGGCTGGATGGCTGGTTGATCGGTCGGTTGGATGGCTGGTTGATCGGTCGGTTAGATGGTTGGTTGATCTGATGATTCGTCATTTGGTCCGTTGGTCATTAAATGGGTTGGCTTGTCAGTTAATCAGCAGACTGTTTGGTTAGTTTGTGCATCGGCTGAGTGGTAGGTTTGTGAGTTGGTTGATTGGTCGGTTATGCATTGATTGGTTAATTGGTTGGCTGGCCGGTTAGTTGTTTAATTGGCTAGTTGGTTGGTTGATTGGCCTATTGTTTTGTTGTTTGCTTGGCCATTTGATTGGTTGGTTGTTTAGTTGGTTGTTTGGTTAGCTGGTTGGCCAGTTAATTGGTTGGTTGGTTATTCGGTTGGCTAGTTGACTGGCCGATTGGTTGTCTGTTTGATTGGTTGGTTGGCTAGTTATTGTTGGTCGGTTGGCCGATTGGTTGGCTATTTAATTGGTTGGTTGGCTGGTCGGTTGGTTGGCCTCTTAGTCGGTCGGTCAGCTGGTTGGTTGATTGACTAGTTACTTGCTCTGTTGGCCGGTTGGTTGGCCAGTAAGTTGGTTGGCTCGTTAGTTGGTTGATTGGTTGGCTCGTTAGTTGGTTGATTGGTTGGTGGTGTGTCGGTTGGCTGGTTGGTTGGCCAATTGGTTGGTTGGTTAATTGATTGGGTATCTAAATGGTTGTTTGCTTATCTGGTTGGCTGGTTGGTCGGTTGGTTGATTGGTTGGTTGATTGGTTGGTTGGCTACTTAAACGGTTGATGGCCGGTTAGTTGGTTTGTTGGTTGGCCGGTTGGTTGTTTGGTTTGCCGGTTGATTGGTTGGTTGCTGGTTGGTTGGCTAATTGGTTGGTTGGCTAGTTAAATGGTTGGTTGGCCGATTTTTTGCTGGCTTAGTCGGATGGCTAGTTAGTTGTTGGTTGCTTGCCTGCTTGGTTGGCCAGTTGGTTGGTTGGTTGGTTGGTTGGCTAGTTCCTTGGTTGACTGATTGATTGGTTAGTTGGCCAGTTGGTTAGTTGGTTGTTTGGTTGGTTGGGCAGTTGGTTGGTTGGTTGGTTGGTTGGTTGGTTGGTTGGTTGGCATGTTGGTTGGTTGGTTGATTAGTTGGTTATTTGTGTTGATGGTTATTTGGCTGGTCAGTTGGTGGGTTGGTTGGCCAATTAGTCGGTTGGTTGGTTGGTTGGTTGGACTGTTACTTGGTTGGCTGATTGACTGGTCCGATGACTGATTGAAATGTCTAAATGATCTATTTACATGTTTTTGTACTTGTACATTGATTTTTGCTGAGTTTATCTTTGTTTTTTAACAAAAAATTCAGATGATGCTCGCGATCTTCCCAAGTGATACCGAGTGGCCTTCAGGTGATACCGGGTTGAACCGGGTTGAACCCATTGTCCAGGTGTGGTCAGAAACGTCTAAAAATATTCTCATTGCTAACCCACCGTTTTTGAACCAAAATAGGCACTTTAATGTTTCACACAACCCTCAGCCAAAATTCCCATGCCGTGTATATCTGTTACGATAACCTATGTACGTACCTACTTAATAGTACATACCTACCTACCTACAACATATGTAAAATGGTACATTGTACATGTGTACTGATGCACCAGTACAAATAAAATACTGCTAGGTATGAATATACCTATGTGCGCACGCATGTATTGTTCTTGATATCACTGCCATTACCATATGTAAATACATACGAACATAATTGTTTTTTTCCTCAAAAATAAAAGTCCTTTCAAAATTCATGTTTCACAATTTGCATGTGTACATACCAACCTGAATAATAAAAACATGTACTTAAATACACGCACATAGTACCTAACCTATCTATGTACATATCTAAACATAAGAACATTAGGGGCAGCATGTCACAGTGGAGCTGCACGCATTGTAAATTCTGCTACCCGGTACCCGGCCATCGCTTTCCCACTGTTATTCAGGTACTCGAGTAAGACCTTAGATAAGATGCGTATGCAAAGGACACCCTCTTCAACGGCTGGAGGATCTGGGGGTGGTGGTCTCAAGCGCCCCAGCGCGGTCGGGGAAGAGCTTCAGAAAATTTGATAAACGCTTTTGTTGAATCGTCATGTTGAGATTTTCACAAAATCGGCTAAATCTTGGTTCTAAATTCTTCCTACACATAGTCAAAGTTCACCACATCTACGTAACCACCTTGACCCTATGCTTGTAACATCCCCATTTAACGTGTCAATATGTCCCGTTTATAGGGCTTTGACACGGGAGGTCTGGATAGGAAATCGAACTTTTAAGTCGGCTATCCTGCAGCCTGTCACTACCAAGTGTTCATGTACGAATTTTATTCGTGCCACCAGGAGGAGAAAACTGGTTGCATTTTGTAGGGTTCGAACCGTCAACCTTCTGCACAAGGTGCAACGGTGTTTACCACTACGCCACAAGGCGCCAACCTTGACCCTATGCATCAGTACTCAAAGCAACCACCAGTTTAAAACTATTTTTAGCTCTGTCGCTCAGTACTATTTGTAGATCTGTCCCGTTGAGTTCATGCAATCGTTAATTTTTCGTTGTTGTCGCGTTTATCCGACGCTAATTAGAATTAATCGGGAACATCGAATAATGATGTTTCTACCCTAACCACCAATTCTACGGTCAGGGAAAGGGTTGGGGAGGCAGCCCCCAAGAAAATTTTCACCTCATCCGCAAAAATTTTTTAATCCCCCAGAATTCGAAATTTTTCAAAAGTTTCCCAACCTTTCCTGAAAATCGGTAGAAAAAATGCCTTTTTAGGTGGTTCTAGCTATCTATTTGCTCAAAAGCTGTCAACTTTTCGCGCTTCGCGCCATATACTCTGTTTTGACCCATATAATGTTTTACCCATATAATGTTCAGATTATTCGACTTTTTTTATTTTAGCATCGTCAAAAACGCCAAAAAGTGATGTTTTTCACACGTACCCACCATTTTTGGGTCCAAAAAACATACTTTAGGATCCCCCTGGATTCTCATGCTGCGCGTGTCTAATTACTACCTATATAAACTCTGAATCAAGCTGTTCCATAGCTTTTGAATTCTGTGATTACCCCACAAATTTCACGTCCTTAATAAGTAAAAACTATATTTTTCAATAGTTTGGCTAAGCAAAACCAACAAAATCAAATCAACAGATCGCAGTCATAATTTACCGCACGAAAAAATGCGCTGGTTAAGAAATTGTGTACGTCCGCGCTCCCTAAAGACTGCACTGAGCATGAAATCCGCATAGAAGAGTAGGTGGGTACTTGACAAATAAATTTTTAAAATCTAGGACCGAGCTGGAACAATACCCTATTTCTGACCATTCAAAGAAAGCACTGAACCAAAAGTTGAGCGGCAATATCCTTAATAGCCGGAAAAATTCGTTCAGCAGGTAGGTAAACAAATAAAATATAACATGCACCTGGGGAGGGGGTGGGGAAAGTATTACTCCCTGAAGGGTCAGCGAGACAGGTACTGTCCGGCGATTTTGAGCTGATGAAATGTTTTTGCATCATTTTTTGAAGTCAAAAGACATAAAAACGTAAAAATTTTCAGGCGCTTCGCGCCAGATTAGTAGTTTTAAGTATTTCTAACCATACGTGGGCAGCACCGAAATTCTGGGGGGTGCAAGATTTTCCAAAGGTCAAATGTAAAATGGTGGTATGGCGAAAAAACACCATTTTTCAACGTTTCTCATCGAGCACTATCCATTGCATCAAAAAATTGCAAAAAAAACAAAAATATTTTAAAAATTGAATTCTGGCGGGGTAATTTTGGTTTCCGGGGAGGGGGTATTTTGATTTCTCTAGGGTTGCATACCCCCCAACCTCCCCCCCCACGTCCAGGTGTCAAAAAGCCCCCAAAATTAATTTTTTGCATGTTTCAGTGTTAAAAGTGATATTATGCAGTCAAACTGGACTAAAAATGCTTCCGAATGCGATATTGCCACGAAAGAACGTTTTATAGGTTATCTTGACCATTTGGATCGTTAAAACATAGAAAAAATCGCGAACGTAAATTAACTGTTTTAGGCTTTAGGATTCCAGCCCCCTGCCGATCCTGACCTTGTGCACCACGCAATGATAACAGAAATATTTACACACTGAAATCTCTCATTAGGACAGGACCACCTTCACTTTGGTAGAAAATCAGACGAAGAGAATCAGCGAAGACAATGTAAGCAAAAGTCAAAGGATGGTATTTTTAAGTTCAAAAAAGATGAAACGTAACGAATTTTATCCAATTAGTGTCAGCACTAATATGCAACACAATGGCAATTCACGTCCAAATTACGTTCTGCGAGACAATATGATCTCATTATATTTATATTGTTAAGCAAACATTAAACTTGCAAAAAGGCTTTTTAACTAGGCTTTGTGAAGCATTCTGCAAAAGGTCCAAGAATAGGTGGGCAGCACCAAAATTCTGGGGGTGCAAGGTTTTCCGAAAATCAAAAAATTGTCTTAAACATGGTAGTATAGCTAAAAAAACATCATTTTTCAACGTTTCCCATCTAGCACTATCTATTGGCATCAAAAAATTGCGAGAAAAACAGTAAAGTTCAAAAATTCAATGCTTGGGGAGGGGCGTTTTGATTTGGGGGGAATATTCGGCCTTCTGAGGGCGCATACCCCAATAGCTCCACGCCCACGCGTGGCCCCAAAGTTGAATTTAAAGTTGTGAAATGCGTTTAGAAATATAACTGATTGAACATGTCATAATTTACAAGCATATAAAAACGTTAGAAATACATGCGAATATGTGTTCCGGGGTGTACGACGGGACGAAATTGTAGAAGAATAGCAACAAAAATTCAACTCTGGAAATCTATCGATTTTTGGGAGGTCCGCCGAATCCTAGGGGTCCACTAGACCACACATAGGCATGGGGGTATGGGGTATACTCCACAAAGAAGTTGAACCCCCCCGCAGATTACTGTCCACTCCGGAATTCTATTTTCAGTACCTAACGTTTTTGGCGATTTTCAGCAATTCCTTGCGATTTCTCCTCCCCAGAATTTTCTTGCTGCCCACGTATGGTCCTGCCTGCCTGACCCTCAGAACCCCACGCCCATGTGTGGTGATGGCACATTATTTTCCACATTATGAGGTCAGAGAGACAGGTAATATCAGACGATTTTGAACTTATTTGTTATATTTTCTGCATGTCAAAAGTTTTACGGCTTTGTATGCTAAATAAATGATTTCGTGTCTTATCATAGGTATAGCGCTACCTATAATATACTTGGCCATCCTTTTTTCTTATATGTTAATCACAGCGAGTGCGAAATCTGTGTCCCCCTCACAGCAACAACGACACACCTAGGAGGTGTGGTTTCTTTTTTGATCGATGCATAATTAAAAAATTTGATGCCGGTGTTTTTTTGCTTACACTCAATACCGAGTTAGCAATGAGTGTGTTAGTGTAAACCGAAAAATCAAATAATTTACGGAGGGCCAATTTTTTTAAATGTTGCCCTCGAGTTGTAGATTACGAATCTGACCTTAAAATTTCTTTACACTCAATGGTTGTTACACAAAAGTGTATATAAAGTATAAGTGTTTTTTACTCTTTGCGTATCCTTCAGCTCATCTAACTCAATTTTGATTTCTGTGCAGTCCAATTAGTTTTATAATATAGAGGGTTGCAATATCTAGAAACCCAATTTTTTTCTATTTCAACGCAATATTTCTTGATCTGTGATCGTTTTAGAGTAAAGGGTTCGAGACGAAAAACGAAATTTCTCCAGCTACTCCGCTAAGTAGGCGGAACATGCTAATTATGCTTAAAATGTGCCTTGACCTAAGCGTTACAGATCCTAGTTTATTTTGTTTTTTTACACCCAATATTGCGTTATTGGCACATGAGTAAAGTTTACACTGAGAAGCACTTTTCCGCCCAGAGCTTAGGGTATCAAACAATTTGCGGAGGGTCAATTTTTTCAAATGTTGCCCCTGAGTTGTAGATTACGAATCTGACCTTGAAATTTCTTTACACTCAATGCTTGTTGCACAAAAGTGTAAAGTATAAGGGTTCTTTACTGTCAGCGTGTCCCAAAGCTTATCTAACTCATTTTTGGTTCCTGTACAGTCCAATTGATTTTATAATGTAGAGGTTACAATATCTCAGGACGTAAAATTTTTTTCTCTTTTGACGCAATATTTCTCTGCTTAAAATGTGCTCTTACCTTAGCGTTACAGATCTTACTTTATTTTGTTTCTAAACAGTCACCCAATATTGCCTTATTAGCACAAGTCTAAACTGTACGCTGATAAGCACTTTTCCACCCAGAGCAGTGGGTATCAAACAATTTGCGCAGAACCAATTTTTTTGAAATGTTGCCCTTGAGTTGTAGATTACGAATCTGACCTTAAAATTTCTTTACACTCAACGGTTGTTGCCCAAAAGTGTATCTAACTCAATTTTGGTTTCTGTGCAGTCCGATTGGTTTTATAATGTATAGGGCTAAAATATCTCCAAATATAAAATTTTTTCCTTTTAACGCAATATTTCTTGATCTGTGATCATTTTAGTGTAAAGGGTCCGAGACGAAAGAAGAAAATTCTTTAGCTACTTGCACCCCCTAGAATTTTAACGCTGCCCACCTATGGATTTATGGCCTGAAGTATTAAATAAAAGAAGGGAACTAGCAAAGAAAAATGCTCCGATGGAACAAAAAAAAGGTAAATATACTTGAATTTCTTCATTGTTAAGGTATGTAAAAGGAGGGGACTAGGGAAAATTACCCTATATGCACAGAAGCCATAGGAATGTGCTAAAAAGTTAGACTTACCCTAGACAACGCAAAAATCGAAGTATATTCTGCGGCCTGTGCGCGTTTCTGCAGATTTTCCGTAGTAATTTCGATTACGATGGCGAGTATTTTAATAACTTTATTTTGGAAAATTTAAAGAAATATTTTGTAGTTTTCCATGCAAACTATTGAGTTGGCCATGTAGGTGTAAAGTTTACACTATTATATTTTACGCCAGAGCATTGTGGAAGGTCAAGATTTCATTAAATAATAATGCATTGATTACTTAATAGTCATGAAAGTGTCTTCAATGCTCTTTTGCGAAACACTTGAAAATATTTTGTAACTACACCCTCAATTTCACAGGCCGCAGAATATACTTCGATTTTTGCGTTGTTCGGGAAGTCTAACTTTTTAGCGCATTCTTATGGCTTATGCGCATATAGGGTTATTTTCCCTAGTCCCCTCCTTTTACATCCTTAACAATGAAGAAATTCAAGTGAATTTACCTTTTTTGTTCCATCGGAGCATTTTCCTTTGCTAGTTTATCAAATGAGCGTCCAAAATTGTGTCTAAACGGTATAAATAATCAAACTTTATCGGCTGTGTTGAAAAATTTTAGTATATTTTTATCATTAAATTTGACATAACACAGTCGAAATAGACTAAAAATGTTTCAAAAACGTGCTTATTCCACAGAATGTTTTATATCGGCAATTTTCTTTTCGTTATTTTCGTCATGATCACCAAAAAAGGCATGCGGAAAGACAAATTCTATTGGCCAAGATTTTCAGACTTTGTAGATAAGTTTGTGATCTACGACAATTATTGCATAATTCTCAATACCAATAACCCGTGGCAACTGGAACCTGATTGTAATCTATTACAATTATGTAGTTCTGATTTCTAAAAAACTCGCAGAATGAGACGAAGAAACATGGAAGGACGTCATGCTCTGCTCAGCAATATTCACCTCAGCAGGCGTGTAACGAATATACTATTTGCACAGCGAACAAAGCTTTTAAGATGACACTTAGTTTGATTGTACAAATATGTTTAACTTAAGAAATGTAGACTGCTGTGAACTGATTCACTCATCAGCTTCATCATACAGCAATTAAAAAATCGATAATAAGGTTTCTTGAATAATCCTCAAAAATTTAGTGACTTAAAATTTAATCCATCTAATTTACATATATCAGACATTATCATTTTACCAAACAACGACTCAAAATTTTGAATGGGGAACCCTAGCCAACTTTGCAGGGCGTGGAGCTAATGAACACCAGTGTTTGGCAAACGAGGCGAAAAACACCTAAAAATGTCCAAAAACTGCAAGATTCCCAAAAAGCGGGGCTGGGATGTCGAGAATTTCCCAAGTTTGGAAGGATATAGATACGATCGACTTTGGGAGGGGATTACCCATCCCGTTACATGTATGACTCGCATTTATAAACACGTTTAATCCTAGATTTACCTATCAGATGCAAGCTTAGTCGATAAGTCATTCTTGTACTACTGACACAAGTTGCAAAGACCTATCTACCTACCTAACTTACTAACTGCATGAAAATCTGGGCACTGTACTTAACGCTAGTATGAGAGTGAAGTTTTATTCGGGTTGGGGTCGATGATTTCTTCTAAAATAACATTTATTCTTCTATCACAAAAGAGTATCAGACTTCCATGACTAACGTGAACAAGCAGGCGATTGTTTAAATAAGAGACCCAATGATTAGCGAACGAATGACAAGAATACTTAAATAGTGCGGTACGTATTAAAAATAATGGCATCAGCTTGGGTAATGATGGGTGACGGTCGATGACCTCATGTAAAAAAGACATTTGCAGTAAAAAAACAATTTCATAGCATACTGTGCTGTACGGGAATACAGCCATATCGAATTTTATAGAAAAACAGGTAACTTGAACGAAGGCTTATAATAAAAAGCTACGAGTTTAAAGCGCTTCGCTTCATGGTTTAAAAGCATACATAGTTCTAATATGCCTACCTCATGTTCAACGTATGCTTTCCAGAAACGGCCAGCATTCGGGAATTGTGTGATGAGTTTTTCATAAAACGGTCGCACTTGCTCGATATTTCGACGCTGAAACGTGAAAAAAACAAAGAATAGCTAGCTAGCTGCCATTAGTAGCAAAATAATCAACTTTCCAGACAACCTTGAAGTCATGCGTAAAAATTTATCGAAAGGCAAATATAATTCAAGAACATGAACATACTTAGCATTTCGTAAGCATCTTTACATTTTATTTTTTTTGATAAAGTAGAAAGACTTGAGATGCTTTTGCACCTGATGAATGCAGCAAAAACTGTTCTCTGTGAAAGTCGATAAAAAAGAACTTTATTCGTGGGTCCCTCGCGTCGTTCTACACTATTATATAAATTATAAATGCCTAATATTTATATACGCAAAAGCGCAGAAATTATTCGGCTTTTTAAGTAGGTAAAAATCAAGACTGTCCAATCTGCGCAAAACAAAAAAATTGGTATTTCTACAAATAGTAAGTATTGTGACGTCATCAGACAAACTAATGCCTGTATCTTAACCTAGGCAGGAGTGATACCGACCTAAGCGGGATTACTACCGCCCACATAAATCTGAGCCTAAGCCTAGGAAAAATAGAAGTTCGAAAAAATCAATAACTGTTGCGACCATGCGTGGGCGTGGAGGGAAATTCAGAATTCAATTTTTGAATTTTGTTTATTTCGCAATTTTTCGATACCACTTTATTGTGCTCGATGAAAAACGTTGAAAAATGGTGTTTATTCGCCATACCACCATTTTAAGGCCATTTTTTGACATTTGAAAAATCTTGCGCACACGCCCCCCTAGAATTTTGGCGTTGCCCACCTATGGTTGCGACTATACTTTGCACAACAGCAGTTACTATTCTGTATAAATGCCAGAAAATTCACTCCAGGAAGCTTACTGAACTGAAATTAGAAAGATTAGGTAAATGTTGCCTATTAAAATAAGTAGGTAGCACGAGCGTACGCAGAGGGAATGCCTCCCCCAACCCATTAGCACAAAAAATTTTGGAAAAGTAAGATAATGCATGAAAAATTATAGAATCGGCGTCTTTGTAGGTAGGTATCGAAAAATCTAAAAAATTTACGGCGCTTCGTGCCATCGGCGCTTCGTGCCGTAGGATCATTATTTTCCATGAGCTTAATGTACATATAAAGCATGTCTGGAAGCGTCGGAAAATGCACTTTATTTTGTGTCCCGCCCGGCAAACGTATCCCGAAATACAGGGCCACTTCAATCACAATTCGGACTGCCCCTCCCCTTAATGAATCCTGCTTACGCCCCTGACAGGTAGGTATCGATTCTACCTTTTAAAATTAAAACAAAAATCTGATCAAAGTCGTTATTATTGATTTATAATGAAAAAATAAAAATAAAGCAAAGCACATCGAAGTTCTGTCTGGCCATAACAACACAAACCTGAGCATCCCGCAACATTAGATTCCATGCTTCTACGTCATACGGATTTTTCTCGATCCGTTTTTCTGGAGTAATTACCGCAATGACGCCAGCCATCTTTTTATGATAAAAACAGACTAGCTTTATTCGTCCTTTCCTGTTGTTAGATAAAAACTACAAGATAAACACAATATGAGTCACCGTTTTCTCCACATTTAGGGGTTTTTGTTAATCAAAATTTTGAGATGTGGAAGAAAATTTTGGACTTGGTTCACATCGTGGAAAATTTTTGTAATGCAAAAATGCCTTCTACAAGGGTGAAATTCCAAAATTTTCCGGCGGTTCACGCCGGATTGATTTATCTGTAATGTTTTTTATTGATATTCAAGGCGCACCGCGTCGATTGCAGCACTTTCATCAACGACGTGCTCTAGAACTTCACTGCAACTGAAAATCCTAATCTACTAAACAAATTTGGTTAATGTTTGTAATGCAAAAATGCGTTTCAGAGAGCCAAAATGTCAAAAATTTTCCGCTGCTCCGCGCCAGATTGATTTAATTTTATACTTATTACTGATGTTCAAGCCGCGCTGTGCCGATTGCAACATATTTATCGACAACTTGTTCTAGAAATTTACCAAGATTGAAAATCCTCATCTTATGCACGATTTTGGACAATCTTTGGAATGCAAAAATGTATTTTAGAGGTAAAATGTCAAAATTTTCCGGCACTTCAAGCCGTATCAATTTAATTTTATTACTTGTCATTGATGTTTAGGCCACACCTGATTCGGCCAATTTTTTGTGATGCAAAAATGCGTTTTAGAGAGCCAAAATTTGCAATTTACAGCGCTTTGCGCCGGATTAATTTAATTTTACATTTTTTATTGATGTTAAGATCGCGTCGCACTCGATCAATGTACTTTTATCGGCAGCTTGTTCCAGAACTTTAGCATCATTAAAAATTCTAATCCTCTGCACGGACTATTTTCTGGATAATGTTTATACTTTTGAACAAGTTACCTGATCATGTCGTCGCTTCTCCTAACCTTCGTTCGTTCAAAAAAGAGCTGTTATACCCAGTGTTTTTTTGTACAAGGTCCGTTTGTACATGTACAAAGATGGTCCCCAAAAGTCTTTGTACATTTTGTACATGCAAATTTTTGTGTACTACAATATAGCACAGTAGCGATTTTAGTGTGGTAAAACAGGGTTTTCGATCTTTGGTAGTGTATTCTAGCTAATTTATGGGTTTCTGACGCCAAAAATTACTAAAAATTATCTGAAAACGGCGCGAAGCGCCGAAAAATGTTGACATTTTTCCATTCTAAATGCAAATTCTGCCATTTTAAAGATATATAGGACAAATAATTTGTCAGTCCGGAGCGAAGCGCCGAAAAGTGTGGGAATTTTACATCTTTTTACAGTTATTGTCTTCCTAAAAATCTTTGTACATTTTGTACACACAAAATTTTTGGGCACTATAATATGGTATAGCAGCGACTTTAGTGTGGTAAAAACAGAGTTCTTCGACTTTTCGTAGTGTGTTTTAGCTAATTTCTGGGTCTCTAAGGGCTAAAATCACTAAGAATCGTCTCAAAACGGCGCGAAGCGCCGAAAGATTTGACATTTTTACTTTTGAAATGCAAATTCTGCCATTATAAAGATATATAGAACACACAATTACTCATTTCGGCGCGAAGCGCCGAAATTTTTTCGAATTTTAGACCTTTTTTGCAATTTTTGTCTTCCCGAAAATCTTTGTACATGTACAAAGACGGTCCCGAAAAGTCTTTGTACATCGGGAAAAATCTTTGCCGAGTACAAAAAAAAACCGTGGTTATACCTACCTACATTGATTTTACAATTTTATTGTCGGGGCATACCTAGTTGTGTCACACTCCGTGATCTGTATGACCTTTTGTTCAGTCATTGTTTTATCATGTATTTGTGTTTCACCAAATTTCATGTATTTTTCTGAACAATAAATATTCTCTTTTCTCTTGTCGTGTCTTGTCTTGTAATGCAAAAATGCTTTTTAGAGGTAAAATTCCAAAAATTTTCCGGCGCTTCACGGCGAATTCCTTCAATTTAATTATTTGCTGTTTAAGTTTAGACCGCGCCGCGCCAATTGCAGCAATTTTACTGCAAAAATATATTTTAGATACATAAAATCTCGAAATTTTTTGGCGCTTCACGCCATTTCGATAAATTACTGAGTTTTTCTTCTTCAACAAAACTCTAGAAATCGGCTAAAGTGTACTAGTGAAGAACTGAAAATGCACTTTTAGGAGATAAAACATGTAATTGATTGTTATATTCATTGCAGTACTAGTGATCGACTGGGGCCCCGGCCTCGGCCTCAGCAATCCCCGGCCATTTTTAAGCATCCCGGCCCCGGCCGGGGCAAGGTCTAAAAATGGCCGGGGCTGCGGGAAAAATTCAGTGTAATTCGTATTTTGTACAGGCTTTGATACCGGCAGCTTATTTATCAATGAGCAAGTGTTAATTTTGAGAGCTGTACTGATTAGACCATATGTATACTTACTTAATCCTTGTTATAACTTTGCGACTGTGTATAAATGAGCTTTTACTGAATAAATGTTCTGGAAAATCTCGCATGTTTTCGATTCCTCCACTTAACTTACTTAAACTAAATGCTACTTTTAACTCATTCATTCATGGCTATGGCTAAAAGATTCAGAGTTGACAAATACGCTCTATTTCTAGTTCAATTGTATGTTTTCAACAAGCTATTTTTACAAAAACACTTTTACATTCAATTGAATGGGAACCGCGTGCTTTAAAACGCTTTCTCTTGTGTAATAGTTATTCGGACGGAGGTTAATTACAGGCGAATGTAAACCACGCTGCAGAGTTGCGTCTCGAATCCGATAAACTAAATATGTCTCCTATAGGTTCCTAAGGTCCAGAGTTGAGGGAGGGTGAAATCCCAAATTGGAGGACCAGCAAATTCAGTGGTGAACTATTATTAGCCGACTCTATTTTAATGTACGAGCTTCTTGTGCTTGTACAAAGATCTCCGAAAAGGTTTTTGTATGAGCTAACAAATTTTTGTAGCAATATTATTCAAATATATTTTTAAACATACACATTTTCGCATACCTACTATCAGTATGTGACAGTGTTTTTTTGTACAACGTACCTTTGTATATACATGAACAAAGATGGTACCCAAAAGCCTTTGTACATTTTGTACCAGTGTTTTTTTGTACACTGGTCCGTTTGTGCATGTACAAAGATGGTACCCAAAAGTCTTTGTACATTTTGTACACACAAATTTTTGGTTTTTATTATATGGTACAGTAGCGATTTTAGTTTGGTAAAACAGGGTATTTTGACTTTTGATTGTATATTTTAGCTAATTTCTGGGTTTCTAACGCCACAAATTATTAAAATTGTCTCGAAACGGCGCGAAGCGCCTAAAAATTTGACATTTTTCCATTCTAAATACAAATTTTGCCATTTTAAAATATATAGGACAGACAATTTTTCATATCGGAGCGAAGCGCCGAAATTTTTTTGGAATTTTACACCTTTTTACAGTTTTCATCTTCCAAAAAATCTTTGTACATGTACAAAGATAGTCCTGAAAAGTCTTCGTACATCGGGAAAAATCTTTGGCAAATACAAAAAAACACTGTTTTGTACATGAAAATTTTTGTATACTTTAATATGGTACCATAACGATTTCATTGTGGTAGAACATAGTTTTTCGACCTTTAGTAGTGTATTTGGCTAGTTTTTGGGTTTCTGAATATTTGACATTTTTCTATTTTTCCATTCTAAGCGCAGTGTTGTTTATTACAAGATTTATTTCGCATATTACAATTTTTGTAATATTTCTGATTTTGTAGTACAACTTGTTTTAGCTTTCTCAGTCGAGTGTTATGTGTGAATTCCATCAAAAGCTCATACAAATTTCGGCACTTCGCGCCAAACTAATATTATCAACAAAATTCAGGCCGAATTATCACATTTAGAAGCACGGTCTTTTTTGTATTCAGCGAAGATTTTTGCTGATGTACAAAGACGTTTCAGGACCGTCTTTGTAGATGTACAAAGATTTTCGCAGAACAAAAACTGTAAAAAGGTGTAGAATTCCTTATTGCAAATTCTACCATTTTAAAGATTTTCAGGGGGTAAGCGGCTGCAAAAATGGAGCCGCTTATCCCCCTTCCCCTTGAAAATGGCCGAGAAATATACATGTGACAGGGGATTTGGGCCATCCCCCACCCACGCTTCAGAGTCTCGAACTTCCTTGAAAGTCAGAAAATATTTGACCACCCTCCCCCATTTTTTGGCGAAAACCTGCACTTTTTTGGCTATTTTTATGTGTTTTTACCATTTTTGATCTAGTCGCTAACCCCTTCCTTCTGAAAATGGCGAGGGACCCTACCCTAGATTTCTAGCCGTTATATGTATACTGAGGGATCCTCATAAAATTTTAAGCGATTACATGCATGTTTTATAGTGATAGTTTATCTATTTACTCTAGCTCACATTCTAAAATAATGTATCACTTCGTGAAATTCTAACAGTTAGGTAGGTACACTTTTGCCCTACTAAAAAATTAAGTTCAAAAAAATTCAAAAGGTTTTCACCAAAAATCGTCTGACAGTGACTTGTGTCTTGGTCCCTGAGGAAGGTAATACCCTCCCTTCTCATGGGAATATATGATGTCTCATTTATTACATCCAATACCTATTGCATCCAATCGCTACAGCAGCAGAAGCAGTGGCGAAGATTCAAATGATATAGAGTGTGCTGATAGCAGCGACATAGACTTTATTGATGATTCAGACAATGAAAAACTGGACTAAATTTGTTTCTTGTGACATAAATAGTAATAAAACTTGATATGAAAAGGCGCACCTAACTTTGCGCTTGCCATTTACTACTGAATGGAGCAGTCGCTCATTATTTCTTTCCCTATGCCCACCCCAAGTATGTGTCTTGCAATAATATTTTCCTTGTCTCACCCCGGCCAGCCCCGGCCCCGGCCGGCCGGGGCCGGGGATTTTTTTCAGCCCCGGTACCGCCCCGGCCCCGGCCAAAAAAGTCGCCCCGGTCGATCACTATGCAGTACACTAAATTTACAATAACAAATTGTTCAAAAACTCGTTTTGTGTCTCTTCATTTTATGTAGGATGAACTTTCTGCAAAAAACATCGGTTTTTCAACATGAGCGCTCGATTTTTAAACGTTTTATGGACCCCCAAAATGTGAAACCAAACTTTAAATGCGGAAAAAGATTTGGGTATGGTTTCACATTGTGAACAAGATCCCTAGGAAAAAACGGTACACTGGACACACCGTTTTTTCCACTTTTTGGTCTTTTTGTCAAAACAAAATTTTGGGAAATGGAAAAAAATTTTTGGGCTTCGTTGGCATTTGTGGAAAATTTTTATAATATCAAAAATGCGTTGTAGAGAAGTAAAACTTCAAAAATTTTGAATTGATTTAATGCTTACTTGTTATTAATCTTTAAGCCGCGCCGCGCCAATTGCAGCATTTTTATCGACAATCTGGTCTACAACTTCACTACGATTGAAAATCCTTATCTTCTGCACGGATTTAGTTAGTTTTTGTAATGCAAAAATGTTTTTAGAGGGCTAAAATTTCAAAATTTTTTGGCGCTTCGCGCCATCTGATAAATTATAGTTTTAATTGTCAAAAACGACTTCAGAATTGGCTAGAATGCTTTACTAAAGTAAGGAAATTCAAGTTTCAACAGAAATTAAGTATGCTGATCATGTCGCGATATTTCTTGTAGAGCGCGAAATATTTATAACTACAAAAAGTGCATCAAACACCGCTATTGCAAGTGTACATAGGATTTTATACTTAAAAAACACCGATTTTTCAACACAGGCGCTCTATTTTTAACGTTTTTAGACCTCCCAAAAAACGTGGAAAGAGGTCAGAAAAGATGAAAAAAAATTTTGGTCCTGGTCTATAATGCCAACCAAATCGCTGGGAAAAAAACGGTGACTGGACTCGCGTCCAGGGTTGTCAGGTCAAAATTTCAAAAACTACCCAAAGTTATTCAAAAACGCTAAAAGAACTGTTTTGAGTGCTCAGAAAAACTACCACCCAGTGGTTAAGCATAGGGACCTACACTACCAAATGCCCTCAAAAACTACCAAAATTGTAGTAAAACTACCAACCTGGCAAGTGGCAACACTGCTCGGGTGTCGGCGCGGCGGCCTTAATGTACATCTACAGTACTACGATCTCAAAGAGTATTCAAGTATGTAAACGTTTCTACATTATTTTCACACAATAGAAAGTATAAAAAGGAGAATATATCAATTATCATTAAGCTCATATGGCCTATTTCATTAATCTGATGCATGAAATTTCGGTCGTATTAACGTATGTGACATACAATTTTTTCGTGGCACGAGAAACCAATAGCGACTATATCGCCCGTCGAGTTCAAGGACAATCGATCTATGTATGACCATGTTTCATTTATCCGGGAGCTTTTTCAGTGAATGTTTTTGGAAGCTACAGTAACCCGTTCTCTCTTATTTACTGTAGGTCGCTAGATCTCACTGTAGCTACTTAGTAAAGCGGCTTTTTCAGTATCATTTTTTGCAGCATAATTTATCCTCGTCTTCAAGCAGATCAATCTTGCAGATAAAAATCGCACATTCAGTTTATCCAAGTTGTCACTTTAAACACAATAGACTAAGATGTTAAGAAACGCCGCGAACTCCTGCATAGTGCAGTGGTAAAACGTCTGCTTGTCGGCGAAGCAACCCAGGTTCGATTTCAGCCGATAGCTCTTTATTTAGCGCAGTTCCTGTAGTATGCCCCAGCACTGATTAAATGCATAAATTAAATTTATATGGACGGATTAGTGCATTAAAAATGGGAGGGTTTCAGCCACTTGCCCTCACTGAGCGGTTTTGAAAAATTTTTTAAAAACGGATCAAATACATAAAAATGTTTTCGACTTTTTCACCAATCCTGATAATAAAGACAGCAAGGAGCCGAAATAAAGAATAGAATTTGGAGCTCATTTATGGCTGCGGTGCGGCGGAAGGCCGGGTCTCCGATGTCTGAATGGAACCTTCACGCCCGTATGCACCAGACCAGCCATGTCTGCCGCATGAATAATTTATTTTAGTTTTCTATTCTAAAGTAAGGACCATAGGTGGGCGGAACCAAAATTCTAAGGGGGTGCAATATTTTTCAAAAGTAAAAAAAAAGCCTTAAAAATAGTTGTATGGCGAAAAAACACCACTTTTCAACGTTTCTCATCGAGCACTATCCATTGGCATCGTAAAATTGCGGGAAAAAAAACAAAAAAATCAAAAATGAATTCTGGGGGTATTTTGGTTTATGGGTGGTATCTTGGTTTCTCGGGGCTGCATACCCCCCGAACCCCCCACGCCCAGGTGTGGTAGTAGACGGGATGACATTGTGTCAAATTGAACCAAAATTAGTAGAGAGTGGAAGCAGCTGTTTCAGATTTGGGATTGTTGTCGGTATCGCAAACTAACATCTCGTACAACAAACCACTATAACGCCCTGATTCCGCGCGTTAGTTTTGGACTTAAAAGTATCGGAAAAGATCGTTTTCACATTAGAATTATCGATATCGCGAGTTTTACCGTTGAATAGAAACAAAGTTTAGTATATAAAAAAAATAATAACAGCATATGTAAAGCATCTTAATCTATTTCAATAAGTGCATGCATTCATTTATATATAAATCGCACGATATGAGTACCTACTCTTTGGTGCGGTACCTGCTCTCACACATGAAAGAAAACGTTTTTACGCTCATTCTATGAGCTATAAGATTATGTTCTTGATAAGAAACTAGTTCGGCTTATTATTGCAAAAAAATTCTATGCATTCGATATCGTCTCACTTTTCTAAATTGCGTGCCAATACGTCACAATATAAGTTATAATTACTTTTTCGCGTTTTGTTTGTCACGTTGATTGTTAGCTGCTCCTCATTTAAAGCGGATTTTTAACGTTTTTTCCAGTCAAATCAATGATGTATTTTTATTTTATTCCGTTCATTATTCATTTCGTCAGTTCCAAATTGAATCAAACAGGTAAGAAAGATTGAGTGGTTCTAAATTTATTTTGAAAATCCTTTTGTAAACTCACCCATATTCACTCATTCACGGGAGTGCTGAAACCTCCAGAATACAAACCTACCCCCAGAATCCGGCAGGCACTTCCAGAAAAAAATGTTTGGCTTGCTTTTCGCAATTTTTGCGTTTTTTTCATTTTAGACCAACATAATTCGATCCCTGCCTACATATGGATTAACATACAAACTTAAAGCATTAATTTTAAACAGCACTCTGTAGTGCATATAATGCAAAAAATGCAAGACACCGCTTATTTTTGAAAAATTTTTGTTTGTAGAAATCGAAAACTGAAAAATTCAATTCATGATAAGATCTTCTAATCATTTTTTCTTTCTAGGTAAAATTGGTTTGCACCTCTTTCAGTGTTACGTTAAACATTTTATGCTAATTCGAAGTGTAAGCTGAAGAATAAAAATCAAAAAGATACTTAGAGTTAATTGTTAGGGAAATAAGTAAAACACTATCAAAGAATAAATTTGAATTATGTTAAGACTACAAACAGCGGCGGAGAAAGTATATCTAACGATAAACTCTGTTTAGCTAAGCAGGCTAAGTGGAATTCATATTCCAGTAAGCAATTTCGTGACCTAATCTTCAATATATTTTTGTGATAAATATGCTTTGAATATGAATGCTCAGATGAACCACAGAATCATAGGTAGCGCGATAGCGCTACCTATAATATACTTGGCCATCCTTTTTTCTTATATTTTTTCACAGCGAGTGCGAAATTTGTGTCCCCCCTCACATCTATAACGGCACACATCTGAGAGGTGCGGTTTTTTTTAAAAGGTAGATAATAAAAAAACTTAGTGCCCCCATTTTTTTTATTTGTTTACACTCAATACCGAGCGCGTCGTGAGTGTGTGAAGTTTACACCAAAAATTCAAATAATTTGCGGAGGGCCAATTTTTTTGAAAATGTTTTCCCTAATTAGTAGGTTACGAATCTGGTCTTAAAATTTCTTTACACTCATTAGTTGTTGCACAGGAGTGTAAATTAGACGGTTTTTTTACAGTTTTCATGTGGCCAAGCATATCTAACTCAGTTTTACATTCTATGCAGTCTGATTGGTTTCAAAATGTAGACGGTTAAAAAATCTAGGAGAAACGTTTCTATTTTTTCTTAAAAAGTAATATTTTCGAATTTAGAGGCGGTTTATTGTAAAGAGTCTGAGACAAAAAATATTTTTCCCTGCCATATTCTCCACTTAGTAGAAAGAACGTGGTAACTACCTTTAAAATCTGCCTCGTCTTAAGCGCTACACGTCAAAATTTATTTTGTTTCTTTACAATCAATATTGCGTTATTAGTGCAGGTGTAAACTTTACAATGAAAATTTTTTCCGCCTAGAGCGTCGTGGATGATAAATTTTTTTTAAATGTTCTCTGTGAGGTCAGAATAACGAATCTAACCTTCAAACTTTTCTACAATTAATACACAGTACCAGGGGTTTAAACTTTACACTCTAGTGGATGAGTAAAAAAACAGATTTTGTCCAAGATTTCTCTGCCAACTTTTTCGGTTATGAGTTAAGATAATTTAAATAGATAAATATAAAGTAACTTTTAAGGGCTACACGTCGAAGCAAACCGCGTTCAAAAAAACGTAATATTGAGTTGTTTATGGGGGTGTAAAGTTCGAAATCTGAGGTGTAAAATAGGCGAAAAAAACAGGTTTTTCGTATTTAATTGGTAAATCATATCAAATATTTCGCGGAACATAAGTTTGGCACATACAAACGTACTACAATCAAAGGGCTACAAACTGGCCCAAACCGAATTTATTTACACTCAATGGGGCGTTCGGTTCAGATTTTTAAAGTTTAAAATGTGGTGGACAGTGTAGCAGGAGTGCTACTACACGGCTAGAAATGCCTACTTTGAAGTTTAACCCGTGACGTTGATGTTTCATTTATTCTCAATATTATTCAATACTTTGCGCAGTTGTGAGCAAGAGCCCGAGTAGTCGATTAGTACTACACACGCGAATCAGAGCGGAAGATCCGGGAAACCGGTGCGGGTAAAATTTTGCTCACGTAACGGTGGGAGGCGGCGCCCCCGTTACAACAGTGAAAAATACGTGTTTGTCCATATTTTTGTTCGCCACCCCTTAAAAAGTACTTTATTTCTGTCCTATTCGACCTCTCCCGACTTCTTCACTTCATATTTTTGTTCGCCACCTCTTAGAAAGTACTTTATTTTTATCCTATTCGACCTCTCCCGACTTCTGAACAGAGAAAGTGGAGTGTAAATAAATTCGGTTTGGGCCAGTTTGTAGCCCATGGATTGTAGTACGTTTGTATGTGCCAAACTTATGTTTGTAAACTTTACACTGAATTAATTTTTGGGAAAAAATCGGTTTGGGTTTTTTGAAACAGATGAAAAAAAACCGATTGATTGCCCCAGATGTACATTCTTGTGCTCAAGTTCCATACGCACGTACACGACCATTAAGCGCAACGCTTAAGTGAGTCGCCCGGGACCACCTTTTCCTAAAAATTATCATATTTTTCATTCCATTCCCAGTCCACACATATTTTAAATCAAAATCCGGGATAGGAAAATGGGTACTCGGGCTTAATGCGACTTGAGTACGAATTGGTATGTGTGTTATCATATCTTACGTGTGTTAAAAGATCATATGTGTGTGTCTCATATTTGTGCCTGTCTCGTTTGTACATACCTTTACCCACGGGCGGATTTAAGGGGGGCGGCCGCCTCCCCCATTGGCCCAAAAAGTGCGCAAAATTAATCATTTTAAAGCGATTTTTAGCGATTTTCGGGTTAAAACGGCTAATTTTTCCGCCCAAGTCAGGGTTCCGCCCCCCCCCCTTAGGGGTACCGCCCCCCCTTAGGAAAATCCTAGATCCGACACTGCCTTTACCGTAAGCTTCTGCCCATAGGCCTATTGTCGTATTCATAGATCCTTTTCATCTCTTGGTTCGTGTTGTTACGCCTCTTTTTCCGCATCAGTTAAAACTGCGTGCGAACGCAGTTTTGACGGCACTTTAAGATTTTACATTTTACAATTAGTTTTTGAGCCTGAGAACCTCTCCGCCAGCTTCCGCGCTGAGCGTTTCTTTTTTTTCTTTTCGTCGCCGTACATGAGCAGACTCCGTACGTGCCTTTTCATCTGCTTGGCTGCAGAACTCATCTGTTAGTTTTCCTGCGTAGTGTGCACGCTTCTTTTCACCGTACGCTTTGTTTTTAATCATTCGTGTTTGTGCCAATTGGCATCAGTTGTTGTATGCCTTTGGCAGGGCTTTGTGCCCTTGTTTAATTACATTGTTTGATTTTACCCGATTAGCGTAACACGACGGTCGGCAGCATGTATCCTCCATGCTGTCGCTTTTTAATTGCTTCATAATTTTTCTGTCCAAAAAATATTGTAAAAATTAATTATTTAATTAACGATGCTGGGCTCGGTTGAATTTCCGTGCTGTTGAATTCTGTCCTTGTGCTACACTATTTTTATAAACCCTTAATATTTTCAAGCACCGGAATTCGGTCCAAAACAAGTTAAATAATAATCCTTTTGAGCCCTCAATTAGGTTTCCGGGGAACTTACTTTAATTAGGTACTTAATCTCAAAGGGGTTAAGTGAGTAAGTTTCACTAGATGCGTGCTTAGAGGGACGGGCTACCTTGAATAGGCCGGGCCGCTTACCCCCGAATTGCCAGCTTGTGATCGACCTCCTAAAAAGGGCGAGAACCCCCGTGTGAGCGCATAAGCTTGAGATTCGGGTTCAGTAAGTGAAGTGAACGTAGCTTGAGTCTACGTTAACACATCTGATATTTATTTGTCTTTGATTGTGGAGACTTAATTTTTTCATAAATGTTGATCGTAATATCAGAATAACGAATCCGACTAATATTTTCTTTAAACTCTGTGGTTGTGTAAAGTTTACACTGCCTATTAACTCAATTCTTGTTCTGGAGCCTTGCGGAAGCTTAATTTTTTTCAAAATCTTCTACGTAAAATCAGAATTGAGAATCTGACTATTAGTTTTCTTTACACCTAGTAGTTGTGTGAAATTTGCACTAATCATTTGTTGTTAAAATGTAGTTTGTACTACAAATTTATTTTACTTCCAAATCTGAGCGTTAGTGTTCCTTACACTTGATATTTGCGTAAACTTAATGCTGAAAAACTTTGATCTGTTAAAATAATGTAAGGTTGTCTTGTTTGAGAAGGATAATGCTGATGTTGAGAACAGTATTGCTTTCCGTGTTTTTGGACTGCTGTCATTATAATGGCATGTTACTGTATGTGTTTACTGACTGATGTACTCAAATCATACTAATTAAAAGCGGGGTACTAGCAAAGAAAAATGCTCCGATGGAACAAAAAAGATGAATATACTTGGAATTGTGGATTATTGAGGATGTAAAAGGAGGGGACTAGGAAAAATCTACCTAAAGTCGCAAAATCTGCTAAAAATCAGACTTTCTCTAAACAACGCAAAAAATCGATGTATATTCTGCGGCCTCTAAAAAAGTGTCTTTTTTAAATAATGTTCGAAGTTTCAGATAAGAGTGTACGAAATCTATCAAGGTTACTTTTTTAAATTGCTGGCACCTGATTGATAGAAAACTAAGAGGTATTGTATTTAAAGTTGTTTTATTTTGTTATGAGCATTATAGCACGCAAAGCAGGGGCTGATTGATTAGTGCACACAATCGTTTCGGGCATGCTAGTGTATCTACATTTAGTCCGTTTCAAGTCAACTTACGCGTTTCCTACTGTTTTAAACCAACCATGTCTCCAATTGTCTTCGATGTTTGCTATTTCATTCAATTGGCTTAGAAGACGGTTAGTTTACTCAATATCATTTCCCATAGCTACTGCATAGCTAACGTGCTGCTTTTTCAATCATTTTTATGGCTAAATATTTATTTTAATCTGTTAGCCGCAGAATATACATCGATTTTTTGCGTTGCTTAGAGAAAGTCTGATTTTTAGCAGATTTTGCGACTTTAGGTAGATTTTTCCTAGTCCCCTCCTTTTACATCCTCAATAATCCACAATTCCAAGTATATTCATCTTTTTTGTTCCATCGGAGCATTTTTCTTTGCTAGTTATAGTCTGCTTCACATAACTTGTGCATAAATTTTAAGAATTTTCATCGACAGTAAGCCGATGGTTACGATAATTATGTATCATATCAATGTTATAATCGCAATCTGTCAGCTTATTGTCGGAGATAGTTTCAAAATTTATGACCGAACTTGTGTGAAACAGACCATTATTTGATTGCTCAGGTTATACGATTAGGAAAAATTCAGGATTTTGTTGGGCAGAAATAAAAATAAAGAAAGCAAACTGAAACAGAAAACAAAAAACATTTCAAAATGAACATAAAACATAAAATAGGTATAAGTGATTAAAAAGCATGAAATCGATCGATTTTTTAATCGGTTTTAAGGATTTAGAACCTTTTTTCCAGCTCAATTTAAATTTTTTTGATTTTCTAAATAAACCTACTTGTCCTTCAAGGATTCTGTATTTTGAACACCAGCATGCATATGTCTGCACAGAAAATAAGTTTTTACGATCAACTTAATTAGGACTGAAAAATTGTAATATCCATATAATTTAAATATGTAAAGCATAATTTCCTTAAAAATAGATATCGGGCCATTTGGAATGTTTGTAGATCTTGTAGCCTTTCACATGCTTTGAGACTTTATGCTTTATGAGGAAAGAATGTAGTCGAAAAAATCGAATGAATGATTTTCTTTTAAAACGGTTTCAGAAAAAATGCGCTAGGGCCCTGAAAAATTTGACGCCAATTTTTCGTAAGAGACTTTCGAAAATTTTAAAAGTGTTCCGCATCAAAAATGATATTGCCTATTCAAAGACGGCAAGAAACCGCTACTTTTAGCTTTATGGACGAATTTTTCGGGCAATTTTTGACACTAGAGAAATTTAGGGCTCCGCCCGCCCCTTCGTCAGGCAATTCTAGATCGGTAGCTGAATTATCTAAAACTTGTTTTAGGAATTGAAGATCCCAGTGTAACAACCTTTAGGAATAACCTTCGAATTAAAACAATGATTCCGGATCCAGATTATGGTGAGTTGCTTTCTTCTGTAAAAAATCCTTATGACGTTTGCCTTTATTGTCAATCATGCTCCGATTCAACGTATGAGATTATTTGAATAGTACCTACTTAAATGCCTGAATAGTCCGTTAAGACTTAACGTTTTTTAGGAGACAGGAGCGCACAGCGTTGGGGTGTAAAGTCTGGACCCCCGACTATCGGGGACCCCCTTAAATCTATGGACCCCAGAAGTAAATTTGCTATTTTTTGGCGAATTTGCTCTTCAAACCTCCCCAGGACTTATAGTCTGTTTCATTTAACTTTGCGGTTTTCTTTTAAATTTTTCCGCAAGCATCAGGCTACAAAAGTGGTTTAAAATGTTGATGCGGTAATGCGGCTTAGCAATGGCATACGTCTCCATATGGCACGTTATACTGTAGAATATGATATTTACGCATTAGTTTAAAATACTTTTGTAATCACTTTTAATTTTTTCAAAAACCTCAAAGCTTAATGAAACAGACTATAGCTGCTGTCCATCTATGGATAGGCTAGGAGTAACCAATTTCCCGGAAATAATCAAAACCCTCCTTGTCTGTTTTACATCGCTTTTTCAAAACTTTATGCTTCTTACTATCTACTACCTTATAATACGGGAGTGTTTGACTTTGCTACTTGAAACGTGTTGTAATGCTATTCTTGTAGCTTAGAATCCCACCTGGGCGTAAAGGAAATGGGAGATTTAGGGCGTAACTTTAGAATTCATGAATACGGAAAAATTCCCGAAATCGACAGACTCCCAGAATGGAATTTTTTACGATTTTCCCCCGATTTTTCTCTCTCAAATCCGACAGCTTGGCTACTGCCCATGAACATTTACAATGTTTATCCTATATTAAGTTCGTTGTATAGTATTGAACCAATAGAGTGATTTGGAAAAGCGAAGAAATAGCGGGTGATTCTCCTGCTGACCGAATCACGATATACAATTGTGGATCACTGATATTGTTTAAAAAGCAAAATTTTACATTTGGCGCATGCATTTTAGGTGGTACATTTGTGATTTTTGCCAATTTTTCGCGGGGCTTAAAATAAGAATTTCCGGATTCATGCCCCCGATTTGTTTACAATGTTTTTCAATGTACATATGCATGTGCCTATGTGTACCTACATACATATAGTTATACATACGTAATTTGCCGTTTAGTTTAATCACAGGTCCGGCTATTACCTTCCTACGCAAATTAGCAGAGGAAGTGGGCTTGCCATGTCGAATCGTGCAAGTTGCTCCCGAGAAACCGGTTCTCATTATGACTTGGGAGGGCAAGGATCCTAAGTTGCCCTCCATAATGCTAAATTCACACATGGACGTTACTCCAGTTGATGAGGTGACCATCATAGGTGGGCGGCACCAAAGTTCTGAGGGGGTGCAAGATTTTTTCAGAAGTCAAAAAATGGCTTTAAAATTAATGGTATGCCGAAAAAACACCATTTTTCAACGTTTCTCATCGAGCACTATCCATTGGCATCAAAAAATTGCGAGAAATCAAAAATCAGAAAATAACGAGAAAACAAAAAAAATTTCAAAAATTGAATTCTAGGGGGGACATTTTGGTTTCTGGGGGTATTTTGTTTTCTCTGGGGTGCATACCCCCAAAACCCCACCACTCCCAGGTATGGGGACCATGGACTGTCCTTTTTTAAATTTCAATCGTGTTTCCTCATCGTTGATCTCACCCAAGGTCCAGTATTAAGGGAGGAGTAAAATCCCGAAATTCGGAACTTGCTCATTTAGGCTTTGGTATTTTCTTGCAAATCAAACGTGAAAATGATTTAAATAGATCGTATCCAACGATCAGATTTTCCGAGTATTTTCAATTAAAAATGTAAAAATACGTCAAATGTTTGATTAATAAATGTAAAAAATTTTCAAAGCCGTATAGTATTCTTTTCAAATAATCTTGGAGCATTTAAAGTTGAATTTTAGTTGACTTTTAAATTCAGACTTCATTGCTCTTGTTTGCATTTGCTACAAATTCCTTGAATGCAATCAGTCACTCGGACAGCGAAATACTAGCATAGTAGATAAATAGATTAATTGAATGCATAAAAAATTAATAAATAAATAAATAATACTGAATAATAAATAAATCAGCCGAAGATAAATAAATCCCGTAATTTTCATCTGCATTTTTCAGGATCGTTGGAGATACGATCCTTTTGCCGCCAACAAGGATGAACATGGCAATATATACGCACGCGGTTCACAGGATATGAAAAGCATAGGAATACAGTAATAGTAATTTATAAATTGTCAGGCTATTTATTAGTATCCTTTAGCGATTACGTATTGACTTCAAAATGGCATATTTAATTAAGAAGATAATTTCCTCTATAAAGGGTTTTAGAGGCTTTTATATTGTACTATACATTGCTACACTGGATTAATTCTGTTTGCATAATTTATGGAAGATAATGGATTACCGGATAGATTAACATTAAGTCGCGAAAATAAGAAAAAATGGTTGCGCTCGGAAATTATTAAGTTGCTCAAAAATCGATGTGCTTGAATAAAAAATCAAATATGTGTTCTTTTTTTACTTCAGCAAAGAAGGCTCGAATTAATAAAAGGCTTTTTGAGCAACAAATTTTTAAATAATTTCTACTATTAGTGATATATTCAAAGATGTGTAGGGCTCTAAACTTTGATTAAAATGGGGAAATTTCATCAAAAAAAATCATGTTCCATTTAAATCGTTTTAAGTATTTACGGGCTGCAGCCGAATTCTAGGGGTTTGACAGGCGAAAATTGCGAGAAAAAAACGCGAAAAATTCAATTCTGGGGGTCTGCCGAATTCCACGAATATATTTTTAGATAAATATAATAGAATGTAATTTAATTAAATCTATTACTTTTAGCTATCGTTTTAATAAGCAAACCCTGGATTACATTTTTCATCTTCTGTGTCATCAATTTTGACTCTTAAGAAACTATTTCCATCTCAGATATGTGGAAGCAGTCCGATTCTTAAAATATAATGAGCACAAATTTCGCCGTACTATCCACATAACATTTGTTCCAGGTTAGTGTTAAATATATTAAGCTTGCCTGTACTTGCAATTTTCGGTAATTATAATTTTCATATGCTTCTTTAATGTTTAGATAATTATGCGGAAGTGCACGATTCGCCTCGTTACTTTCGTTCTGCGGTTCTGAAAGAAGAATTCTTGCACTTTCGCAATCTTGTATAATTTTTTACGAAATTGTGATTTTTTAGCATAAAGGCATTTTTAAACAACAGTAATTCAATTTATGCATTCATATATGTATACTCTTTTAAATCTTTCTATGTAGTTGAACATAGCATCTATCACTTTTAATTTTGATCAAATTTGGTTTACTTACGTGCACCATTTTCGCTCTATAAATTCAATACATGGTTTCGCGATTGAATATTAAAATAATTTTTTGTCTTGCCTTTCTAATTCAATTCTGTATTATTTTGTTTATATTGTTTCTTTAAATTTTTTGTCATCTTTTTTGTCTTTTTTTAGATTTGCAATTAATGCTTTAATTATTACCGTATCATCAGTCTCATAAAGTCTACTCCTCTTAAAGAACAGCCACATTGTTTTCGTAGACGACCTTAATCGAATTACAAGTTCCATATGAGCGTCTAAGAATGTGCGTTTGTTTTTTCGGGTTCTCTCAGCTAGAAATGTAGAATTCTCGTAAGCAATGAGACCAGGGGCGTAACCAGGATTTTATTTCGGGGGGGGGGGGCCCAAAATTTTTGAAGTCCTATAATCTCGGGAACCATTAGATGATACGCGAAAATAATGGCATTTTTGAGCGTTTCTCGACAAGATCTATATTATAGTGAAGTAAAAAATTTAAAAAAATTCAAAAATTTTCTTGCTCTATTTCAAATTTGGATATAAAAAATCTATCTTTTAACCCATCGGTATGACTAATTTCTCAATATCAAATTAAAGCTTGACTCAAAAACATTTCCGAAATTCTTTTCTTTGCATTTAATTTTGGAGTTTTGTTAAGAAAACCAATTCAGAACATAATAAATCGGCGCGAAGCGCCGAAAATTTTGACAAATACGCTATTTTAAAGTAAAATCTGTGCTTCTAAGTTAAGAAAAAAAAATCCAGCGCGAAGCGCCGAAAATTTTGACAAATTCGTTATTTTTAAGTAAAATCTGGGCTTCTAAGTTAATAAAAAAGATAGAACATAAGAAATCCAGCGCGAAGCGCCGAAAATTTTGACAAATTCGCTATTTTTAAGTAAAACCTGGGCTTCTAAGGTAAGGAAAAACATAGAACATAAGAAATCCGGCGCGAAGCGCCGAAAACTTTTGACAAATTCGTTATTTTTAACTGGGCTTCTAAGGTAAGAAAAAACATAGAACATAAGAAATTCGGCGCGAAGCGCCGATAACTTCTGACAAGATCGTTATTTTAAAGTAAAATCTAGTCTTCTAAGGTAAGAAAAAAACATAGAACATAAGAAATTCGGCGCAAAGCGCGGAAAATGTTTGACAAATTCGTTATTTTTAAGTAAAATCTGGGCTACTAAAGTAAGAAAAAAGAGAACATGAGAAATCCGGCGCGAAGCGTCGGAAATTTTGAGTTTAGAAGCTAAAAAAGTGTGCTAAAAACGCATTATGGCTGTCCACATTCCGTTTCCACTTCACTTGAAGAAAAAAGCAAAGGGTACGCCCCTGAATGACACTATAATTTCTGGACTCGGCTGGATCTTTTGATTACCAAAGCATTGTATCAAAATACGCTATTTGTTCAGTAATGGAGGTGAGAATGTGAAGATAGCATGGAAAATAAGAAACTAAGAAAAGAAAAGATCAGTAATAGAGTAAAGATTTTTAGTAAGCAACATTTTTATTGGTAGATGAAGAAGTAGGCGGAGAACTAGGCATGAAGCTGTTTGTCGGAACGAAAGAGTTCAAAGACCTAAACGTCGGCTTGAGCTTGGACGAAAGGTATGTTTAAACAATTTAAATATCTTATGATTTGCTGATTTTTGATTTTTTTATATTATTTTTCAAAAAATGAGTTGTAATAGTAAACACGACTGTTCGCCATGGAATAGTTTTGAAAAATTAGCTTGCTAAGCGAGGGTTGTAAACCAAGAGAAACTCAAAGTTTAAACCTCTCATTACATTTTGAAGAGAATTATAAAAGATTTTAAGTATTTTTTTAGTATTTTCAAATTATTACAAACAATTGTTGGATTATTTTATTTGCATGATTTTTTTCATTGTAATTTCCAGACTTGAATGGATTCTTATATTTATTTTTTAAAGGCGTTGCTGCACCGTTTCCTAATTACTTCGTGTTTTATGCGGAGCGAGCAAGTTGGAGTAAGACCACCGTTAAATTTATCAAAATATTTACTTACATGTATTTCTATAGTGCTTTAGAATTACTGAATCGAAGGGGGAAAAATAACGAATTTCGTTGAAAATTGAAAATTAATGCGTGAGCAATTTACTTAAATTGTAAGTTATTGCATTCCTTCCCTTTCTCAGAATTTTTTTCGAGCATTCCGATTTTTGAAAAATATGGATCCTAATTACTTTTTTTAACAAGAAAATAAAATTTCAAAGTATACAATTGTCAAATATTCAAATAAAATTTTGGCACTATTCTGCTTGAATTTATCTTGACTAATAGTAAATTTAAATTGATTTTTCCAATGCAAGCCTCATCTTGGTCAGTCTAAAATTAAACGTGTATATATGTACGAAAAGTCAATAGAATTTTGGGAAAAATGTTCTAATGCTTTTTTCCAAGTTAACTAAACTATTGCCGCTCATATAATGATATAAATTTATTTTTGCAGCCTATCTACTAACATTTTTATCTCAATCTAATGCATCAAAATTCTAGATGAGGTCATAAAAAATTCTAATGGCATTCAAAATATTCAGTAAACAAATGGAAGCATCGCTAAAATACTGGGCTCTTCTTACCTAATTTTTTTCGTAAAACTAATATTTAACTTTTTTCGTGTTAGTAAAGTCGATGTTTTTACCGCCATAGAATTGCGATATACGTGTCGAGGAGCAACTGGCCACGGATCATTATTAATTGATAATACGGCTATTGAGAAATTGGTGAGATGATTTTCGCCTCTTTTAAACTATTATTATCATTATTATCATTATATAAATTATTATTGACGTCTGCTGTTTTGTACTGTTTTCGAATAGAATCTTTTTTTCCAAAAATCTTAATCGTTCATACAATTTTTAGTCGTTTGTTTTTTTCTATTGATTGATTTTTTGTCTGCTCTCTAGCAGAAACTGCTCAATTCGATTCTAAAATATCGGAGGGAACAGTCTGATAAGCTGAAAAATTGAATTCAATTGTTTATTTGGGTAACGTCACTAGCGTCAATCTCGTCAGCATTATGGTAAACAAGTAATGTTTCCAATTTGACAGAAATCGTAGAATTATTAGCTTTTTTGTATATTTTGTTGCAGGGAGGTGTTGGTTCCAATGTGATTCCGAATAAAATCGTCGCAGGTTAACTATTAGTTGGTATAATGGAAGAGAAAACTAATTACTTGCCTCTATATCATGCTACATATTGGTATACAGAGTTTGGCAAAGAAAAATAAATGGTCTTTTTAATTTAATTTTGTTTTTTTGAAACTTTTCCCCGTTTTTCAGATATTTTTCAATTCCAACAGATGAAGCTCTGGCGAGAAACGTCGTTATCTGCTTTGTCTGTTTAAACGAAAAGCACTTTGTATACTCATAAGACTCACTCAATTAACTTATAAATTGTCTCAGATTAACTAAATAATTAATCATTTATTCTCATTAATTATTTATTTAGCTTACTCGGACATTCATTTTTTATAGAATTCGACATTCGCGTTTCGCCTAATGAAGATTTGCCGGTAAGTTTTTATCTGAATTTTTCGTCTCGCAAATATACCGGGTAACGCGCAACCTTTGTTTCAAGCGTAGGTTTAGGTCACAGCATGGCCGATCTGGGGGATCAGCCGGTCTAGGGGTGGGGTCAAAAATCGAGCGTTTTTGGACCAAAATGAGCTGAAAAAGTGATATAAGCGCTAAAACAGCTTCAAAACTACATTCTTCTCACCAGAGCCCTGCGCGGGGCGGGTCGGCCCGCCCCGCCCCGCAGGCGCCGCGCGGCCCGCGCGGGTTTTGCGGGGCGGGTCACACGGCTGGCGGGCGGGGCGGGCTTTATTTTCTAAAAATTTTGGCGGGGCGGGGCGGGGCGGGCCTTTCTTTTTTTTAAATTTTTGTTGTGCAAAAGGATACGTGCGCGAAATTGATTTCCATGCACAAGGTTTCGCGAAATAGACTATAGTTCTAAGTAATGCTCTGCTGCTCATCCTTTGAATAAATACTTAATGAAATAGAACACATGGGGGGCTGTTAAAATAATACAAATTGAAATAATCCAGCTTTACCATGCATAAGCTTACATATATACAGTGTTTCAAAAAAACGAAACCCATATTTGACCTTGTAACTTCCCAACGGCTCGCTCAATTTCAATGCAAATTGTTTTAAACGATAGACAAAAACCTTCGTAAGAAACTTGCTAAGTTTCGTATCCGTAGCTTGCTCTGTTCTTGTGCAACGCGCAATTGTGTAAAAGTCGTTTTTTTCATTAAATACAATGCGTGTTTAGAAATAAATCATGTGTTTGCAACGTTGTAGCTTTTAATCGAGTAAACATTTTAGAATACGGTCTGCTCTATTCAAAAGCCTGTTTGTCTAGCTGTTAGCCTGTAAATTTTCGTACTATTTCGCTACTTGGTTCGAGAGTTATTGAGCTTTCGCCAAATGTCATTCCTTAGGTCATTCACAAGCGCAAGCAACTCGCTGCTTATTTTGTCATTGCTGGCTCAATCGCCGAGGGAGTGACCTTAGGCAAAAGCTCAATAGCTCTTGAACCAACAAACAAAATAAAACTAAAATTTAGAGGCAACTAGCTAGATAAATGAGCTTTTGATTGAAGCAAACCGTATTCTAAAATGTTCACTCGATCTAAAGCTACAACGTCGCAAACACATATTCATTTCTTACGACACATTGTATTTAATGAAAAAAACGACTTTTACCCAAATGCGCGTTGTACAAGAACAAATAAAGCTGCGAAAACGAAACTTTGCAAGATAATTATGAAGGTTTTTATCTATTGATTAAAGCAAGTTGCATTCGAATTGAGCGATTCGTTTCGAAGTTACAAGGTCTGATATGGGTTTCGTTTTTTTTGAAACACCCTGTATATATAGGTAGGCAGGTACCTACATACACACGTGGGCGTGGGGGGTTTGGGGGGCATGCACCCCCCAGAAGTTGAAATACCCCCCAGAAATCAAAATACCCCCCCCCAGAAAAATTTTTTTGCTTTTTCAGCAATTTTTTGATGCCATTGGATAGTGCTTGATGAGAAACGTCGAAAAATGGTGTTTTTTTGCCATACGACCACTTTTAAGACCATTTTTTGACCTTTAAAAATTTTTTCACCCCCCAGAAATTTTTCACCCCCAGAATTTCGGTGCTGCCCACCTATGCCTACATATATGTAGGTACACACTACGTCCTTACATAAGGTAGACTATCACCTATAGGATTTGAGTAATGGCGAGCATTGGGATCTGGGTTGTCCCCTGGGATCCAGCAGACCCCCAAAATTGATTTTGTTGTGCTAGTTTTGGCGATTTCGCCCCATCAGACCCCCTCAGAATTTGAGCAATCAGCAGTGCAAGATTATGCCTTTTGCAGCTTACCTACATACCTAACTACACCTATCACAGTAACATCATTGTTGTTCCAATAAAGTTTATTGCTGTAAGACATTAGCTCTTATTCAATTTACAAAATTGCATTGCACTCATTTACATTGAAGATTTTGTATCACTCATTGTCCGGTTCTTTATCTTCTTGCATTCTGGCTCCTTTTCGACCAGAAATGGATACATAGAGTACATGAAAAAATTTTGCGGGGCGGGGCGGGGCGGGCCTAATTTTTGTAACATTACTGGCGGGGCGGGGCGGGGCGGGTCTAAGAAGCTGCGGGGCGGGGCGGGCCTTTATTTCTCTCTTGGCGGGGCGGGGCGGGTCAAAAAAATTTTGGCCCGCGCAGGGCTCTGCTTCTCACACAGTTTTTAGTCAATTTCAAGCATTTTTGAAAACAAAATTTTCATTTTCATTCGTTTTTGGCTTTTATTTCGCCTCATTTCCCTCACAAAATTTTCCATTTTTCCATTCTGGGGGTCTGGACTTCCCACAACCCCTCACCCTACGCGCATGTCTGGTCACAAGCACAAGTGGGCTGGCGGAGAGGGGTTCGGGGGGTATGCACCACCATAGAAGGCCAAATGCCCCCAATGGATAGTGTTTAATGAGAAACGTTGAAAAATGGTGTTTAATTCGCCATACCACTATTTTTAGGACCATTTTTTGTCCTTTAAAAAATCTTACACACACACACACACACACACACACACACACACACATGCACACACCAGTGCTTTGTCAGTAGGCCAAAAATAATTTAAATATCATATTGGTATAATTAGCTTAATTTTAATATAATATAAATATGATGTTTCGCTATTATTTATTTAAAATATGATATATTTTTGATATTTGGTATATATTTAATATGTTTTTGGTAGGTAGTTTGAATCACAATCAGTGAAGCTCAACGCTCAAGAATACAGGTGGCAAACAAGGATTAAGAAAACATAATAATTTAATGGTCAATATCATTCCTATCTACCTACCTAATGTTTTGTAATCTCCAGTCTGTTTCACACAAGTTTTACATAAATTTTAAAAACTGTGTCCAACAACAAACTGACCGTTTGCGATTTTAGCATTGATTTGATATATAATTATTGTAATCCGTCGGCTTACTTTCGAAAAATTCTAAAATTAATGCTTAAACTTATGTGAAATAGACTAAAGGCTAACCTTAATTATGAGCTGAGCTTACCTTATGTTACGCATTTATCAACACAGACAGATATTACTTCACTCATACTACACTGCGCTAATTGTACACACGAATAACGCTGGTATATATGTACAAACCTCAACAGAGACTATATGTATGAGGTGGCTCGGCTCGGTTGTATGTACATACATACTTGTACGTATAGTCTCCATATGATAATACAACCCGTGGAAAATACCTACTGCATCATGCGTACAAAATAAGTAGGTAAGATAAAGAGCGAAAAAGGAAAAAGTGCTACTACTTTATACTAAAATTATACCAAAATTATATCAAAAATATTTTCACATTTTCCAGATTTTTAATATGATAAGAATATAATATACCAAAATTCGCATAATTAAAATATGATATTGATAGTACAGCAGGTGCCTACCAAAGTCAAAGCAAAATTTATTTTTGGTATATCAAAATAACACTAGACACACCAATTTTGGTGCTGTTTGTTGATGCCCTCCTGTGGTCACAAGCATACTCTTAGCAAAGAAAAATGCTCCGATGGAACAAAAAAGATGAATATACTTGGAATTGTGGATTATTAAGGATGTAAAAGGAGGGGACTAGGAAAAATCTACCTAAAGTCGCAAAATCTGCTAAAAATCAGACTTTCTCTAAGCAACGCAAAAAATCGATGTATATTCTGCGGCCTCTAAAAAAGTGTCTTTTTTAAATAATGTTCGAAGTTTCAGATAAGAGTGTACGAAATCTATCAAGGTTACTTTTTTAAATTGCTGGCACCTGATTGATAGAAAACTAAGAGGTATTGTATTTAAAGTTGTTTTATTTTGTTATGAGCATTATAGCAAGCAAAGCAGGGGCCGATTGATTAGTGCACACAATCGTTTCGGGCATGCTAGTGTATCTACATTTAGTCTGTTTCAAGTCAACTTACGCGTTTCCTACTGTTTTAAACCAACCATGTCTCCAATTGTCTTCGATGTTTGCTATTTCATTCAATTGGCTTAGAAGACGGTTAGTTTACTCAATATCATTTCCCATAGCTACTGCATAGCTAACGTGCTGCTTTTTCAATCATTTTTATGGTTAAATATTTATTTTAATCTGTTGGCCGCAGAATATACATCGATTTTTTGCGTTGCTTAGAGAAAGTCTGATTTTTAGCAGATTTTGCGACTTTAGGTAGATTTTTCCTAGTCCCCTCCTTTTACATCCTTAATAATCCACAATTCCAAGTATATTCATCTTTTTTGTTCCATCGGAGCATTTTTCTTTGCTAGTACCCCACTTTTAATTAGTTTGATTTGAGTACATCAGTCAGTAAACACATACAGTAACATGCCATTATAATGACAGCAGTCCAAGAACACGGAAAACAATACTGTTCTTAACATCAGCATTATCCTTTTCAAACAAGACAACCTTACATTATTTTAACAGATCAATGTTTTTCAGCATTAACTTTACGCAAATATCAAGTGTAAGGAACATTAACGCTCAGATTTGGAAGTAAAATAAATTTGTAGTATAAACTACATTTTAACAACAAATGATTAGTGCACACTTCACACAACTACTAGGTGTAGAGAAAACTAATAGTCAGATTCTCAATTCTGATTTTACGTAGAACATTTTGAAAAAAATTAAGCTTCCGCAAGGCTCTAGAACAAGAGTTGAGTTAATATGCAGTGTAAACTTTACACAACCACAGAGTTTAAAGAAAATTTCAGTCGGATTCGTAATTCTGATATTACGATCAACATTTATGAAAAAATTAAGTCTCCACAATGGCCCAAGGACAAATAAATATCAGATGTGTTAACGTAGACTCAAGCTACGTTCACTTCGCTTACTTAACCCGAATCTCAAGCTTATGCGCTCACACGGGGGTTCTCGCCCTTTTTAGGAGGTCGATCACCAGCCGGCGATTCGGGGGTAAGCGGCCCGGCCTATTCAAGGTAGCCCGGCCCTCTACGCACGCACCTAGTGAAACTTACTTACTTAACCCCTTTGAGATTAAGTACCTAATTAAAGTAAGTTCCCCGGAAACCTAATTGAGGGCTCAGAAAGATTATTATTTAACTTGTTTTGGACCGAATTCCGGTGCTTGAAAATATTAAGGGTTCCTAAGTATAGTGTAGCACAAGGACAGAATTCAACAGCACGGAAATTCAACCGAGCCCAGCATCGTTAATAAAATAATTAATTTTTACAATATTTTTTGGACAGAAAAATTATGAAGCAATTAAAAAGCGACAGCATGGAGGATACATGCTGCCGACCGTCGTGTTACGCTAATCGGGTAAAATCAAACAATGTAATTAAACAAGGGCACAAAGCCCTGCCAAAGGCATACAACAACTGATGCCAATTGGCACAAACACGAATGATTAAAAACAAAGCGTACGGCGAAAAGAAGCGTGCACACTACGCAGGAAAACTAACAGACGAGTTCTGCAGCCAAGCAGATAAAAAGGCACGTACGGAGTCTGCTCACGTACGGCGTCGAATCGAAAAGAAAAAAGATACGCTCAGCGCGGAAGCTGGCGGAGAGGCTCTCAGGCTCAAAAACTAATTGTAAAATGTAAAATCTTAAAGTGCCGTCAAAACTGCGCTCGCACGCAGTTTTAACTGACGCGGAAAAAGAGGCGTAACAACACGAACCAAGAGATATGAAAAGGATCTATGAATACGACAATAGGCCTATGGGCAAAAGCTTACGGTAAAGGTATGTACAAACGAGACAGGCACAAATATGAGACACACACATATGATCTTTTAACACACGTAAGATATGATAACACACATATCAATTCGTACTCAAGTCGCATTAAGCCCGAGTGCCCATTTTCCTATCCCGGATTTTGATTGAAAATATGTGTGGGAAAGGAATGAAAAATATGATAATTTTTAGGGGAAGGTGGTCCCGGGCGACTCGCTTAAGCGTTGCGCTTAACGGTCGTGTACGTGCGTATGGAAATTGAGCACAAGAATGTACATCTGGGGCAATCAATCGGTTTTTTTCATCTGTTTCAAAAAGACCCAAACCGATTTTTTTCCCAAAAAATTTTTTCAGTGTTAAGTTTACAAACATAAGTTTGGCACATACAAACGTACTAAACGTACTAATCAAAGGGCTACAAACTGGCCCAAACCGAATTTATTTACACTCCACTTTCACTGTTCAGAAGTCGGGAGAGGTCGAATAGGATAAAAATGAAGTACTTTCTAAGGGGTGGCGAACAAAAATATGAAGTGAAGAAGTTGGAAGAGGACGAATAGGATAAAAATAAAGTACTTTTTAAGAGGTGGCGAACAAAAATATGGACAAACACGTATTTTTCACTGTCCACACATTGTAAACTTTAAAAATCTGAACCGATCGCCCCATTGAGTGTAAATAAATTCGGTTTGGGCCAGTTTGTAGCCCTTTGATTGTAGTACGTTTGTATGTGCCAAACTTATGTTCCGCAAAATATTTGATATGATTTACCAATTAAATACGAAAAAACCTGTTTTTTTCGCCCATTTTACACCTCAGATTTCGAACTTTACACCCCCATAAACAACTCAATATTACGTGTTTTTGAACGCGGTTTGCTTCGACGTGTAGCCCTTAAAAGTTACTTTATTTTTATCTATTTAAATTATCTTAACTCATAACCGAAAAAGTTGGCAGAGAAATCTTGGACAAAATCTGTTTTTTTACTCATCCACTAGAGTGTAAAGTTTAAACCCCTGGTACTGTGTATTGATTGTAGAAAAGTTTGAAGGTCAGATTCGTTATTCTGACCTCACAGAGAACATTTTTAAAAAAATTCATCATCCACGACGCTCTGAGCGGAAAAATTTTTTCAGTGTAAAGTTTACACCTGCACTAATAACGCAATATTGATTGTAAAGAAACAAAATAAATTTTGACGTGTAGCGCTTAAGACGAGGCAGATTTTAAAGGTAGTTACCACGTTCTTTCTACTAAGTGGAGAATATGGCAGGGAAAAAATATTTTTTGTCTCAGACTCTTTACAATAAACCGCCTCTAAATTCGAAAATATTACTTTTTAAGAAAAAATAAAAAAAGTTTCTCCTAGATTTTATAACCGTCTACCTTTTGAAACCAATCAGACTGCATAGAATGTAAAAGTGAGTTAGATATGCTCTTGCACATGAAAACAGTAAAAAACCGTCTAATTTACACTCCTGTGCAACAACCAATGAGTGTAAAGAAATTTTAAGACCAGATTCGTAACCTACTAATTAGGAAAACATTTTTTTAAAAAATTCATCATCCACGACGCTATGGGCGGAAAAAATTTTTTCAGTGTAAAGTTTACACTTGCACTAATAACGCAATATTGATTGTAAAGAAACAAAATAAATTTTGACGTGTAGCGCTTAAGACGAGGCACATTTTAAGGGTAGTTACCACGTTTTGTCTACCAAGTGGAGAATATGGCAGGGAAAAATTTTTTTTGTCCCAGACTCTTTACAATAAACCGCCTCTAAATTCGAGAATATTACTTTTAAAAAAATTAAAAAAAGTCTCCCCTAGATTTTTTAACCGTCTACATTTTGAAACCAATCAGACTGCATAGAATGTAAAACTGAGTTAGATATGCTTGGCCACATGAAAACTGTAAAAAAACCGTCTAATTTACACTCCTGTGCAACAACCAATGAGTGTAAAGAAATTTTAAGACCAGATTCGTAACCTACTAATTAGGGAAAACATTTTTTTTAAAAATTGGCCCTCCGCAAATTATTTGAATTTTTGTTGTAAACTTTACACACTCACGACGCGCTCGGTATTGAGTGTAAACAAGAAAAAAATGGGGGCACTAAGTTTTTCTATTATCTACCTTTTAAAAAAACCGCACCTCTCAGATGTGTGCCGTTATAGCTGTGAGGGGGGACACAAATTTCGCACTCGCTGTGA